>SJYT01053948.1:37650-117498 GCA_006410635.1 Cephalophus harveyi
GCTCCCGAAGCACCTGGACACAAGAATTGTCACAAGAGCCTCCTATGTGCCAGGCGACCAAGCTAAGGGTCTTATCCTACATTGATTTTCTTGTCTCCACTCCCCTCACTTTCTGAATTCCTTGAGGAGAAAGACTAGGTGATCTAGCCCAGAATAGGTGCTTGACAAGCATTCTCTGAAAAAGTGGATGGTCGAGTAGCCCATTTTACATGTGGGAAAACTGAGCCTCAAAGGGTTAACACCCTCATCTAGATCTGGAGGGGAGTCCCGAGAGGGCCAGACCAGCACTGTGGGTCCCCCAACACTGATGACTCTGTGTGGACGGGTCCCCTGACACCCACCCACAGTGAGCTAATTTAGCCAGAGGAGGAGCGAGCTGAGTGCTCCTGCCTTAATTCCACAGACACTGCCTGATGGAGTGGGAGATTATCTATGTCACCATGATGTGCTTTCATTAAAGTTGGGCTCCGTCACAGGTAGTCTTTGAAATGTCAATTTTAATTAAAAGCCCAATCCTAATAAACACACCATAGATTAAACCCAGCCAGAGCAGCTTACTGCCGGGTGAACCTCTCACGCTTCAGTAGACAAACTTGTCTCCTGTGAGACGGCTTGTTTGGGAACATCCAGTCCATCAGGCAGCTTCACTCAGAGAAGGGCCTTGGCCTCAATCCTCAGCATCACTGACTCCAGGCTTCCAAAAACACAGCCTAGAGTGGAGCCAGTTGGATGCCGGTCCCAGATCAGCTGCTGATAGGGAGCTGATGCTCAGCTGATGTTCAGCCAAGTAGAATCAATTTTCTTACGTATGGTTTTCTTTTGTTTAAAAGATCATTCACAAAATACCATATTCATAGATTTACTTTTTGTCATATAGCTGAATGTGTTAAGTGTTTGGAATTCCATTCTTACATTTAAAAGTAAACTGGATTGCCCAGAAGTTTAGATGAATTTGTTTTGTTCTTAATCTTTTCCACATTGAAGATGTGAGTAGGTCATCTGAAAGCATCAGGTTTGATTACAACCACATAATGCATGTCTTTCTTTAGGTAAGTATTGGTGTTACACAAATGGTTCTTATCTCAGAAGCAAAGATGAAGGTGGAAGGAAGGACAGGAGGCAGAGTTCTGTAAGTTGCTGAGACCTGGGGACAAAGATAGAGAAGCTGAGGGTGGCGGCTAATGAGGAGCTATTTCCTAAGCACACTGCATAGGCCAGGCTGCCCCCGGCCCTCCAGTCTTGCTGGTGAGGGTCTCTCTTTTCTGGGGCTCTAGCCGAGCCCAAACTCCTCCCAGTGGGAAGAACTGGGACTCGGGTGCTGAAAATTTTGTTCTCACATAGGTGTCTGAGTTCGAAAGCTGCTGCCTAGCTGCCTGGCCCTGGGTGAGAGCTGAATACTCCATGTGGGAGTGAACGTCCTGAAGCTGAGACCTGGTGACCTTGGGCCACCTACCTGTTACCTGACAGCTCTGCATAGTCAAATTCTCAGTTCATCAAGTGAGACAGTAAAGCGCCAGATTCTAGGCCCATTTTCATTCCAAAATTAAGGGACGGTGGGAAGAACAGTATCTCATTGTGACTTAACACTGGGGGACAGCTAAGCACAGAGAGTGAGGCAGGACCCACAGTGGGGGTCGAGAGGAAGCCATCCGCACAGAGCTGAGCCCAGCACAGAGCCACCCCCTGCGGCCCCCAAGGCACCTCTGTGCCCAGCAGAGAGGAAGCTAGACCGCGGTTCACTACCTCCAGCCACAGAGGGGCCTCTAACACGGCTGGTGCCCAAGGGAGACCAGCGGACACAGCGCTGGAAGAGTGATAAAAATGCGTGAGCACAGCAGGGCACTCAGCCTAGCTCCTACGGGCACTCCCCACCGACAGCGCACATCATTCTCTCAGGTTCTGCTGTTTGAAACGTGAGCCTGTTCCGCGTGAACGGCCCATCTGGGAAGCGGGTAGTGGAGTCAGGACTACCTATGAATAGGTATAGGAAGGAATCTGCAGAGATCAACAGATACTTTATCCTTATTTTGAAAGCAAGGTGTCCCAAATGCTGTGTGTTGATCACAGCTGACTAAAAACAAGGGCTCTCCAACGTGGGGCTTGCTTTCTCCCTTGGAAGCCACAGCAATACAGAACTCGACTTGCAGGTTGGAAGAGAAGCACTGAGAAAACACAAAGGATAAGGCCGGTGTGGCTGAAGTAAAAGGAGAAAGCAGTGGAGAGAGATGAAGCAGCACTTCAACCAGCGAACTCCTGCACGGCAGCCGCCTCTGCACCTCTAGAGAAACTCGTGTGCTGGAAGGAGACAAGGAGCGGGAAGGGAAAAGGACAGAAGGAAAAGGGGAAAGGAGTGGCAGCGGGGGGGAAAGCAAAAAACAGGCACTAGGTAGATACAGCAAAGCCAAGAATGTACTAAAAGCCACTTGCTAACTGCTGACATACACTCACAAGCTCTGTGTCTCCATTGTAAGAAAAGAGGACAAAGGTCAGGCACAGGAATGGTAACTGCAGGACTGCCGGTCTGGGGGGCTAGCCAGGCTGTGGTCTCACTCAAACGCCCCCCCACACCCTATTCCCTCCCCACTGCAAGCTCATTCTTGCTCCTTTGAAGGGACTCTGGGGATCATCCATCCAGCCCTTCTCATCCTACAGATGGGGAAGCCTAACCCTAGAGAGAGGAATGGACAGAGTCCTGTTTGTAGCAGGAAACCAACCTCCCAGCTCCATGCCCTCCCGACTCATCACTCAGGCATGGCCGACTGGTAGTTCTGCAACCTTGACCATCTCCATTTCCTTCTGAGCTTCAAGTTCCTTATCTATAAAATTGAAGGGATTGCAATAGCAATGGTCCCAACCTTGACGACACTTTAGAATCACCGAGGGAGGTTTTAAAAATCTCAGTTCCTAGTTCACCTGAGACTAATTCATCAGAGCCTCTGGTGTGGGACTTGGACACTACTGCTGCTGCTGCTGCTAAGTCACTTCAGTCATGTCCAACTCTGTGCGACCCCATAGATGACAGCCCACCAGGCGCCCCCATCCCTGGGATTCTCCAGGCAAGAACACTGGAGTGGGTTGCCATTTCCTTCTCCAGTGCATGAAAGTGAAAAGTGAAAGTGAAGTCACAGTGGTTTATAAAACTCTTCCAGTGATTCCAAAGTATGTCCAGAACTGAGAACCAGTAGACTAGATAATCACTAAGTCTCTCTTTAGCTCTAACATTTTTATATGTTTAGAATTCCTCAGCCTGAAATCCTCTGGGCATCACACACTCCCATGCTCTCCCCATATATCTACCCCACAAGTGATTTGAGCAATTCCTTCTTATACTTCAGGGGAGAGCTTAAATATGCCTTCGTTAGACAGGTGAGGAAGACATTACCTGGGTTCTCCCCCTTTTGTAGTCTGAACTGCACTTCATAGTAATTACATTTTGTGGCTATCTTCTCCATAAGCTGAGCCACGGCAGAATCTGCATAGTGTACAAACCTTAAGGTCGTCCCTAATTATCCTCATCTCCTAGACCCACACACCCCCTTGAGTCTGGTCAGAACCTGTGACAGACAATATGGCAAAGGTGATCAGCTATCAATTCTATCACATAAAGTTACGTGAAATTGTCAAGTCTGACATGCTAAGGAAACTGCCTCTCTTGCTGGCTTTGATGAAGCAAGTGGCTATGTTGGGGAGGCCAACACCTTGCCGGGAACTGTGGCTCTTAGTCTTAGCCTACTGGACCTGAGCCCTGCCAGCAGCTACATGAGCTTGGAGATGGATTCTTGCCTAGTCAAACCTTCAGATGAGATCCCAGTCCTGACTGACATCTTTATTGTAACCTTATAGATGATCCAGCTAACCTGTACCCAGATTGCTGACCTCCAGAAACTCTTGAGATCACAAATGTGTTTTTTGCTTTTTTTTTTAAATTGTTAAAATTGTTGGCTGCTCTGGGTCTTCACTGAGGTGCATAGTCATCTCTTGTAGTGGAGCACACGCTGTAGAGTAGTGTGGCATGCAGGCTTAGTTGCCCTGTGACATGTGGGATCTTAGTTCCCTGACCAGGAATCGAACTTATACCCCCTGCATTGGAAGGTAGAACCACTGGACCACCAAGGAAGTCCCAAATGTGTGTTATTTTAAGCTGCTAAGATGGGGAAACAGTGGAAACAGTGACAGATGTTATTTTGGGGGGCTCCAAAATCACTGCAGATGGTGACTGCAGCTATGAGATTAAAAGACACGGGCTCCTTGGAAGAAAAGTTATGACAAACCTAGACAGCTTGTTAAAAACAGAGATATTACTTTGCCAACAAAGGTCCATCTAGTGATAGCTATAGTTTTTCCAGTAGTCATGTATGGATGTGAGAGTTGGACTATAAAGTAAGCTGAGCACTGAAGAATGATGCTTTTGAACGGTGGTGTTGGAGAAGACTCTTGTGAGCCCCTTGGACTGCAAGGAGATCCAACCAGTCCATCCTAAAGAAAATCAGTCCTGAATAGTCATTGGAAGGACTGATGCTGAAGCTGAAACTCCAATACCTTGGCCGCCTGATGTGAAAAACTGACTCATTGGAAAAGACCCTGATGCTGGGAAAGATTGAGGGCAGGAGGAGAAGGGGATGACAGAGGATGAGATGGTTGGCACCACCAACTCAATGGACATGAGTTTGAGTAAACTCCGGGAGTTGGTGATGGACAGGGAGGCCTAGCGTGCTGCAATCCATGCTGCAAATCCATGGCATGCTGCAAAAAGTTGGACACAACTGAGCGACTGAACTGAAGTTGGTGGTATTACTGTTATGTGGTAATAGATAATGTAGACACTGAGCCTAGTTGTCCAACTATTCAATACTATACCTTTGGCATCTAGCACAGCAGTTGATACGTCTTGCTGTGTTTAGTCACTCAGTCGTGTCTCATTCTTTGTGACCCCATGGATTGTAGCCCACCAGGCTCTTCTGTCCATGGGATTCTCCAGGCAAGAATACTGGAGTGGGTTGCCATGACTTCCTCCAGGGGATCTTCCCAACCCAGGGATGAAACCCAGGTCTCCTGCATTGCAGGCAGATTCTTTACTGTCTGAGCCACTAGAGAAGACTTACAAATATTTGACTAANCCCCATGGATTGTAGCCCACCAGGCTCTTCTGTCCATGGGATTCTCCAGGCAAGAATACTGGAGTGGGTTGCCATGACTTCCTCCAGGGGATCTTCCCAACCCAGGGATGAAACCCAGGTCTCCTGCATTGCAGGCAGATTCTTTACTGTCTGAGCCACTAGAGAAGACTTACAAATATTTGACTAAGTAATTAATTAATCAGAATAATGACATTAAGTCTTTGCATCCAACATTTGCCCAATCCTTTCTTCCCCCTGTGTGTGTGCCAAGTCATGTCCAACTCTTTGCGACCCCATGGACTGTAGACTGCCAGGCTCCTCTGTCCATGGGATTCTCCAGGCAAGAATACTGGAGTGGTTTGCCATCTCCTCCTCTAGGGAATCTTCCCAACCCAGGGATCGAACCCAAGTCTGTTACTGTCTCCAGCATTGGCAGGCAGGTTCTTTAACACTAGCGTCATCTGGGAAGCCCTTCTTCCTCCTAGTAAGGAGCTAATAGCTCACAATTCAAGGTCAGTGCCCCAGACAAGAGCTGGGCTCTCAAACCTTTCACTCTTAGGCAGGAGAGTGGGAAGCAAAGACTGTTATTATGATGATAACTGTGATCCAGGCTTAATGAAATCAACATGTGGTTAAATAACTGTTTGCTGAGTGCAAATTGTTATTGATGGGCCATTTCCTTTACCTGATAAACGCAGTGCAGCACTCAAGCAAGGGAGCAATCATGGCTTTATTGATCCATAATCACTCCAGAGATACACAGGATGCCACTGGCTACAGTGGGATGGCCTTTGGACCAAACTGGCCCTCAGTTACTGCCACACCAGGACTCTCCCACACAACCTCAGCTTGCAGGCCTGCTCAGGTCAGCCTCTGAACGGGGGCTCCCAGAAGGCACAGTTCTGCCTGCCCATTGCCTGCTGCTTCTCCTGGTCTCAGCAGCAGAGACTTCTGAGAATGAAAAAACAGAGAGCACAGCCATTTTCCCTGCTCAGGCTACCACCAGTCTCATGATGCTCTGGCCAGTGCCCCCAGCTTGGACCGAACACCATAGGCTCAGGTGCGGCTCTGTGGGGTTATCAGACTTCCTAGGGTCACTTGGGGAATCACTAATAGAGAGTGAGACCACATCACTGGGCGAGATCTCACTGGCCTCTGCTTGATTTCAGAGTGGCTTATCAGGAACACGGCTGGCTGGTACCTGATAAATTTTTTAGTAAAGTGAATGTAACTAGGTCTTGAGAATTAGCTCAGGTACTCCACGGAGACACCTGGAAACACGTTGCAGGTCCCCAGGGAAAGGATAGAGGGACTTTCTTAGAGATGTTTTTGGCTTAGACTGGGGGGACGGTGATTGGTCAGAGGTCCCACGCAGTGAAGGTTGTCGGGGCCTCTTCCCTCACCCTCGCTTTTCAGTGTGGTTTTTCTCTCTCTTCCTGAGTCTCAAATTCCTCACCTACCTCTGATGATATCTCAGGTTGGTCCTTGTTCCCACCAGATGTGTATAAGAGACAGCCTCTCACGCTTCAGTAGACAAACTTGTCTCCTGTGAGACGGCTTGTTTGGGAACATCCAGTCCATCAGGCAGCTTCACTCAGAGAAGGGCCTTGGCCTCAATCCTCAGCATCACTGACTCCAGGCTTCCAAAAACACAGCCTAGAGTGGAGCCAGTTGGATGCCGGTCCCAGATCAGCTGCTGATAGGGAGCTGATGCTCAGCTGATGTTCAGCCAAGTAGAATCAATTTTCTTACGTATGGTTTTCTTTTGTTTAAAAGATCATTCACAAAATACCATATTCATAGATTTACTTTTTGTCATATAGCTGAATGTGTTAAGTGTTTGGAATTCAAGTAACGACAATAACAGCCTTCACAGAAGTTCTCATTTTACAGCCACTTAGCATATGCATTGTGCTTGACCCTTATGCTTGTGATCTCACTTCACACAAACAATCAAAGAAACAACCCATTCCTAATTTATAGTTCAGGAAACCGGGCTTTCCAAAGAGGTCTCAGGATGCCCCTGGTGAGTCCGCCTGTTAAAACTCCTCACCTCCAATGCAGGGGACACAGGTTCGATCCCTGGTCAGGAAACTAAGAGCCCACATGCTGCACAGCACGGCCAAATAAATACATTTTTGTTTTTTTTTTTTAAAAGGTCTCAAACTCTGCTCACGTCACACAACACACAGGAAAAGGACACTTCATGTCTCTCTATGGCTGACATGAACTTAAAACTTCCCAATGTTCCCATGTCTTCACCGATAAAATAAGCCTGGTTCACCAAGATCTGGGTGTAGGTTCTAGAAAAGCAAAAGGGTGAAGACCAGGAAGGCAGATGCCTGCTTTTGTATTTAAACTGCCTTGCCGTGGTGACGCTGACAGGTACAGAAAGCAAAAAGGGAAAAGCAAATCCTTTCTCCCTCCTCCAGGCCTGCTAGTCTCCTTCTAGCGCCCTTTCTTGGTAGCTTCTAAGAGGAATCGAGGTGATGGAGAGGAAAGTAGCTTGCAGGGCCCCAGCCTTTGTATCACAAAATTGAGCTTAGAGTCTGGGTTTAAACCACTGAGACAACAGCTGAATAAGCAGCACAGATGGGATTACCAAAAGATCAAGGTAGGGGTTACCTTACAGAAGGGAGGAGTATGCCTTGGATGAACTATTTATGGATGGAGGAGAGCATCTTTCTAGGATGAATGCGATATGTTATTTCTTAATAGGGTTGGCGGTGACACGGTGTTTGGTTTATAACCAGCCACCATGCTGTAACCTATGTTCTTATACTTTGCTGTGGATGTGTTATTTTTCACCACTTGAAGTGCTGTAGAATTTTTTCTGTGGGTAACTTGGGGAGAAGAGGGTTGCTGTAGACGGGCAGGTCAGAACATGCCTTCCTGAAGAGGGGATATTTGAGCCTAGCTTGAATAATCAGAGGGAGCAGTCATGCCCAGAGCCATGCACAGCCTTCCAGGCAAAGGCAAGGAGATGCACCTTGCCACTCAGAACACATCCCTGCTCAGTCCCAGCCTCCTGGAAAATGTCTCTAAGTGCAGAGAGGTGATTCTGGGACAGAAAAGCCAGCAGATGGACAGGCTCCAGAGAGAGTCCCTGAGGTTTCTGAACCAATTCCAGTCTGCGTTCCTGGAGCTGGCAGAGGCTTCCAGAAAGAACCGCAAGATCTCGTCTCACACTGTCTGGTTTCCCTCTTTCCTTCCTAATTTCCTTCTTCCAGCCTTTCCGTTCTCGCTGATGGCTTACTCTTCCATCTTTCCTCCCTTCTTCTCACACATTCACTAAACACACAATCAGACACACCACCCATGTGTATAAATATACACACCCACACATCCACCTCCTATACACACATTATTCATATCCACCCCCCCCATACACACACACAAACTGAAATACACATAACATATGCAGGTTCATTCATACACATCTCAGACATATTCTTAGCCCTGCAGAGCACTTTAAAGTTCAGCTGTCAAGTTCATTCACTCTGCAAGTCATAGAAGTTCCATTTTATTGGTGAAGAACTTGAGGCTCAGAGAGGTTCAAAAACATTTTCAAGGTCATGGAGCTGGGAAATAACAGAGTCTGGACTCGCACTCAGGTCTGCCTGACTCTGATTGAGCTTCATGTGCACTCTGCTATCCCCATACGTGCAAACACACACAGACGCATACTGCAAACATGTCCATGTACTCTCTGATTACATGCCTACCCGCACACCCAAACATGGAAAGAAAGTTCACTGACATGTTGCCAGTGGGTCTAAGGAAGGATCTGTCTTTTTGAAACGTTTCTGGCTTGTTTGAAGCCAAGGCGTGTAAATTGTATACAGCAGCTTCTCAGAGATACCCAGATGACCTGATTCCATATATTTGCTCTGACAGGTAGAAACCAAAAGGTAGAGGTGAACATTGGTGTTGTGCGTTTGATTTTTGCAGCCTTTCCTGCCTTGCCTCAGATCGTCCTCCATAATAACCCTGTAGGTGGTCATGGGAGAAACTATTGTATGCTTTTTACAGGTGGGGAAACTGGGAATCAGAGTATTCGAAGATAATCCGGGTGCCTCCAGCTCCTTAATGGTCAGAGGCCCCATTTCCCTTTGAGGCCCAGTAACCACAGTCCAAGCTCCCTTCTACCTTGCCTTCAGAAAGTCCACAGCATATCTTCCCAGGTGATGCTGTGGATACCCAGGAAGAATACTTAAACGTTCTAGCCACCACTCCTGGCTATCCGATGTCACATCTTACCTTGAGCAATTCTTTCCTCTTCTAGATATCTCTGACTGCTCATAACCTTTGCTTTGGTTTTTTTTATTTTCTTGCTTCTAAAGTAAGGACACCAACCCTCCATTAATTCTCAAAGCACATCTCTTTGGATGCTTTTATGGCTATAAATGACAGAACACCCGACTCAAATAGGCTTTAACAATAAAGAACACTTTTTATCAGTTTTATAACCAGAAGTTCCAAAGAAGGGTAGTTTCAAGGTGAGTTAATTGGTGGCCCAGCAATATTATCAAGGTCCCAGGTTCTTCCCCCTTTCCCCATCTGCTATCCTTATGTATTTTGGTTTTTTTCCAGAGGGAACTGCCTTTTCCCCTGGGTCACATGTTGGCTGACACTATTCCAGGCATCACTGGTAGTAACAACATCCAGCAAAGTAGAGGTCTTTTATTCCTATATGTCTCTTGTGTCATTGGACAGAATTTTGTCACATGAGGAAACTTTGGTGTGACTAACACACTCATAATTTGGATTATAATGATGGTTTCACACACTTGCACATGTACCAAAATTATCGAATTAACTATGAGCAATTTATCATATGACAATTGTGCCTCAGGGTAGTTATTTCAGGGCTTCCCTGGTGGCTCAGATGGTAAGGAAGCTGCCTGCAATGCAGGAGACCGGGGTTCAATCCTTGGGTTGGGAAGATTCCCTGGAGAAGGGAATGGCAATCCACTCCAGTATTCTTGCCTGGAGAATTCAATGGACGTAGGAGCTTGGCAGGCTACAGTCCGTGGAGTCACAAAGAGTCAGACATGACTGAGTGACTAACACACATAGTTATTTCAAAACTATCTACTTAACTAATGAATCTATATTGCAATGAACTGAATGTTTGTGTCTCCCCACAGTTTATATGTTGGAATCCTAATTCTAATGTGAAGGTATTTAGATGTGAGCTATTTGAGAAATAGTTAGGTCAGCATGAAGGTGGAACCCTCATGAATGGAATTAGTGCCTTTGTAAGAAGAGGTCAGAGAGGCAGCTAGCTCCTTCTACCAAGTGAAAATGCAATGAGAAATGGACAGACTGCAACCTGGAAGAGAGCTCTCACCAGAATTCAAACATGCTGGCCCCCTGATCTCACACTGTGAGCCTCCAGAGCTGTGAGAAATAAATTTTGTTATTTACAAGATACCCATTCTATGCTATTTGGTTATAGCAGCCTGAATTAAGACTTAGTTTCTATTGGTAAAAAAGTTAAAACATAACATATAAAGCTAAAATATCCTTTTTCACTATCCCCCGGTCGTTCTAAATATCAGACAAGTATGTGTCTTCCCAGACCTTTCTCTTTGTATTTATAAGCATAATGATATCCATCAAATCTATATAGTCTCACCTACTTCTTTATTGTTACTGTTTTTACACAAAAGTCACATTGTTTAAGTATGTTGCAGCTTGTCTTTTTTTTAAACTTTTATTTTATGTTGAAGTACTATTGTTCAGTCACTAAGTCATGTCCAACTCTCTGAGATCCCATGGACTGCAGCACACCATGCTCCCCTATCCTTCACTATCTCCTGGAGTTTGCACAGATTCACGTCCATCCATGAGTTGGTGATGCTATCTAACCATCCCATCCTCTGTTGCCCCCTTCTCCTCTTGCCCTCAATCTTTCCCAGCATCAGGGTCTTTTCCAGTGAGTCAGTTCTTCACATCATGTGGCCAAAGTATTGGAGCTTCAGCTTCAGCATCAGTCCTTCCAATGAATATTCAGGGTTGATTTCCTTTAGGTTTGACTGGTTTGATCTCCTTGAAGTCCAAGGAACTCTCAAGAGTCTTGTGATATTTATGGACATACAGCAAGTGTGGCTCAGATGGTTAAGCGTCTGTCTACAATGTGAGGGACCCAGGTTCAATCCCTGGGTCGGGAAGATCCCCTGGAGAAGGAAATGGCAATCCACTCCAGTATATTGCCTGGAAAATCCCATGGACAGAGGAGCCTGGTAGGCTACAGCCCATGGGGTTGCAAAGAGTTGGACACAACTGAGCAACTTTACCTTACCTTACCTTACAGCAAAGGGACTCAGCCATCCATATATATGTATCCGTTCTCCCCAACTCCCCTCCCATCCAGGCTGCCACACAACACTGAGCAGAGTTCCCTGTGCTGTACAGTAGGACCTTGTTGGTGATCTATTTTAAATATTGCAGCTTGGTTGTTTTTTGTTCTTTTTTGGCATAGTACTTCTTGGAGGTCTTTCTCAATCAGTATTTAGAGATTCACTTCATTCTTATTAACTTGCAAGATCCAAGTCTATCACAGATTATTCAGACACACCTCTTTGATGGACTTTAGTTAGTTCTCCACTTTTCACTATTTGAAACAATCCTGCAACAAGCATCCTTGGACCCCACTCTTTACGCAGAGTCCCATGATATGGATCCCAGGGCAACCGGCTTTATACAATCTGAATTGCCTTCCAAAGTGGTTGCACCTACCAGCCATGGTTAGAGCACACATTTCCCCATACACTCACCAACATTTAACATTATCAAAAAAATTTTTTTGCCATCAAACAGTTTAAAAAGATAACTCCTTGTTTTGATTTGCGATTTGGGAGGAATTTTCTCAGAAAAAGATTCCTGAGTCCCATTCTTGGGAATTCTGACCTGAGGGTCAAGAATCTATGGGACTTACAATCTTCCCAGGTGATGCACAGAGAGGTTTTGGAAACAATTCCTGAGGCCAACAACATTCCTTTCAGCTCTGTTGTTTTCTGATGTTCAGACTCCTGCCTTCTCCTAAGCCCTTGACATGTTTAGGCCCAGCATCTACATTGCCTCTGCCACTTATGATGTTATTTTCTCCACAAGGGAAGATTTCTCAAGGCAGAGGAAGTTCTGGCAACTATGGCCATTTAGTGAGTTAGCTCTTGGAGCCATATTTCATATGTCCCTCAGAGGAAATCCTACCTCTCAGAGAGAAGGGGCTGACATGTGCTAAGAATCTAATGGTTTCTGGGTAGACTAATTGGGCTTACCAGACACTTAACTTCCATGGAGTCATTTAAATCTCACAACAACCTTGGGAAGTATTACTATCCCCATTTTACACAGGAGGGACCTGAAGTTCAGAGAAAGTTAGTCATTTTCCAAAGGTCAGACATCTACCAATGGGCCCGTATCCCTGCTCTGCTGGGCTGCAGAGCCTGTGCTCTTTTCATTGTATTGCTTGCCTGCAAAGTGGGGCATCCTCGTTTATAGGACGCCTTAGGAGAAAGAGACCGTAAGTAGTCCGTGCCTCCTACCCACAGGTGCTCAGGATGCTGCTGACTTTGGTTCTCAGTTCTGACAGCCTTCCTGCCTGAGCTACCCATGTTCCTTAACTTCTGGAGGTCTTGGGAAGGTGCAGATATTTCATGGAACAAGTATTATTTTCTCTTACTTAGCATGAAGTAGCTTGTTTGATCCAATCCTGGATAATTTGTTCCAGAAAACATGGACTGGAAAGAGATTGATTTTTATCTGAAATCACCCCTGGTGCTTCCATCTTCTGGGATTAACATGGAAGAATGAAAATAGAAAAGTGGCTTGTATCACTGGATTAAAATCAATCATTCAATTTCTTGAACTTTTTTTTTTCTTAACTCTGAGAAATTTTAAAAGAATATCATATACCAAATAGCCAAGTATCCACCACCTTAAAGTGACAAATTCAAAAAAATATTTGTCAAATTTCTTAAAAATAACGTAAGCAACTTGTTGCTCATCTAAAGACAATTTCACTTCCTCCCCACCTCATCCTACCAGAAATTTGGATTGTTCCTGCCAAATCTATTTAGCATTTTTAGCTGCAACATGTGTTAAGTCCGTGTATCATAAGCAAATTAAAAATA
Source organism: Cephalophus harveyi (assembly GCA_006410635.1). Taxonomy (NCBI): domain Eukaryota; kingdom Metazoa; phylum Chordata; class Mammalia; order Artiodactyla; family Bovidae; genus Cephalophus; species Cephalophus harveyi. Next base: position 50,909 of record SJYT01053948.1, read on the forward strand.
GAGTATACAAATGGTCTTACACTGCAACTTTTATTCTGCTCCCTGCTTTTCTTCTCTTTCTGCTATACCACTGAGAGCTCTTTAAAAGTTAAGAATCATGTCTTACTTAATTTCTGCATCCCTAGTGGCCTTTTACATTGTGGAGGCTCCATAAATCAGAAAGGAAAGAGGGAAGGAAGGAGGGAATGGAGGGAGAGGGAGAGGGAGGGAGAAAGGAAAGAAGGGTGGGTCGGACTCTTGAGTCAAAGCCTCCTGTGTGGCTCCCAGTTAGATGTGAGGGTAATTAAAGAGGCATTCTAAGTCCTCTATACCGTGGTTTCCTGGCCCCTGAGAACAGTTCATGTCCCATTAGAGCTGGCCCCTCCTCCATCCTTTAAGCTGCTCATCATCTTATTCTCCCAGGAAGTCCCAGGCATGGCTTTGAGAAGCTTCAGGTCACACAGCCACCTCACATGCTCAGCTCCAGTGTGGTCCAACTCTTGCTGGTCATAAATCAAGCAGCCAAGGCCGAAACCTGCATTGCTCTCTCTCTCTCGAAAACCCTCAAGGATTTGCAGAATGAGCTGCCAGTTCAAACACTTGTCTTCCCTCCTTTCCTTCTCTTACTCTATCTTTGTCTCTGTCAACAACGGAGGGCCTTTCTGGATGAATGTCTCTGCCTCTCTGAGTGTCTTCCTCTGTTTCTGATTCAAAATTATGCCTGTGCTTCCTTTCTTGAGCTCCTGCCTCCACCTTCTTGCCCTTCCCCCTTCCATCCCCCAAGTCTAGCTGCAGTCATAGATCCAGGAGCCCAGCTGGGCCATAGATCTCTCCGTTACTGCTGTTCTCTCCCTCTCGCTTTTAAGAATGGTTTTTTATGGTGGCTTCTAGCGCAAGCAGCTGTTGGAGCTTGTTTGAGAATACCTCCCAGAGCAGATGCTCTGGCAGTCCTTCAGATTCCTTTTTCTTCTGCAATCTGAGATGGATTGGGAAAGAAACTCATTCATTCATTCATTAACCCATTAAACAAACATTTATTGAGCTCCTATTCTACACCAGCTCACTGAGGTAGACACTGGGAATATAACAGTAGGTAAAACAGCCGTAGTGTGCTACAGTTCATGGGGTTGCAAAGAATCGGACATGACTTAGTGACTGAACAACAACAAAAACAGCCCTATGGAATTTACAGTCTAATGGGAGAGGCAGGCATAAATCGAATAGCCATTTAAACATATAAATAATTTATACTAAATGGTGATCAATACTTTGAAAAAATAGTCCACAGTGTTCTAATAGTAGTTCATGTCTATCTAATGTTTATTATGAAACAGCCACTATTGTAAACATTTCACATACATTTATCTTAACAAAAACATAGTCCTACTTTACATCTAATCAAACTGAGAACAGGGAGCTTAAACAGCTTGCTCATGGGCACACATGAGGATGTATGACCATTCAAACATAACATGGGGATTGGGGAGCAAGAGAAGGAAAGCCTTCCCTGGCTCAGTTTCCCTCTGTAGAGGATTAGAATCTTCCTGGTGGCTCAGACAGTAAAGCGTCTGTCTACAATGCAGGAGATCTGGGTTCTATCCCTGGGTTGGGAAGATCCCTTGGAGAAGGAAATGGCAATCCACTCCAGTACTATTGCCTGGAAAATCCCATGGACAGAGGAGCCTGGTAGGCTACAGTCCATGGGGTCGCAAAGAGTTGGACACAACTGAGTGACTTCACTTTCACTTTTCCCAAGATCACATAGATAGTAGGAAGTAGAGAAAGGACTAGAATCTGGTCTCCTGAATCTCGGGCTAATAGGTTCTAAGGTCAAATAGGTTGGAATGTGAAAGTTAACTCTGTTACTAAACTCTTAAGCCCATGGGACTTCCCAGAAAAGTAAAGAGGAGTATGGGGGTGGGAAAACTGTCGGGAATGCATTTTCTGCTAAGATGGACAGGTGGGGGCTTGAGCTGCTGACCCTGGGATGTACTTGTGGATGGTAAGCTCCTTGAAGGAAGGGCTGCTTTATCTTCTGCATTGCATCCCCAGAGCTTAACACATGCCCTAATAATTATTTACTGAAAAAACAAGTTGAATCAAATGTAATGAATTACATGAAAAAGATACAATAGATGGATGCTCCATATTTCTTCCAAGCTAGAGGTTTATAATTCCAACAACTTCATTTCTTTCTACTCACACTAATACCAGCCATCAGTGTGGAGATATTCTGCCAGGTATGTGGGTCAGTTTCTACCCTTTCCTTTCAATCTGCATATCCAAAATATATCCTCCTATTTAATAAAACTCCCTTTTTATTATTTTTTCAGCTTTTGGCTGATTCAATTAAGAGCTGAGTTTGATCTAGAAACCTTACCTCTCAAGTCCCTTTTGATAAAACAGCCCCCAGAACATTCATCTCTTTGAAGACTCTTCATGAGTTTTGGAGCTGAGTAAATTGCTGACCACTTTCAGGATAATTACACTGGAGCAGACACATTGTCCCTGGAATCTGTTTCCCAGTCTGAGTAAACAGAGCCTGGTCCTTTATACGCTCTTGTAACATGCATTGCCTTGTTCTTCATTTTTCCCTCTGTCTGGAGTACCGCCTGTGGGTTATTTAATCTCTGGACCAGAGGAAAGGGAAGGATTTATTTGGGAAAACATCTTTGCAGGACATTTGGCTCTGAGTGAGCCTTTAGCTGGGGAGCTGTGTTTGGCAGATGCTCCCACCTTCAGCAGCTCTCTCTATCCCACAGAGAGGATGGGGAAGCCAAGAACTGCTCAGCAACCTCATGAAACAGTGAAGAACCAAACAAACCCACCAACTCAAGGCTCCTTGCGCATGTGTGCACATGCTCAGTTCAGTTCAGTCGCTCAGTCGTGTCCGACTCTTTGTGACCCCGTGAATCGCAGCACGCTAGGCTTCTCTGTCCATCACCAACTCCCGGAGTTCACTCAGACTCACGTCCAGCAAGTCAGTGATGCCATCCAGCCATCTCATCCTCTGTCATCCCCTTCTCCTCCTGCCCCCAATCCCTCCCAGCATCAGAGCCTTTTCCAATGAGGCAACTCTTCGGATGACGTGGCCAAAGTACTGGAGTTTCAGCTTTAACATCATTCCTTCCAAATAAATCCCAGGGCTGATCTCCTTCAGAATGGACTGACTGGATCTCCTTGCAGTCCAAGGGACTCTCAAGAGTCTTCTCCAACACCACAGTTCAAAAGCACCAATTCTTCGGTGCTCAGCTTTCTTCACAGTCCAACTTCCACGTCCATACATGATCACTGGAAAAACCATAGCCTTGACTAGATGGACCTTTGTTGGCAAAGTAAAGTCTCTGCTTTTGAATATGCTATCTAGGTTGATCATAACTTTTCTCCGAAGGACTAAGCCTCTCTTAATTTCATGGCTGCAGTCACCATCTGCAGTGATTTGGGAGCCCAAAAAACTAAAGTCTGATACTGTTTCCACTGTTTCCCCGTCTATTTCCCATGAAGTGATGGGACCAGATGCCATGATCTTCGTTTTCTGAATGTTGAGCTTTAAGCCAACTTCTTCACTTTCTTCTTTCACTTTCATCAAGAGGCTTTTTAGTTCCTCTTCACTTTCTGCCATAAGGGTGGTGTCATCTGCATATCTGAGGTTATTGATATTTCTCCTGGCAATCTTGATTCCAGTTTGTGCTTTTTCCAGCCCAGCATTTCTCATGATGTACTCTGCATATAAGTTAAATAAGCAGGGTGACAATATACAGCCTTGACAGACTCCTTTTCCTATTTGCAACCAGTCTGTTGTTCCATGTCCGGTTCTAACTGTTGCTCAGTCGCATCCAATTCTTCGGGACCCCATGGCCTGCAACAAGCAAGGCTCCTCTGTCCATGGGATTTTCCAGGCAAGAATACTGGAGTGGGTTGCCAATTCCTCCTCCAGGAGATCGTCCCAACCCAGGGATCAAACACACGTCTCCTGCACTACAGGCAGTTTCTTTACCACTGAGCCACTGGGGAAGCACCAAGAGTCTTTAGCCTGAATCAATTAAAGCAATGCCCGCTGTCGCATATTTCTTGTAGGTAAAGTTTTGAATGAGGACTTAGATGTGGGATGCACAGGAATTTAAGTGCATTTAAGTGGCAGAATCAGAAGTAGAATACACATCCCCACTCTGCCACTTAAATTACCCAGGACTTGAGCTCTGGTGGCATCAGTTCTCTCATCAGTGAAATGTGAATAAAAATAGTATTTCTCTCAAATGCTTATATAAGAATAAAATCAGGTAATACCTTCAGTGCCTACAATAAGTGTCTGACAGATAATGACAGAGATCTGTGACATGCAAAGTACTTTCACATTCATGCTTGCGCTTGATTACATTTTTCTTGCTCTCCTAGTAGACGATCTTCATCAAAACCATGTTCTTCTCCTTTTTTTTAAATTAGAATATAATTGCTTTACAATGTTGTGTTCATTTCTGTTGTACAATGAAGTGAATCAGCTACATGTATACGTATATCCCCTCCCTCTGGGATCTCCGTCCCACCACCCCCACTTCCATGCCACCGCTCAAGTCATTGCAGAGCACTAAGCTGAACTCCCCATAATGCATAGCAGCTTCCCACTAGCTGTCTGTTTTATACCTTGTAGTGTATACATGTCAATCCCAACTCACCCAAGTGGGGTGTCACCCAATTCTCCCCACTCTCCCCTTCCTCTCATCATACAGAGTGAGGTAAGTCAGAAAGGGAAAAACAAATATTGTATGGCAACATATATATGTGGAGTCTAGAAAAATAGAACAGATGGACTTATTTTAAGAGCAGGAATAGAGATACAGATGTAGAGAACAGACAGGAAAACCGTGTTCTTCTGACCTTCAGTCTCTGTATCCTTTAATTCTGGGCCACTCCAACGTTTGACTTGTTCTCTGTGACCCTCAGGACAAGGAGGCGGAAGCTACAGGAAGACAGCTTGGACTCAAAATAGGGATATTTATTTTTAATGGTCAGAGTATCTTGAAAAAAAAAAAATGACTGCCTCAAAAAAGGAGTGTGTTTCCTGTCTCTGATGGCACCCAGGCAGAGGCAGTCCAGCCACCTGGAGAGGATGTTGTAAAGAGAATGGAGAAGTTAGACTTGGTGGTTTTCCAAGTCTGAGAGTCTGAGAGTCTCATCAGGACGGGAAGTGTCTACGTCTGCCAGCTCTCCACCCCCATCCTCCTCATTATTTTTCTGGGAAATCCCAGGAGGCTTGAGAGTTTTATTTGCAGATACAGCCCTCACACTTTAGTCTATTTGACTTAATAAGAACCAGGTTTTAGACTTCTCTGGGGCCCAGTGGTGAAGACTCTGCACTTTCACTGCAGAGGGCACAGTTCAGTCCCTGGGTGAGGAAGGGAAAGTTCTACATGTTATGCAGTTTGACCAAAAAAGAAAAAACAGATTTCTCTGAGATTCAAAAGGCTGAATTTTAGTACTATTTCTGCCTCCTATTCTCTCCATGATCTTGGGGGGGGGGGAAAGTTCTGCAGTTTGTACCTGCCTAGCATCAACTCCCATTCTCTGGTAGCAGTCCCTCCACTTCCCTTTGGGAACCGTGCCTCCCTTACTCTTAGTCCATGGACTAAGTGAGATTGGACTCTAGTGAGATTATCTCATCTCCATGGTCAGCACATGACCCAAGTCTAACCGTGGAGTGTTCCAGTTCCTCCTTGGCTATAGAAATTAGCTCAGAATGGGCATCTTATTCAATTTGGAGAAATCCGAATCCATCTCAAGACTTCTGCTAGAATTGTTGAGAAATACTCTTTCCCTGGAGGTTGCTAAACTGGTAGCATGCAAGCCTGGATGTCTGGAGTCTCCACAGGGGCAGAGCCTGCCTGAAAATGCTGCTGCTGCTGCTAAGTCACATCAGTTGTGTCCGACTCTGTGTGACCCTGTAGACGGTAGCCCACCAGGCTCCCCTGTCCCTGGGATTCTCCAGGCAAGAACACTGGAATGGGTTGCCATTTCCTTCTCCAATGCATGAAAGTTAAAAGTGAAAGTGAAGTCGTGTCCTACTCTTCGTGACCCGATGGACTGCAGCCTACCAGGCTCCTCCAGACCTGGGATTTTCCAGGCAAGAGTACTGGAGTGGGGCGCCATTGCCTTCTCCACCTGAAAATGAACTCAACCCAAAGGAAAGCAAAGCTGGAAGGTAGTGAGAACAAATCCTGATGACATCATTTGCATACCTATATCTAACAGTACCTACTTCTAGAGTTTTTCAGTTATGCTAGCCAATATATTTAGGTTATGCTTGGTTTTTAAATTTTTGGCTGCTGAATTTGTTTATTTCTCAGATACATTTGACTTGGATTCCTACCACTTGTAACCAAGAGTTCTAATGAACACCGATCATAATGCACTAGAGTAAGGATGGAAGACTTCCTATAGAACATGAGTCTGGAGCTGTACTCTTCTCTTCATCAAGGTATACCTGGTAAAATCCTTGGTGGTGGTGGTGGTTTAGTCTCCAAGTCGTGTCTGATACTTGTGACCCCATGGACTATATTCCACCAGGATTCTCTGTCCATGGATTTCCCAGGGAAGAATACTGGAGTGGGTTGCCATTTCCTTCTCCAGGGGATCTTCCCAACCCAGGGATCAAATCCACATCTCCTGCTTGGCAAGCAGATTCTTTACCACTGAGCTCCCTAGGAAGCCCAAAATCCTTGGTTAAGACTGCTAATTATTTCATGTATCACTCTATGCAGAAAGCCATCAGAATCTTAACCAAAGCCATCAATACCTTAACTAGAGTGAAATCTGGGGCCACTTCAATCACTGTGGAATGATGCTGAAGCTGAAACTCCAATAGTTGGTCATCTGATGTGAAGAGCTGACTCATTTGAAAAGATCCTGATGCTGGGAGGGATTGAGGGCAGGAGGAGAAGGAGATGATGGAAGATAAGATGGTTGGATGGCATCACCGACTCAGTGGACCTGAGTCTGAGTAAACTCCAGGAGTTGGCAATGGACAGGGAGGCCTGGCATGCTGCCGTCCATGGGGTTGCAAAGAGTCAGACATGACTAAGCGATTGAACTGAACTCAATCACTGTCACAGTTATCTCTTATACTCCATATGCATAGTTCCCTCTTATACTCCATATGCATAATTATCTCTTATGCATACATACATATATCCCTTCCCTCTTGAGCCCCCCCCCTCCTTCGCCATCCCACCCCTCTAGGTCATCACAGAGCATTGAGCAGAGCTCCCTGTGCTGTACAGCAGCTTCTGGAGCTAACAGTTGTATGTTTAGGAATAGCTGAGGCTCTGCACGTGAAACTCTCTGCAATGTTTATGGCACATAGTAGGTGCCCAATGTGTGGTCATCATTCCTAAAAACTGTTTTTCAAGATGGAAAGATGTAAGGGCCTAGATTCAGTGCCCTCGAATTGGGGGAGGGGTCCTGTCCTAGCAGGAAACACTCCCCTTTGGCTCAGAGGTGTTGTGTCCAAGGACACCTGCGGAGCTCAGGTAGGAGGAATGCTTTCTGCTGGCTTCTGGGAAACAGGTGAGACGACAGCTAGCCATGTTTAGACACCTGGAGAGCAAGTCTAGGTCCAGATGACACAGTTGGGGTGGGGGCTCTCATGGTAAATTGTCAGATGAGCAGATAAAGAAACTTGCCGCCCTCCCGTTCTCCCCGACTCCTCTTTGAGCTCCTTAACCACTGACACGCCAACCCATCTGCTCAAACAAAGGACTGCCTGGGCCCCACTTTGAGAGGATGTACTTGGGGAGTGACCACGTGCCCCAGGGCCCCAGAACCTGGCTGCCAAGGGTAACTTCTGCCCTTGTCCCCAGCTTAGCTTCTTTGCTGCTGGGGGCATCTGAAAACAGAGGGACAGCAGAATTTATCATGTCCTAACTTGTCCATTTGTCTTCCGCTCAAAGGGTCCTGATGGGGGAGTTTCCCTGGGCCATGCTGAAGTGCACACGCATTCTTGACAGAGACACATGGCAGCGATTACACACGGCGTTAGGCACAAGTCACTGCAGCTCAGCGACTCCAAGTCCTCTCCTGAGCACAGTCTCAAACTGCCTGAACTGGCTTCTGAATTCTTTTCTAAACCACGTGTGGGGATGGAGAAGGGGGAGAGGCGGGAGTCAGGGGGTACAAGAGGCCTGAGACAGGGCTCTTCTTCCCAGAAAATTACATGGGGTTTCCCTCTGTTGTCTCAGTTGATTGGGGCAGCCTAGAATGATCTTCCTCACCAGCTTTCTGTCTGAGGACACAAACAGAGTCCTGCCATTCTCAAGCAGAAGACTCAAACCCAGATCACCCCGGGAAAGGGAGCATGGGGATACAGTAAATCTAAATCTCTCTAGGTGCTTTTGAGGGTTACTGGCCAGTCCTCAGGAAGGCAGGACTACTTGTGAGTTCCAGGTGTTGATGCTGAACCTGGGGAAACAGCACAGACCCTCAGGAGCAGTCCTGAGTCCTGGGGAGCTCACTTCACCCGGTCACTTCTACTGTCAAGCACACCCCAAACATTTGCAGGGCCTGAGCAAGGGTCTAGATGGAGGCCCTCATAGCACATGTCTGAATAATCAGAAGTTAGAAATTAAGGCAACATTTTTTTTTTTTTAATGACGTGTTCTAACTTCCTGTCAGGACGAATATTTTTTCACTGTGGCCTAGAAGGCCAGGTTCAGACTTAGCATTTGAAGGAGATCCGGCCTGGAACTAGACCTCAGCCCTGTCTCCTGAAACAGACCCCTTTCTCTTCCACACTTGATTCTGCCCCACAACCCAAAGGCCTCATATACGTGTAAGAAAACCACAGCCTGCACATCCCAGCTCTGTCCATGTGCCCTGCAAAGAGCTGCACCTTGACCCGCTTTAGGCTGGGTAGAGTCACTGCGGNTGTCTCCTGAAACAGACCCCTTTCTCTTCCACACTTGATTCTGCCCCACAACCCAAAGGCCTCATATACGTGTAAGAAAACCACAGCCTGCACATCCCAGCTCTGTCCATGTGCCCTGCAAAGAGCTGCACCTTGACCCGCTTTAGGCTGGGTAGAGTCACTGCGGGCAGCCTGCTCTGGTCCCGGCCCCTATTGGCTGTCTCTGCTCCCTGAATCTATTTGCAGTAGGAGCCAATCATGGAGGCTGAAAAGGCAGGGGTCCCCTGTATTGGTGTGCCAGTCAGCCACCCGGGGGCTGCAGTCCTTGCTCTCAGCCTGGCACCAGGCCTGAGAAATGAAGCCCACAACAAATGAAGCCCAGGGCAAGGAAATGAAGCCTTGAGCTGTCACTCCAGCCTGCAAAGGAAAGAGAGGGAGAGGGAGAGAGAAAAAGAGAATCTTACACTTTAGGCAGAGAAGGAGGTCACCTGGATCATGAGATCATATCTGCTTCACGCCTCACCTGAAATTTGCTTATTTCATCCTCTTATCTTTGGATTTTAAAAAGAGTGTGTGCGTCTCACTTGGGGATGATATCAGCTCCACTCCTATAGGTCAATGATTACCAAAGTGCCCAGCAGCAGCTTCACCTGTCATTAGACATGCCAGTCCAACCTACTGAATCAGAAACTCTGGAGGGGGACCCAACTCTCTGTGCTTAACAAACCCTCCTGATGATTCTGATGCTCACTGAAGGCTGAAAACCACTGATGCAGGCCAAGAGAGTCAGTGATTGTTTCTGAGCAGAAACTGTTCAGTTCATGAGATCCTGTTCATCAAGCTGTATTCATTCAACAAACATTTATTGAAGTTCAAACAGTGTTAGGCACTGGGGATTCAAAATACAGTCTCTGCCCTCAAATTGCTCACAGTCAAACTCAGGAGCAGGCTAGTAAACAGGTAGATACACTTGGATGTAATAAGTGCTAACCTAGGACAGATGGAGGAGGGTCAGGTAAGACTTCTCAGAGGCACCTCTGTGGAAACTTGGGGAATCAGGTACTGTCAGAGGCAGAGCAGAGCACAGTGAAGGGTTGCTGGCGACAAAAGTGCTCTCCTTGACAAAATTTTCACCAGGCTCCTCTTAGCCCTCTTCTTGACTAGGCCATGACCTTGCCCCTCCCCCCACACCTGTCTTTGGGCCACACAGCTCAATCTTAGCAAAGGATCCTGCTAAGTCATCCTCACACCCTTGAGATCTGATCAAATTCCTTATTCTTCACCCTTGATGTCTAAGCCCTCAGCCTGACTTTAGCAAGAATCTGGTTAGGCCCGTTTAGCCCTTACCCTTGGTGTCTCCTCTTAGTAATTTTCCATCTATTGATCCCTTTGCTCTGCTTATTGTCTATAAATTTCCAGCTGTCTGTTGTATCGTTAGTTGAACCCCAGCTCTCTCTCCTACTGCAACAGTCCTGAATAAAGTCTTCCTTATTAATTTAACAAGTGTCAGAATAAATTTTTCTTTGACCTTGGACAGGGCAGCAGAGACTCAGAGGAAGGAAAGAACATGACCCAGCTGTTCGGGCCCTTAGGATGCCACCATGTTAGAGCAGAGTGTGAGTGAGGAGGCCAAGGACCAACAAGGAGATGAGCCCAGGGAAGGAAACAGGGCCTTGGAAGGCTCTCCGAGAATTTGAGGGTTGTCCTGAAGGCAGTGGGAGGCAGGGGGAAGTTACACCCAGGAGCGTGGCATGATTAGGCTTGCATTCTAGAAAGATGTCTCTGGCAGCTGCGTCATGGTTTGGGGACCCCAAGCCTGGAGCTCTGAGAGACCGGTGAGGAGACTGCTTACTGTTCTTGAATCAAAAACTCAGGCATCTGCATGTTTACAGATATGTAGTCGGTTAGCTGCAGCCAGGGCTGAGAATCACTGAGGTGGGAGGTGAAGAGACCAGCCTTGGTGACAGATTGACAGGAGAGGGCAGGAGCAATGAAGAGGAAGGATATGGAGGGGGTGGGTGGGATGTCCCCCAAGGTCAGTGGGAATCATCAGAGGTCACTCCACTTTCAGTAGGCGAATCATGAGCCTGAACGAGAGTGGTTAGGGTCTGAAACTCCATCCTCTTTTTTCCAGGTGCAAAAATAGTGCTGTGTTTTGAGGAGGCTAAACTTCCCATAAATGGACGGTTTGTTTTAAGGAGTTTGATTAAGATTCATTCTTTCACTTTTTCATTCATTCAAGAGATGCTTACTGAGTACCTGCTCTGTGCTGGGTGCTGGTCTAGGCGCTGGGGATACAGCAGTGAGCAGGGATGGGCTCAATCTAGTGGGTGAAGCTGACCTCATACAAGTAATGACTCTGCTGCTGCTGCTAAGTCACTTCAGTCGTGTCCGACTCTGTGCGACCCCATAGATGGCAGCCCACCAGGCTACCCGTCCCTGGGATTCTCCAGGCAAGAACTCTGGAGTGGGTTGCCATTTCCTTCTCCAATGCATGAAAGTGAAAAGTGAAAGTGGAGTCGCTCAGTCTTGTCCGACTCCTAGCAACCCCATGGACTGCAGCCTACCAGGCTCCTCCATCCATGGGATTTTCCAGGCAAGAGTACTGGAGTGGGGTGCCATTGCCTTCTCCAAGTAATGACTCTAGTACATGTAAAATCACAACTGTGCTAAGTGCTATAGAGAGAAAAACTTACAGAATCCATGATAGGGACCCAGTCTGAGGGATTTGGAAGTCTTCCCTAAGACCATGTGCTCTGTCCTGAGGTGCAAAAGATAAATAAGAATTAGCCAGGCCAAAACTTCCCTGGCAGTCCAGGGACTAAGACCCCATGCTCCTGGTGCAGGGGCCCGGGTTCAGTCCCTGGCCAGGGCACCCCATCCTACATGCCACAAGTAAGATGAAAGATCTCGAGTGCCACAGCGAAGACCTGGTGCAGCCAAATAAATAAAAGAACTACCTAGGCCCATGGGGAGGGGGAGTTACAGGCAGAAGGACGGCATCAAAGGCCCTGTGACAGGTGGTCTTTGACTTCACCTGCTGGACTCTTCACAGGTATGCTGGCCCAGCTTCTCCAGTCTGTGTGAGAAGGTTCCCCAGGATGTAGCCCTTAACACCCCTTTTGGAAAGCCCACTATGGAACCGGTGCTAGCATAAAACTCCATGTTTCCCACAAGAGGGGAGGATGGCCAGAGGCCTGAGTGAGTGCCCTGGTGGTCTCCAGCAAGCCAGTAGGACAGACCCAGCTGTGTCAGCCCAGACAAAGTTGCAGTGAGGTCATCCCTGTCTCAGCTGAGGTAGGGGAGGGGTGCTTCCTGACAGCTGCTTTGAAGCCTTTTCCCCTCAATTTCCATTTTATAGCTCCTTGTTCCCTTGGTGGCTGGAGGCTGCCTCTCGAAAGAAGTCAGGCTGACATTGCCAGCTGTCATTATCATGCCCTTCCCCTGGCTGAGATTGTCTGGACACTTCCCACTTTTGGTACTGAGTCTCTCTGTGTTTATTCACTGCACAGATACTTATCAAGCACCTGCTGGGTGCTGCGGTGGATGAGACTGAATCAGAAGAAAATCTGGGATGGTCTTTCCATCACCCAACTCACAGATGACCCCATACAACCCATCAACAAATGTTTGTAGAGTAGGGACAGGGGATTGAGGTTAATGAATATTATTCAAACCGCCAAATTTACCCACAACAGAACTGAATATGGCAACATGTTCTATCCAAGATTTGTAGACGGAAGGAATAAGTGAGCTAAATTCTCATTAATCACACTAAGAAATCAATAGATACTGTCTAGAGTTGATAAATCAAGGAGCACAGGCAATAAAGCTTTGACAGGAACCATCAGGGGATGATGAGTAAGAGCTTTCAGACGTCTGGAGCCCAACATCCAGAGATGAAATTCCATTTCCATTGCTTCCCAACTGTGTGACTTGGACAGATGACTTCTCTACACCTTACTTTTCCCACCTGTAAAATGGGCATAAGGTTGGTGCTTACCGCACTGGGCTGTGGTAAGCACTTAGGGAAACAATGTATATAAAAGGTTTAGCACAGGGGCTTGGCACGTGGCAAGTACTCAATAAATGTTGCTGCTGCTGCGAAGTCACTTCAGTCATGTCCGACTCTGTGCGACCCCATAGACGATGGCCCACTAGGCTCCCCCGTCCCTGGGATTCTCCAGGCAAGAACACTGGAGTGGGTTGCCATTTCTTTCTCCAACACATGAAAGTGAAAAGTGAAAGTGAAGTCGCTCAGTTGTGTCCAGGTCTTCGCGACCCCATGGACTGCAGCCTACCAGGCTCCTCCATCCATGGGATTTTCCAGGCAAGAGTACTGGAGTGGACAATAAATGTTAACCCGAGCTAAAAGCAGAAAGAGTTTCAAAAACGTTGGTCTGTAGGGAATAGGACATAGGTGGTGGTTGGTGCTGGGGGAGAGGGCAGCTAATGTTTATTATAAGTGCCCTGAAATTAAATTTTGTGACCATATGTATACACCTCCGGGTGATTACTGTAGCAAGCTGGTCATTGACTGAACTTTTCTGCCTTGATTATCTGCTCATTCAAACTCCTCCCACTCCTCCACCCAATTTTCAGCATCAGTTTCCCTCATCCCCACCCTTCCTTGTTCCCTTGATTTCTGTTTGTCTCTGTTATCAGACTGTCACGCACTCTTTTTTTTCCTTTTCTAAAAATTTATTTATTTTCAATTGAAGGCTAATTGCTTTACAACACTGTTGTTTTTGCCATACATCAACACACATCAGCCTATCACCCCCTCCTAACTGCTCTCCATAGCACTTGGTGTCAGTATCTGCTTGTGGCAGCTGCCATAACAAAATACCACAGAGTGGGTAGTTTAAACACAAAAGGTTCTTTCTCGCAGTTCTGGAGGCTGAAAATCCAAGATCAAGGCGCTGGTAGGTTTCGTTTCTGCTGAGGCCTCCCCCTTCGCTTGCTTCTCACTGTGTCCTCACGTAGTCATTCCCCTGGGCACGTATCCTGGGTGTCTCTCTGAAGGTCCATATTTCCTCTTCTAAGAAAGATACCCATCACATTGGATTTGGACTCACTCTAACAGCCTCATTTTAACGTAATTACCTCTTGAAAGACCCTGTCTCCAAATACAGATTCTGAAGTACTGGGGAGTGAAGGCTTCAACATGTGAATTTGGGGAGCACGCAATTCAGTCCACAGCTATGTCTTCGAGCTCTTTGGCCCCCTGGGGCCCAGGAGCCTGATGCAATGATATTATGAGGCCCAGAGCCAAATACTAGGTATATGTCTGGGATAGACAGAACCACCTGGGCTTGCAGACTGTGGCATCCACCACAGGTGAATGATCCCATGGGTTCCTAGAAATGTCCACATCCCTCTCCAAGCCCTTCACACCTGTTCAGATGTGTGACCGCACATCATATGAAGGTCTTAGGACTCAGGACACCAGGACTCCTCCTAGACTCTTTCACTACTGCTCTGTGACTGTGGACAAGTCCCAGTCTTCCCTTTTCTGAGCCTGTGGACTTCCCTTTTCTGAGCCTGAATTCTCTCCTCAAGAAAATGAAGAAGTCATTTGTCCTAAAACTCGAATTCTAACTCCTGCTCCTCCTTCCTCAATCTTCACAGTCTAGGAAGCTTGAGCACTTGTCTTCTGGTCTCTGAGACAGTGGTGTGTGTCCAACTCCACTATTAGAGACTCCTCTGCTCTTGGTGAGACAGGTGCCCTCCCAACCCCCCACTGCTGCAAGATCTGGAGGTTGCACCCAGCCTGCCTCTGTCTATCCTTCCTCTGGTTTTCCCTTGGGGGATGGGTGAGTGAGTGACCCAGACCTAACCAATGAGTCTCAGTCCTGGGATTTTTAATGAAGTTATTGAAAAAAAGAAGTCAGCTTCTCCTGGCATTGCTAGTTGTCAGGATAATATAAACTTAGAGCTCTCAGCAGGCACCCAGTCACCTGGAGAGAGTGAGCTGCCTAAGGGCAAAGAACCTATAAAGAAGTGGAGTTGAGAAAATTTCTGTAGCTTCATGACACCCTTTAGACACCTGGATCTTGCTGTACCTGAAGGCAAACTACCCTTGACTTTGAAACTAAATAAGGCAGCAAATTTCTTTCCTTCTTTTTTAAAAAATGTATTTATTTCTATTGAAGTATGCATGCGTGTGTGCTAATTCAGTCATGTCTAATTTTTTGCAACCCTATGGACAGTAGCCCCCCAGGCTCTTCTGTCCATGGGATTCTCCAGGCGAGAATACTGGAGCGGGTGGCCACGCCCTCCTCCAAAGGATCTTCCCAACCCAGTGATCGAATCTGAGTCTCTTATATCTCCTACATTGGTGGGTGGGTTTGCCCCCTGGGAAGCCGTATTGAAGTATAGTTGATTTACAATGCTATGTTAGTTTCAGGTGTATAGAAAAGTGATTCAGTTTATATACATATATAAATACACACACACACACACTTTTTCAGATTATTCTTCATTATCAGTTATTAAAAGATACTGAGTAGAGTTCCCTGTGCTATACAGTAGATCCTTGCTGTTTATCTATTTTATTTTAATTTTTATATATAGTAGTGAAAAGGGAAAGTTTAGTCTCTCAGTCATGTCTGACTCTTTGCGACCCCATGGACTGTAGCCTACCAGGCTCCTCTATCCATGGGATTTTCCAGGCAAGAGTACTGGAGTGGATTGCCATTTCCTTCTTCAGAGGATCTTCCCACATTGTAGGCAGACGCTTTACTGTGTGAGCCACCAGGGAAGTCTTATATATAGTAGTAGTGAAAGTCACTCAGTCGTGTCTGACTCTTGCGACCCTATGGGCTGTAGCCCCCAAGGTTCCTCCGTCCATGGGATTCTCCAGGCAAGAATACTGGAGTGGGTTGCCATTTCCTTCTCCAGGGGATCTTCCCAATCCAGGAACTGAACCAATGTCTTCTGCATTGCGGGCAGTTTCTTTACCAACTGAGCTAGGAGGGAAGCCCATATATATAGTAGTATGTATATGTTAGTCCCAAACTCCTAATTTATCCCTCCCTCTCCCTCCCCCTTCCCCTTTGGAAACCAAAAGTTTGTTTACTATGTCTGTGAGTCTTTTTCTCTTTTGTAAATAAGTTCATTTATATCATTTTTGGGGACTCCACATATAAGTGATTTCTTATGATATTTGTCTTTGTCTGACTTACTTCATTCAGTATGACAATCTCTAGGTCCATCCATGTTGCTCCAAATGGCATTTTATCCTTCTTTTTTATGGCTATAATATTCCATAATAATATGACCACCATATTATGGTCATAATATTCCATTATGGGTTTCCCAAGCAGCTCATTGGTAAAGAATCTGCCTGCCAATGCAGGAGACTCAGGGGTGAGGGTCCGATTCCTGCCTTGGGAAGATCCCCTGAAGTAGGAAATGGCAACCCACTCCAGTATTCTTGCCTGGAGAATTCCATGGACAGAGTAGCCTGGTGAGCTGCAGTCTATGGGGTCACAAAGAGTTGGACATGACTGAGCAACTGAGTGAAAGCAATATTCCACGACTTCTTTATCCATTCATCTGTCAATGGATATTTGGGTTGTTGCCATGTCCTGGCTATTATAAGTAGTGCTGCAATGAACTTTAGGGTGTATATATGTTTTCAAATCAGAGTTTTCATCTTTTCTGGATATATATCTTTCCTTCTTTTTCTTGTTATTTATTTGTTTATTGCCCATCTTTTTTGAACTGATTTTTTGCCACTTTCTGAGGAACAATCTTGTCTTTTAACATTGTTTACCTTCAAGAAAAATTTTCCCATGTCCTTTATTTTTCTTATCAAGCTCTTACACAGCCTTCAGGATCCACTCAAAAATCACCTCCCTATGACCTCTTCTATGGTCACCAAGAAAAATGAGAGTTTCCCTCCTTTGCACCCTCATGGCAGCATGTACATTCCTCCAATAAAGCACCAATTTACATCAAGTTTTTGCATATTCAGATCCCTCTGTTTAAATGCTTGTTTGTCTTTGAACCCTCAGTGCCTGGATATAGGGATGGCACACAGTTTGCATTTGATGAATGAGGGAATGAATGAGTGTGTAACCTGAATCCTTCTGCTGTGACATCAGCCCTCATTTTGGTTGCTCAGAAGAAATAGAAACCAATTTGTCACTCTGCTCTGCTCGGATTAGTCACAGTTTAATCAACTACAGAGTGGCGTGATGTATTTACGGAGTTAAGTAAATGCTTGGAAAAAAAAAAAAAAAATTCCAATTTTAATGCTGAATTGTCAGTGCTTTTATACACTTACCCACCCACTGCCCTTGCTACTCATGTGTCTTATACTTACTCTGGAGGCCACACAGTGTAGTAGACTCAGAGGTTGGAGAGCTGCATTCTTATGCCCAGTTTTCTCCAGGAATGTGTGGAACTCATCTTCACCCTGAAGGGGCTGGACTAAATCAGGACTTGAAACTTCCAAGACTCACAAGAACTATAGTGTCGTCTTGGCCTCAGTGACCACTCAGCCCATTTGTTACGGCCATATAGAAAGACAGGCCCAGTGATGCCAGATCTTACAGTTTTTAAGAGAAGTTGGGAGTCTAAGGTTTTTATATAAAATGAGTGCTTTAAAAATATTATGTAGACATAGGCTATGAAAATTCAGGTACTCTCAAACATTGCTGTTGGGAGTGCAAAAAGATTTGACCCCATATGGTGAGGAATTTGGCAATATCTTTGAAAACTACAACTGCATTTACCCTTTGACCCAGAAAATCCTAATTCTAAGGATTTCCTCTGAAGATTCACCTCCACACTACAGAATAAGGCAGACACATGGTTACTTATTATGATATTATTTTAATAGCCTCAAATTGAAAACAACTGCAAATCTCTTTTTGAGATTTGGGGAACTGTTGAACTTTGGCTTATTCACACACACTGCGGAGTACTTTACAACTGGAAAAAAAGAATGGAATCTCTCTGTGTATTTACACAGCTAGACCTCCAGGATCGTTTAGATAATAAAAGCAAAGTGTAGCACCCTGTATAGAAGAGTGCTCTTCAAACTCAAATCCCCAGCTGAGGGAGAGAGCTTTTGCAAAGCCCACTGTCCTGATTCTCTTCTAGCTCCCCCTGCGCCTGGGGGTATGGGCTGTGAGTGTGTTTCTGCACTTGCGTGTGCCCCCATGGTAAGTGGCTGGGACCTGTTTACTGCAGATCTCCTACGGGGACAAGCACTGTCCAGAGGGCCATTGGCCAGACCAGCATTCCATTAGAGCAGCCCCGAGGAGTCATACAAGTGTAACGTTGCAGAAAGGCTATTGGACTGGATTTCAACAGTATTAAGTTCTAATATCAATTTTGCCCCGAACTGCCATGAAGATCTTTCTCCTTCCTTCCACCAAATACAATTGCTATTTGTAGGTTCATTTTTATAATGCCCTTTCTACCACATGCCTTGAGAACCCCATGAACAGTATGAAAAGGCAAAAAGATGGGACACTGAAAGACGAACTTCCCAGGTTGGTAGGTGCCGAAAATGCTACTGGAGATCAGTGGAGAAATAACTCCAGAAAGAAAGAAGAGACAGAGCCAAAGCAAAAACAACACCCAGTTGTGGAGGTGATTGGTAATAGAAGCAAAGTCCGACGCTGTAAAGAGCAATATTGTATAGGAACCTGGAATGTCAGGTCCATGAATCAAGGCAAATTGGAACTGGTCAAACAGGAGATGGCAAGAGTGAACATCAACATTTTAGGAATCCGTGAACTAAAATGGACTGGAATGGGTGGATTTAACTCAGATGACCATTATATCTACTACTGTGGGAAAGAATCCCTTAGAAAAAATGGAGTAGCCATCATAGTCAACAAAAGAGTCTGAAATGCAGTACTTGGATACAATCTCAAAAACAACAGAATGATCTCTGTTCATTTCCAAGGCAAACTATTCAATATCATGGTAACCCAAGTCTATGCCCTGACCAGTAATGCTGAAGAAGCTGAAATTGAATGGTTTTATGAAGAGCTACAAGACCTTCTAGAACTAACACCCCAAAAAGATGTCTTTTTCATTATAGGGGACTGGAATGCAAAAGTAGGAAGTCAAGAAACACCTGGAGTAACAGGCAAATTTGGCCTTGGAGTACAGAATGAAGCACAAAGGCTAATAGAGTTTTGCCAAGAGAAGGCACTGGTCATAGCAAACAACCTCTTCCAACATCACAAGAGAAGACTCTATACCTGGACATCACCAGAAGGTCAATACTGAAATCAGATTGATTATATTCTTTGCAGCCAAAGATGGAGAAGCTCTCTACAGTCAGCAAAAACAAGACTGGGAGCTGACTATGACTCAGATCGTGAACTCCTTATGGCCAAATTCAGACTTAAAGCAAGCAGGGAAAACCACTAGACCATTCAGGTGTGATCTAAATCAAATCCCTTACAATTATACAGTGGAAGTGACAAATAGATTCAAGGGAGTAGATCTGATAGAGTGCCTAAAGAAATATGGACAGAAGTTTGTGACATTGAACAGGAGGCAGTGATCAAGACCATACCCAAGAAAAAGAAATGCAAAAAGGCAAAATGGTTGTCTGACAAGGCCTTACAAATAGCTGAGAAAAGAAGAGAAGTGAAAAGCAAAGGAGAAAAGGAAAGATATACCCATTTGAATTCAGAGTTCCAAAGAATAGCAAGGAGAGATAAGAGAGCCTTCCTCAGTGATCAGTGCAAAGAAATAGAGGAAAACAATAGAATGGGAAAGACAAGAGATCTTGTCAAGAAAATAAGAGATGCCAAGGAAACTTTTCATGCAAACATGGGCACAATAAAGGACAGAAATGGTATGGACCTAGCCGAAGCAGAAGATATTAAGAAGAGGTGGCAAGAATACACAGAAGAACTATACAGAAAAGATCTTCATGACCCAGATAATCACCATGGTATGATCATTCACCTAGAGCCAGACATCCTGGAATGTGAAGTCAAATGGGCCTTAGGAAGCATCACTGTGAACAAAGCTAGTGGAGGTGATGGAATTCCAGTTGAGTTATTTCAAATCTAAAAGGTGGTGCTATGAAAGTGCTGCACTCAATATGCCAGCAAATTTGGAAAACTCAGCAGTGGCCACAGGACTGGAAAAGGTCCGTTTTCATTCCAATCCCTAAGAAAGGCAATGCCAAAGAATGCTCAAACAACTGCACAATTGCACTCATCTCACACGCTAGTAAAGTAATGTTCAAAGTTCTCCAAGCCAGGCTTCAACAGTACATGAACTGTGAACTTCCAGATGTTCAAGCTGGATTTGGAAAAGGCAGAGGAACCAGAGATCAAATTGCCAACATCCATTGGATTATCAAAAAAGCAAGATAGTTCCAGAGAAACATCTATTTCTGCTTTATTGACTATGCCAAAGCCTTTGATTGTGTGGATGACCACAAACTGTGGAAAATTCTGAAAGAGATGGGAATACCAGACCCCTAACCTGCCTTTTGAGAAATCTGTATGTAGGTCAGGAAGCAACAATTAGAACTGGACAGGGAACAACAGACTGGTTCTAAATCAGGAAAGGAGTACGTCAAGGCTGTATATTGTCACCCTGCTTATTTAACTTCTATGCAGAGTACGTCATGAGAAATGCTGGGCTGGAGGAACACAAGCTGGAATCAAGATTGCCGGGAGAAATATCAATAACCTGAGATATGCAGATGACACCACCCTTATGGCAGAAAGTGAAGAGGAACTAAAAAGTCTCTTGATGAAAGTGAAAGAGGAGAATGAAAAGGTTGGCTTAAAGCTCAACATTCAGAAAACTAAGATTATGGCATCTGGTCCCATCACTTCATGGCAAATAAATGAGGAAACAGTGGAAACAGTGTCAGACTTTATTTTGGGGGACTTCAAAATCACTGCAAATGGTGACTGCAGCCATGAAATTAAAAGATGTTTGCTCCTTGGGAGAAAAGTTATGCCCAACCTAGACAGCATATTAAAAAGCAGAGACATTTCTTTGTCAACAAAAGTCCATCTAGTCAAGGCTATGGTTTCTCCAGTAGTCATGTATGGATGTGAGAGTTGGACTGTGAAGAAAGCTGAGCGCCGAAGAATTGATGCTTTTGAACTGTGGTGTTGGAGAAGACTCTTGAGAGTCCCTTTAACTGCAAGGAGATCCAACCAGTCCATCCTAAAGGAAATCAGTCCTAAATATTCATTTGAAGGACTAATGTTGAAGCTGAAACTCCAATACTTTGGCCACCTGATGCAAATAACTGACTCACTGGAAAAGACCTTGATTCTGGGAAAGATTGAAGGCGGGAGGATAAGGGGATGACAGAGGATGAGATGGGTTGGATGGCATCACCGACTCAGTGGACATGAGTTTGAGTAGGCTCTGGGAGTTGGTGATGGACAGGGAGGCCTGGTGTGCTGCAGTCCATGGGGTCACAAAAAGTCAGATATGACTGAGTGACTGAACTAAACCGAACTTCTACCACTAGACCTTGAGTCCTGGGAGACCATGAATGATCTGTTTGCCCGCTTGTCAGAGTGCCTGGCATGTAGTAGGTTCTCAATAGTATCTACTGAATGAATGACTAAATAACGAAATGGATGATGGACGTAAAGAACTTAGCATAGTGCCCAGGCGCAGTTGTCTTCGATTACAGGTGGTGGCAGCTTACTTAATGTTAGAATGGTGATGCCTGTAAGTTGTATGACTTTAGGCAGGTTGATTAAATCCCAAGTTGGTTTTCTCGTCTGTGTTATGGATACAGTGTTGTTTTGAGTAGTAATAAGATAACATAGGCAAATCACTCAGGATATGGTTTGGCACATAAAAGATAATTAGCAATGGTTATTACTAGAGAGAAACAGTGCAAAATAAATTGAAGAATCAGGCAAATCCCTAGATTAATGTTGAGATGCTTTAAAAGGCATTGTGCAGCCTCTCTTTGCAGCTTCCACTGTCTTCCTACGTAGGCAGCCATTCATTCATTAAAATGTGCTGGTTGAACAGATACTATGCTGGGCACAATGCCAGCTGCTAAGAGTAGTAGCAAAAAAATGAGTAATTAATGAGTCTGAGTTTCTTTTGGGGTGATGAAAATATTCTAAAACTGATTATGGTGGTGGTTACACACAGCTCTATGAATATACTAAAATTCATTGAATTGGATACTTGAAGTGGGTAAATGAATTGAATGGCATGTGAATAATATCTCCATAAAACTGTTGTTGAAAAGACATGAACAGTAGATCTGTGTCTACCCTTTCCTATTTGGGCAGGTTATGTCACCTCTCTACTTCAAAATGGTAAAGAACCTGCCTGCAATGCAGGAAAGGTGAAAGATAATGGATTTAATCCCTGGGTCAGAAAGATCCCCTGGAGGAGGAAATGGCAACCCACTCCAGTATTCTTGCCTGGGAAATCCCATGAGTAGAGGAGCCTGGGGCTATACTCCATGGGATCACGAAGAGTCAGACATGACTGAGCATGCAGGGTGGAGGTCTGGAAAATAATAATAAGCTAACCTAACTTGGAGAGTTTTGGTTAGAATTAAAAGAAAGAATGTAAAGTGCAAACTTAGAGTTGGGTATGTAACAAGAGAGCTCCATCAATGTGAGCTAACAGGATACCCATCATCTTTATTAGTATGTAAATGCTAAAATAGAAATCACATGAGTAGAGTGGGGAAAATTACCCTAGTAGTATGGGCTCTTAAGAGGTTGGGGGAGGGGGGAGGGGAGGAGTCAGCGAGAAGGTAAGGGAGGAGCAGATAACATCTAATCTGGGAAAGAATCCATCCACATAGAAAGATGTAAAGGGCAGTCCTGGAAGAGGGAGCAGCGTGAGCAAGGGCATGGGGGTAAGAGACCACAGAGTGAAGGTAAGGAACTACTCGCAGTTTTACACAGAGTTCAAGGCCAGCAGCTTGAACTCCATTGTGAAGACAATGGGGAGATCACCAGCGGGAAATAACGTGGCAAGCCTGTGTACCAGTATGGTCACTACACTGGGAGTATGGACTTTTAAGAGATGCTGGACTGAAGTGGTGGAGGAGTTAGGCCACTACTGCAACAATTCAAGTGAGAGATGATAAATGCTTTAACTTGGACTCTAAGACCACGGTATCAAGGCCAAGGCCCTTTTGATCATAAGGGACAGAGACTCACTCATAAATCCAAGGAAAGGCTACATATACATCAGGCAACCCCACAGAAGCTCTAGAGCAGGGATCTGGGTCTGGGCAGGCATCCCAGAAACCTGGACTTGAACTAGGAAACCAGGAGCGAAGGCGGTTATCTTTCAGGATTAACTCTTTCAGCATCTCTGCTCCTCTGTCTTCCCTTTTAAAACTAATACACTTCTTGTGTTATTGATGGTTTCTGCTTTCCCATAACTTCTCCTTGTGTGTGCCCCAAGGGTAGTCTCCACCCCAATGCCACCCGAACTTCCATCTCCAGGGACCATGACCAGCTGTCTTCTTCTCTCTGTGCCACTTGGTTTCAATTTCTAAGACAAAATCTGAAGGGCTATGCTCATCCTTTTGATTCAAGTCAGGCAAATCATGGTCCAAGGGCCTGCCAATAAGTGAGGCTGGTGCACAGGGTAAAGAATTTGGCCATTTGAGATAGCAGAGCTCTGATCACAGATTTTTGCAGTCACCTGAAATATGTCTTATATAGTAGGCCTAGAGGGGAAGGGATACATTTAAAATTTATTAGGCAATAAAATCAGTGTTATTAGGTAATTGTTCGAATGTGGGAGGTGAGCTGGAGTGGAGGCAGGGATGAATGACATCAGGAGTTGGCCTGGGTAACTAGGCGATCTCTCAGCTCCACCTTCCTCTCTGGTGGTGGTGTCCTCAGGGTCTCAGGAAGTTTCTCCACTTGACTCAAAATCTCAGCAGAGAACGCATGATTATTCCAGGCTGGGAAATGTGAGGCACGTTTACCACGAGGACACTGGGAAGGGTACAGGGTAACAAGCGGAACAGTGCAGTATTCTGTGACTAGAAACAGTGGTGTGCTGTCCAGCCCTAAGCCTGAAGAGGGCGGGGGTGGAGGGGGGGCGTTCTCAGAACCCAGAGAGGAGGCCTGCCGGACAAGAGCTGTGGCCTGTAGAGGTTTACACAGCCAGCCTCTGACATAATCCCAATAAGGACGCTGGGGAAAGAAACACCCTTACCTGACTCTTCTCACTCCCTTAGGTATCCTGCCCTGGCTCGGCAAGGGTTGCCCTAACAGGAAGACAGAGGGAAGGAAGGAAGCCCACTCAGGCATGTTATGTAGCCTCCTCGCGGTGGGGAGGAACAAGCGTAAGACATCCAGTCCACTCTTCATCATGGGTCAGCTAGGAACCACTACTTCTTGATAAAAGTCGCAAAATCTAAACGGGATTGTTCTGCTTTGCCTTGGGTAGGTCAGGAATCCATCCCTGGACCAATCGCCAATCCCTGGTGCATGGGGTTCAGTAGGAGCAGAGAGCATACTCTGATTAGCTAAGCCAGAAGCTCAGGGTGGAGTCAGCTCTGATTCAACCTCCCAGCTGAGTTACAGAAAGGCAAATCCCCCAAGAATAATCAGGATGTTGTTAACTGATCCGATAAAAAGAACAGCTCAGATGTTCACTACTGCCCGTAACAGAACTCATAGAGGACTTCTGATCAAGGGTGGGAGGTGGGGGTGAGATGTGGAGAGCGGTAGTGTTCCTGTTGGACAGATTAGGGGAAGAGACCAGTGAGCCCTGCTGAATGAGTGAGCCTGGCAGTAAGGGATGGAGCTGCCCCTCTCCATGCCCCAGTTCCCTAGCAGGGACAAAAGCTAACATTCTGTGGCTCCAGGACTCACCAGCAGGTTGTTAAGTAACAGGTTCAGCCTCTCATCAAGAGTGCAGATGTCACTGGTGAAGACCATCAAGTCTTCAAATATTTTTTTGACATGCACACACTGCTATATTTATCTATTTTTGGCTGTGCTGGGTCTTCTTTGCTGCATGCGGGCTTTCTCTAGTTGCAGAGAGTGGGGGCTGCTCTCTAGTTGTGGTGCATAGGCTTCTCGTTGCTGTGGCTTCTCTTGTTGCAGAGCACAGGCTCTAGGTGCATGGGGTTCAGTAGTTGCAGCCTGTGGGCTTAGCTGTTCTGTGGCATGTGGAATCTTCCTGCGCCAGGGATCGAACCCATGTCTCCTGCATTGACAGGTGGATTCCTATCCACTGTGCCACCAGGGAAGTCCAAGACCACCAAGTCTTGTTTTCTGAAATCATTCCTTGCAGTTAAAGACCTCTCTGGACCCACTGAAGTTTGCTGGAAGGTGCCACCTAGTGGAACATCCTATGACGTGCCACTTAGACCAAAGGAAACCTTAGACGAGTTTTAGAGCCAAAAGTCACGAGCACTGGTTTGCTCAAACTTGGTCACAGATTGGAATCACCTAGGGATAACTGAGTCCTACCCTCAGAGGTTCTGACTTAATTGTCTGGGGTGCACGGTGGGCATCCAGAGTTTGCAAACATCCCCAGATGATTTTATGTACAGCCAAAGTTAAGACCACTGGGTTATAGAATACCCAATCTTTTATTTTACAGAAACACGCACAGACAATGACACTTCTCCAAGAGCCTCAGACTTCTAGGAAGCCCCTTCCCACTGCATCCCACCACATCCTGTAATTTGTGCAACTTTTTTCTTTTATGCAGAAATGAAAAGCAACTATAGAGTAAGCCCTGATATGTATTTTAGTGGCAGTGCTAGGAGGAGGATGGCTTCTTCTGCATCTGATATTTGCATCTGACCCTTCTGACTAATACCATAAGATGTACCCACTCAATGACGTAGGATATTTGCTCTTGAGATGTATGGCCTTCTCTTCTCTTTCAGATAATAGTATTATGTTATACTTGAGGCACAGTCTACATCCACTGTCTTGATCCAGTAGCATTCCTTTATAGTTGGCAGAATAGGTTTAATTGGCATCTCAGTGTGGAAATGACAAAGTAGGCTCCAAGCGAGAGACAGGCAATTTTCTGTCTAGAGGTCATTTCAAATAGGCTTCCTACAAACTCTTTCTTTTTTTTCAAACCAGGAGCTGAAATGCCACTAAATGCACACACTGGACTGAAGCACCATGTCTGGCTTCCCTTCTCCCATCCTACCTTGCAAGACTGAATCCCAGAATTTTAGAACTGAAAAACACCTTAACAAGCATCTGGTTCAAGTGCTTTATTTAATGCAATCATATTCTGTATTTATTGAGACTGCTCTAATTCCTGCTACTATGCACACTCCTAGATCCATTCATGATAAACATGATGCTCAGAGGATTTGAGTGACAGGTCTGGAGCTGCAATGAGGGTAAGGGCAAAATCTGGACTGATCCAGGCTTATCAGAACCATGTGGGGAAATTTTAACTGCAGGACTTGGGTTCTCTTGCTCTATATTTAGAAGGTTGAACTTGTTAAATGACCAGCCTGGTAGAGAGAGCAATTGGGGTTACTGACACCAGTGTTAATAAATTTTCTGAGTGCAGGTTTTAAAGAGGTGAATGTTTGATTGATGAATTGATTCATTTCCCAATTGCTTGTGGAGAACCTATTTGGGGTCAGGTACTGCATTAGGCATTGAGGGTAAGCTGGAGAGCAGAGGGCAAAACAAACAAACACAAGATGCTTCCTGTCCTCATGGGGCTCACAGTCCAGTGGAGGAGACAGATATCAATCACCCTATAACTGGAAACACTGTGACTGTTAAGGAAAGGCATTGCTAAGAGGTCACAGAACTGGGGAGCTTAGGCAGGTTTCTCCGAGAGTGTATGACGACCTTGAACATCTCACAGAAGAGGAGGGGCAAGAAGCCTTAAGACTTGCACACATCAGAAGTCCAACAATCAGAATTTCCTGTGTTTTTCTTGGAGTCAAGGAGACCTCTTTCTCACCAGTTTGGAAATTATATTATGGAGTCACGATTATCCTCATTTCACCTACGAGGAAACTGAGGCTCAGAGTAGCTAAGGCACTTGGCCAAGGTCAAACAGTATCAGAGGTAGACTGGTTATCACACTAACACCTCCTGACTTGCTGATCCATTCCACTTTCACACACCCGTAGCTCAGCCTAGGCCAGATGAACCTGAGGGTATAACCCTTGACAAATGGGGTCAACCACATTAAGAAAGCCAAGGTGAGGCCATCGAGAAGGAAAGGTTTTTGTATCCTCATAAGGAAGGCTGATGGCCTGCACCTATCTTGTCATCTCTCTTCCAACTGATCCTTCTTGCTGAAGGATATCTGGGTCTACTAAAAGTCTACCTGTTGCTGATGACAAGTGGAAAACTGAAGAGTGAGCAAGACAATAAGCAAATCATAAAAGTAAACGGAAAAAAAAAAGAAAAGGAAGTTAAGATGGGAAGATAGGAGGAAAGAGGAGACACTAACCACTCATCAGATGTGTGCGTTCAACCCTTTCTATGTGCCAGGCATGCAGGATGTGTGGATAGAGCAAGAATGAGCCATTGAAATCTCAGCCCCATGCAGCTGATCTTCTATTTGGAGAAGCTCAGTAATAAACAAGTCAACAAGCAAATATATAAAACTATGACTCAGAGGGATATGCACAATGAAGAGAACGCAGCAAGATGTAAAGTAGAAGAGAACCATGTGCAGGTTGATGGTGAGGGAGGGTCTCTGTGAGGAGGGAGGTCTTTAAGCTGAGATCTGAAAGCTGAGAGAGCGCAACGATGGGTGGAAGATCCAGGGAAAGAAAGGCAAGGGCTAGTTCAAAGCCTTTGCGGCTGGAATGAGAATAAAGCTTTCAAGGACCAGAAGAAAGGTGGGTGTGGCTGGTTTGGAGTGAGTGGCAAGGAGCATGATGGATGAGATAGGAAGGCTAGGCCTGGAGGTGGAGGTTTTTGCCATGTAGCCAAAATTCTGTTTATCCTTCCTCAGTGTACCTCTGGATGCTGAACTTGTACTTCAACCACAGCTACTAGTCATATTAGACCATGGTCTGTGGTAAGCCGTTTGTGCAAATTATCTCATTTAGTGCCCATGATAGCACAGGAAAATCTGCTTGGTGTTATGTGGCAGCCTGGATAAGGGGGAAGTTTGAGAGAGAATGGATACATGTACATATATGGCTGAGTGCCTATGCTGCCCTCCTGAAACTATCTCAGCATTGTTAATTGATTACACCAAAATATGAAATTAAAAGTTAAAAAAAATTTAGTTTTATTTTAAAAATTTTATTGAAGTATAGTTGATTTACAATGTGTTAATTTCTGCTGTTAGCAAAGTGACTCAGTTATACATATACTTACTCTTTTTCATATTCTTTTCCATTTCGGTTTATCACAGGATACTGAATATATAATAGTCCCCTTTGCTATACAGTAGGATCTCTTTGTTTATCCATCCTATATATACCAGTTTGCATCTGTTAATCCCAAACTCCCAAGCCTTCCTTCTACCACCCCACCTCTCCCTCAGCAACCGTAAGTCTGTTCTCTTTGTCTGTGAGCCTGTTTCTGCTTTGAAAATATGTTCATTTGTGCTGTATTTTAGATTCCACATATAACTGATATCATATGGTATCTGTCTCTTTCTTACTTCTCTTTGTATGATAATCTCTAGGTCCATCCACATTGCTGCAAGTGGCATTATTTTGTTCTTTTTATGGCTGAGTAATATTCCATTGTATACATGAACCACATCTTCCTTACCCACTCATCTGTCAATGGACATTTAGATTGTTTCCATGTCTTGGCTATTGTAAATAGTGCTGCCATGAACATAGGGGTGCATGTATCTCTTCAAATTATAGTTTTGTCTGGGTATGAAAGCAACATTTCTTGTTCAGTTTCAGTTGATGACTTGATCAGTTTCCCCAGGAAAACAGCCTTAGCTCATGTGCTGGTCACATTTCTCCAATGGTATTGTCTTGGTGAGTGTGATAAAGCCCTGAGAGGATCACTACCCTCACCCTCAGGCCCACCACCTATGCCTGGCACATCTTACATTGTGCTCAAAGAGTCCTGAAATTAGAGCTGGGTTTGTGGGCTAGAGTTTCTAATGAGGGCTGATCCAGCTGATGTGAAGCTTTGATCAACAAGTCACTCAGATAAGACATAAGAAACAGCTCAAATCCAATTTTGTGCAGACTCCTTCTGGGAGCTAGAAGGGATGGGGAAGAGAGAGACACTGAAGATTTTCCCATCCATGAGCTCAGGTGCTATACTTCACTCAGCTGGTGATTACTTACGCCTACTGTGTTGCAGGCCTGAAGGAGCCACAGCTCAGCTCCCTGTGGTTGAGCAGAAGTAAGAGCTGAAATCCAGGTGCCCTGGCTCTGCTAGCTCTGCTATGACCTGGGCAGAGGTGGGCACCCTTTGGGCAAATTCCTCTACTTGGCAGGAGCACTCATTTTCTGATTCACAAAAAGAGAAGTATGTGCTAATAGAGGCAGGGCATAACATAGAAGGACAAAAACTTATGAAGTTCCTTCTTGCTTGAAGCTTACATTCTAGTGAGGGAAATGAAAAATGATACCTGTTCTAAAGAAAAATCAAGCAAAAGGAGATGATGGAGGCACTTTCTGATATTTTAGATCAGCTAGTAAGGGAAGCTCTCTCTAAAGAACATTTGATTTATTCCCTAAGAGATGGGAGGGAGAAAGCCACGTGCAAAGGTTTAGAGGAAAAGAAGCCATGGCCCAGCAATTTTGCAAAGGCCCTAAGACCATTATCAACTTGGTGCATTTGAGGAATACAGTGATAAGACCAGTGTAACCAGAAGGGAAAGAGAGAGGGCAAAACCTAAAAGTCAGGCCAAATCACGGAGAGTCTCATGGGTTTCTAGCACTGTGCTGGGTGCTGTAGAGGTGCTTAAGTGTTGCAACATTCTGTTTCCCTCAATGGAAAAAACTCATAAATTTCCTTTTGTTTCCCAAAAGGAAATTCCAATTTTGTCAGAGAGGATGGAAATCCAATTACAGAAACATTGAATATCAGCTGCAATGTAAAACCCATACGGTTATTCAGAGCAGTATTGTTCACCATTGCCCACCCTTAGATGAATAGAAAAGCAAAATATGTGTATACATACTATAGAATATTATTCAAACTAAAAAGAAGGGTGAAATTCTGACACATGCTACAGCGTGGATGAATCTTGAAAACATTATGATAAGTGAAATAAGCCAGACACGAAAGGTCAAATATGGTATGATTCCACTTATATGGAGTACCTAGTACAGGCAAATTCATAAAGACAGAAAGTAGAGTGGTGGGTGGTTACCAGGGGTTGAGGGGTACAGGGTGAAGGATGGAAATTGGGGAGTTAGTGTTCAGGGGATACAGAGTTTCATGTTGGGAAGATGAAAATGTTCTAGAAATGGATGGAAGTGATGGCTGCAAAACAATGTGAATGTATTTAATGCCACTGAACGGTTAAAATGGTAAATTCTATATTTTGTATATTTTTACCACAATAAACAAGGGCAGTAAATATTAAAAATCACCAGGTAGCTTAAAAAATATATAAATACTATTAAAATATAATCTTCCCTTTAAACATTTCTTGAAGGATTGTAAACCTTGCCTGTGACAATGCCTGGGTTTGGTACCTTTCCTCTTCTTTGGAAGAAGGGCTGGAGATGGTTTTTAGTTTTCCTTTTTAATAGTTATTGTGATATTCAAGATTCCTTTCTTCTTGATTTGTGTTTGCTAATGTATGTTTCCTGAGAAAAATATTGTCATCTAAGTCTTCATATTTATTTGGCATAAATGTAATTTGTAACATTTTCTTACTATTTTACAATTACAATTGAGATGGTTTTTAGTTTTCCTTTTTAATAGTTATTGTGATATTCAAGATTCCTTTCTTCTTGATTTGTGTTTGCTAATGTATGTTTCCTGAGAAAAATATTGTCATCTAAGTCTTCATATTTATTTGGCATAAATGTAATTTGTAACATTTTCTTACTATTTTACAATTACAATTGTGATCATTTTCACTTGGAAAAAAAAAAAAAACAAAGTCACAGGGCTAGGATCTAGGGAAGGAAGAGTGGGTATTCCAGACAGAGGGAACAGCAAGTGCAAAAGCCTAGTGGCAGGGATGTGCCTGAGGCACTCTGAGGAACAGCAAGAAGGTCCATGGGCTGGGGCACAAGGAAGAGTAGAGGGTGGGGGCTGTTCATATGGCCTTGTAGGACCTTATAGCTCCTTCCAGAAATCCAGGGGAAGATGGGAAGCCATTAGAAGGATCTGAGCAGAGTGTTGATCTATCTACCTGATCTTTATTAAATCAGGATCATTCTGGCTGCAGCCTTCTTTAATCTGAATCTCACTTGCAAACAAGGATAAGAAAAGCACTTACCTCACAGAGTAACTGTGAACAGTAAAGGCGGTAATGTTTGCTGAGGGCTTAACATGGTGACTGGGATAGAGTAAGCATTTCAGCATAAGGTAAGCACTACTACGACAAGAAAAAAGACAGCAGCCCCCTGAGGAGAAGTTTTGGAGGACTTCATGGAGGAGGTGGCTGTTCAACTAAACACAGAAGGAAGGACAAGGTTTCCACCGACATAGATGGAGAAGAGGAGCAGGCTTTCTGGGCAGAAGGAACTGTGTGGTCCACAACACATGAAGGAAAGTAGCCAGCAGCTGGCAGGGCAGGACAGAGAGGAAAGAATGTTTGATGAGCTCTAGCAGATCGGAGTGGAGAAGGCGATGGCACCCCACTCCAGTATTCTTGCCTGGAAAATCCCATGGACGGAGGAGCCTGGTAGGCTGCAGTTCACGGGGTCGCTAAGAGTCGGATACGACTGAGTGACTTCACTTTCACTTTTCACTTTCGTTCATTCAAGAAGGAAATGGCAACCCACTCCAGTGTTCTTGCCTGGAGAATCCCAGGGACGGGGGAGCCTGGTGGGCTGCCGCCCATGGGGTCGCACAGAGTTGGACACGACTGAAGCGACTTAGCAGCAGCAGCAGGTCAGAGAGGCATGTGGCTCTACAGCCTAGGTGATGGGAGTTTTGAAGGTTTCCTAGCAAGTGTCAAGATGTGAGCTATGATTGCAGAAAACTGAATCCCCATCGCCCAGCCTGGAGCTGGAAGAACCGAGAGGCAGTGGTCAGGACGCCGGTCCAAGGCCGGGGCGGGGGAGGGCGTCGCTAGCAACTAGGCACAAGGGTCTGAGACTGGGCTGGAGACCCGGAGGATCAAGAGAACGCGTGTACCGGGGTGGCGGGGCGGGGGTGTTAAAAAGGAAGACAACCAAGAGGGCGCGTCGTCCCTGGGCGGCAGAGAGGAAGCAATTCATTAATAAACGAAGAGCCCTGTAGGAGCCACAGGCGTCACCCGGAGTCCCGCTCCTCGGCCGGCCGGCTGCAGCGCCGAGGCGGCCCGACTTCCTCAGAGTACTTACCACAGCTATAGGCACATTCGCTCATCTAATGAAATTACGTGTTTAATGTTTTAGCCCCCAGACGTCAAGGCTACAGAATCTGCTTTCATTTCACCCCCGTGCCTGGCACAGTTTGCCGAGGAGCTGAACAGGAGATAGGAACCCACAAGAGGTTTGGAGAAAGGGCTCACTCGGTGAGCTGACAGCCCAGAGTGCGGCTGGAGGGCACTCCAAGCCCAAGGAGGCTGATCTCGCGTGAGGAGAGGTCCTGCAGAGACGCTGCGGTCACGCTTCCCCGCCGGTGTGCAGGGACCACAGGCAGGTGGCGGGGTGGGTGAGGCTGCACTCCCCAGTCTACAGATGGCGTTCACACCTACCACCGGGAACTCGGGGGGAGGAAAACCAGGGTGCACGGAACCGTGCGCGTGCAGCGCAGCGGCGGCCCCATTTCCCGCCTGGGAATGCCGAGGCCGGGGGGCAAAGGAGGTCCGCAGGTCCTCCGGGCCGAGCCTCGGGGTGGGACGCCACAGCCCCACTCCCAGAAGTGGAGTGTCCGGACTCCAGTACTGTTTGCATATCCCCGGGGAGCCCGAAAACTCTCGGCTGGAGTCCGGAGCTGAGGTGGCCGGGCGGGACTTTGGGGGTCCCCAGGAGCGCGTCCCACAGCGCGCACCAGTTAGCGCCCAACTCGCCAACTCCGGGACTTTTGCAAAGCTCCCGCGGGCGGGGGAGCCGCCGAGGAGCGGGCCGCACCATCGCGGTCCGAGAGGGGGGGAGCGGGCCGCCCTGGGCCTGTCGCACCCGGGCGGAAAGCAAAGAGCAGCGAGAAGCCGCGGTCCAGGGCTCACGGCTTTCGGCAGCAGACACTGAAGAGGCCGAGACGGGACACGCGGCTCGGCTCGGCTCGCGGGCGGCGGTGTCGGCGGAGCACCCCCACCCCCCGGCGGCGACGCGGTGGCGGAGCCCGGCTCCCCGGCCGGCGAGCGGCGGAAGTGCCGCGGAGTTGGAGCGGGGCCGGCGCCGCGGTCGCTTCTCTTCGTAGAGCTGCTGCCGCCGCCGGGCGGACGGGCGGACGCGCGGAGCTGGGGGCGGCGCGGCGGGGCCGGCGGGGCGCGGCGGGGCTGACCGGCCCCGATGAGGCGGAAGGAGAAGCGGCTTCTGCAGGCGGTGGCGCTGGTCCTGGCGGCCCTGGTCCTTCTGCCCAACGTGGGGCTCTGGGCGCTGTACCGCGAGCGGCAGCCCGACGGCACCCCCGGGGGATCCGGAGCAGCGGCGGCCGCGGCCGCCGGACAGGTGAGTCCCCAGTTGCCATGGAGTTGGGAACACGCTCTCCCCGATTTCCCTTCCAGCCTTCGGTTGGTTCCTTCCTTCGCCGTCCGCTGTCTCCTCAGAGTCAGCGCCAGAGACTCCTCTGTTCTTCCCATTGTTTTAGATGGGAAAATTGAGGCTCAGAGAAGGGCAGGGATTGTCCCCGCTATTCAGAAACCGAACCAGAACTACAAACCAGGACTCCTGATGCCCATAGGTCACCATCCTCTTTTCTGTTCCATTTCTCACCTCTTCCAGCATCTCTCCCTTTTGGAAGATCCTGTCTGCATCCCCGTATCCCAGGTCTTTTCTGCCCCCTGCCCCCCACCTGCTGATCCAAGTGTTTCCTACTCAGGTCAGCCCCTTTCTTGTTTACTCATGTGCCCAAAGAGACCTCTGGACCTCCTTCCTCTCCACAGTATTCACCCTCCCAGCCTGCTTTCTTTCCCAGATCCTGTGGATTCCTTGGAAGATGCAAAGATCGTGCTCTCCTTGGAGCTTCAGGCCCTGGAGGATGGGGGTGTTTGAGCTCCTGCTCTTTGAGGGACCTGCTGCCTTTGACTTTCTGGGCGTCCAGAAGTGGGAGCTGTGGTGGGAGGACCTCCCCCCGCCGCCCCCCACAATTCCTCAGAAGCTATTTGTGCCCAGGGCCCTGAGCATGGAACATCAGATGCTTTCCCTGTCCCTTCTCAGAGTACTACCTGTGACCCCTTCTGAACTTGTCCAGGCTGATAGGTGTGGTGTTTTTTTGTAGCCAAGACTGGGATTTAAATTATTTTTGCCTCCTCAGAACTCAGTTATGTACGTGTGTGTGTGTGTGAGAGAGAGAGAGAGAGAGAGAGAGAGAGAGAGAGGCGAGTACATATAGACTGATAGCAAAAACTCTGTCACATTACCCCTACTCTCCCAGCTCCTGGCTCAGTAGGTGCCAGTCAGGATATATGTGCGTGAACTGTTTCACACAGTGGGACATTGCAGTTTTTCTTGTGGGATTTGTTTTGTCCCATGGCAAGTAGATAATTTTGCATCAGGGCTGAACTTGACTGATGGTTGGCAGACAGGGGAAGAGACTGACTTTGGATGGTTTGCCCTTATCCTCCCAGGTTCAGGCTGCTGTCTTATGTACAGAGGGCTCTTTATGACAGGGCTGACCAATTTGAGGGCAGCCTATCGTTTTGGTAATTGTTGCAAACCATCCTGGAGGACCTGGTTACTCCTTCTGGGAGATCTTCCTGTTTGGAAGCCAAAGCCCCAACTCCCTTCCTAAACCCCCAGTTCAAACCCTGGCAACCGACTTAGACCCCTCTCTCTTAAATTCTGTATCCGTATGGGTTTTTCCTGCATGAAATCTGTTCCCACCCTGGAGCAGCATCAGGGGCAGGAGGTCAGGATTCTGTCCTCAGCTTTACTATTAACTTGCTGTGTGTATCTTTGACCACCTCCCATCTCCCTACCTGGGCTCCCCTTTCTCCATCTGTGAAATGTGGTCTCTGGTCCAGTGATACCATAAGTGAGTCAGTGTGGAGGACAACAACCACTTCTGTTTTCCTTTCCTGAGGCAGGAGCCCTTTGTAACATCCCTAGCTGTGAGGGCTCCATCCTGGACACAGCCCCAGATCAAGGGGGCATAGTCCTGCCCAAGTGCAAACTCTCCTTTGGAATAGCTGTAACCAGTTCTAAAATAGCTCCTGACATTCTGCCTCTGCCCGGAGAAAGCCCTCGTATTTCATCTGCTGTGGATGCCAGAGACGTCCTGATTTTCATTTTCTATAGACCCAGATGTGTAGAGAGAAGGTCAAGGTTAACTGCCGGTTTGGCCTGAGCTTTCAAAGTAAATTACTCTCTTGCACAAGAGGGGATTGATGGAGTAAGGCAGCCTTTGGGGCAGAGAGAGGGGAGCAACAGCTGGGCGCTGCTTGGAGCCCATCACTGAAATGGACAGAAAGGCTTATCTAGGAAGGTCTAGTTCTTGTTCATTTCTTTTGCTTTAGAATATCATGAAGCAGGAGAGGAGCCAGAAGTGGGAAAGGGGTTTGGTGGTGATGGTATGTGGTAGCAACTGATGATCTTTGCTTTAGAGGAAATACTGTGTCTCCTGGGAGCAGCTGAATGGAGCTGTTTCCCGAATGACCAGCTCTTCTAGGTGCTATAGGATTCGGCGTTCGTCTGCTGCCTTTCAGGAACACTCTGCCAAGTTTCCACACAGCCCCTTTGTGTTTCGCTCTCCTGCAGATGCACAGTGCTCGGCTTGGCCCCCAGTCCCTTTAAATGTCAGCTGGCCTGGAGAGAGGAGGCTGACTTCTCAGAGCACTGAGGTTCCATCTCACATCCCAGAGGGCTGGAACGTACACAGACCACGTCAGGCTGCTATCTGAGGAATCTGGCATCTGGAGCACACACAGTTCTTTCGACAGAGCTGACCAGTTCTGAGCTCAGCTTGTCACTCTTATAATTGCTGAGAATCATCCCAGAGCACCTCCCTGATCTTTCAGGTAGAAATAACTACAGAGGCTGTGGAGGGAAGTTGAACAGCAAACTTTACCCGAATGAAAACTATATTCCTTGTGGGTTTGGGGGAAATTTCTCTGATAGTAACATACACACTGTTTTAGTCCTTTAACTCTTTGATTTCTCCACTGGATTAAAGAATACAGGATTTTGAACTCAGAGGGTTTATCATCTGCTATAATGTAAGTCTACATACCTCATACTTGCTTATGCTGGGTGTACCACTGGAGCCTGGTAGGGCAGCGAATTTGTAAAGGACACAAAATGATTCAAGGATTTGAGCATTCCTTTGGTCGGACAGCTGGCTTCTTGGAAAGTTGCAAAACCAAGCAAGAAAAGTCAGTCTTGAAGCCATCTTCATTTTAATTTGGGGGGTGCCTCTCCTTCCTAGTTCCAGTCTGTTTAGCATCTTGGTTTAATTCTCTGGTCTGTTTCACATTCCAGGCTTGGGAACTGGCTATTAAAAACCTGTGTTAAAGAAATATGATGCAGTCCCTCCCCATTTCTGAGCCTTAATCTCTTATGAAAATGACTTCATTGGATAATAGCAGCTTGCAGTAGAAGGTGGAATAATGGAATACCAATGGGATATGAAGGTGGGATAATGGAATACCAATGACTTTAATTTTCAAATATCAAGAGTTTTTCCTTATTGTGTCAGAGCTGAACTTTATTCTTAGAATATCCAAAAATCAAAACTTCCCTCCTCCCCCTGCCCCCTTTTTTTGGTTTCCTGATGGCAGAGCCTTACCCATCAGGAAGTGAAGGACCCTAGAAAGGTCACCAGAGAATGATTTATTTCCCACAGAGGGGCTGGGATTCTTTAGATTGCTAATCCCTTCTCAGTCTGCTTGCCCAGCTGAAATCTGATGCTGCTGGGGAAGGGTTGTTGATTTACCTGAGCAAATCTGACTTCCTGCATTCCTTTATTATCTTAGGTTTGCAGGTTTCCAAGGAGCCCAGCGGAGGAAGGTCTGGGAACAGAGGCCTGGGTTTTACTTCACTCTCTTGCCCTGAACTCACTATGTGGTCTCAGGAAAGTGGTTTAACCTCTCTGGGCCTAAGATTCTCCATCTGTGAAGTGAGGGCTTAGATTCAGAAGGGGAAAGGTCAGTGTGTGTCAGAAGAGCATGTCCCCTTCCCTGGCCAGGGCAGACATTGCTAATCAGTCTCTTTTCCTCAAAGCCCAGACTTTTCCTCAACTGTTTCTAAATGCTGCAACTTAAGCTGAGTTAAAGGCATGCTGAATCTCATCTGCAATGGAGGGAATAGATACTTTGTTAGGTCTTTCCCAACTCCAGAGTCCTGGGGTTCTGTGAGTTTGTTTGGAAGCTTGTATTGGAAAGACCTGGTTAGTAGAAGCGTGTTTAAATAGGCCACTGTATCTAACTTGTGATGAGGTCACTGCTTTAGGGACATGTTCATACTCTAATGCCTTCTCTCAGACTGTGTTCAACCTTTAATCTGTTGGCTCCAGTGACACGATAACAAATAATGGAATCAGGAATGAAAAAGCAGAGGCCCCTTTAAAGGATAACCATCTTGCTTGCTAATTGTACCTTGTCCACGGTCAGCTCTTACACAGAGATGGCAGCAGGATCTCATCACTGAAAAAATGCCCTGAGGCAAACTTGGCAGCCAGAAGTATGTCCCATGGCAGCTGAATGCTCATGAGGGTGTTTGCAGTGGGCTCTGAACTTTGCATATATCTGACTGTGTGCCATATATGGGGCTTCCCAGGTGGCGCAGTGGTACAGAATCTGCCTGCCAATGCGGGAGACACAGAAGACTCAGATTTGATTCCTGGGTCCGGAAGATCCCCTGGAGGAGGAAATGGCAACCCACTCCAGTATTCTTGCCTGGAAAATTCCACAGATGGAAGAGCCTGGCAGGCCACAGTCCATGGAGTTGCAGTGAGTCGGACATCACTGAGCACACACACACACAGGCCATATACGTGTCAGAGACAGCAAGGGAAGATCCGATGCCCCCAGGAGTCCTCCCTGCTTCCCAAAGAACCTCTGTCCTCATGCCCAGGGAAGGAGCTAGCCTATACGTCCCTGAGTTCCTGTGGCTAAGGAGTGCTTCATGACCTCCCCTCCCAGAAATGTCTTAGAGTAGAAACCACATCCTCTGCTCGCACATAGCTAAAGCCTTGGCACTTGGAAAACAATCAGAACGTGTTTGCTAAATGATCTATGCACGTCAGAGCAGGAAGGGTGCTCAGAAGTTACCTAGTCCAAGCCCCGCCTATTGTAGGTACGGAAACTGAGGCCTGGGAGAGGGGCTGTCAGTTGCGGGAGGGAGGGATGCAGACAGAGCCCAGTTCTTCTCTGAGTTCTTTTCTAGTTCACCACGCTTATTTTTCCCCTTGACAAGGAAAAATTTTTTTCTTAATACTTGATCCTTCTCTACAATTACATCCCTCTTGAGCCAAGATTATCAGTCTCAGTTTTGGAGGCCAGTACTTATTGAAACCGATTATCTGCTGGAACTTACTGGTTTTTTTTTTTTTTTGAAATCTATTTTTGTAAATTTTCTTCCCGAATTTTTACAGTTTTAAAGTAAGTGAAATATATTAAATTTGAAGGTGGCAGTGGGATCCAGCAGGGCAACAGAGGAGTTAAAAGGATGCGTAGCATGTGGCACCATTAGTGCTCCCCTGGCAGACAGAGCCAGTCTGTGTTTAAGAGCCATGTCAGGTTCTGTCAGTTGAAGTTAACAGAATGAATTAAGTCATGTGGGCTGAACCAAGTAAGGACCTCTACTGCTTGTGCGCAGTCGTGTCAGCTCTTTGCAACCCTGTGGACTGTAGTCCCCCTGTCCATCGGATTCTCCACGCAGGAGAATTTCCTCCTCCAGGGGACCTTCCCGACCCAGGGATGGAACCCAGGTCTCCAGTGTCTCCTGCAGTGGCAGGCGGGTGGGTTCTTTACCACTGCTAAGCTGCTAAGTCGCTTCAGTTGTGTCCGACTCTGTGCAACCCCACAGATGGCAGCCCACTGGGCTCTGCCATCCCTGGGATTCTCCAGGCAAGAACACTGGAGTGGGTTGCCATTTCCTTCTCCAATGCATGAAAGTGAAAAGTCAAAGTGAAGTCGCTCAGTCGTGTCTGACTCAGCGACCCCATGGACTGCAGCCTACCAGGCTCCTCCGTCCATGGGATTTTCCAGGCAGAGTACTGGAGTGGGGTGCCATTGCCTTCTCCGATTCTTTACCACTAGCGCCACTTAATGGGATATATTCAGTTCAGTTCAGTTCAGTCGCTCAGTCGTGTCTGACTCTTTGCGACCCCATGAATCGCAGCTCGCCAGGCCTCCCTGTCCATCAGTATCTCCCAGAGTTCACTCAGACTCACGTCCATCAAGTCCGTGATGCCATCCAGCCATCTCATCCTCGGTCGTCCCCCCTTCTCCTCCTGCCCTCAATCCCTCCCAGCATCAGAGTCTTTTCCAATGAGTCAACTCTTCACATGAGGTGGCCAAAGTACTGGAGTTTCAGCTTTAGCATCATTCCTTCCAAAGAAATCCCAGGGTTGATCTCCTTCAGAATGGACTGGTTGGATCTCCTTGCAGTCCATGGGACTCTCAAGAGTCTTCTCCAACACCACACTTCAAAAGCATCAATTCTTCGGATGAGTTAGACAAGGCTGTGGTCCTAGTGTGATTAGATTGACTAGTTTTCTGTGAGTATGGTTTCAGTGTGTCTGCCCTCTGATGCCCTCTTGTAACACCTACCATCTTATTTGGGTTTCTCTTACCTTGGGCCTGGGGTATCTCTTCAAGGCTGCTCCAGCAAAACACAGCCACTGTTCCTTACCTTGGACGAGGGGTGTCTCCTCCCGCTGCCCTTCCTGACCTTCAATGTGGGATGGCTCCTCTAGGCCCTCCTGCTCCCAGGCAGCCACCACTCCTTGAGTGTGGGGTTGCTCCTTCTGGCCTCCGCCCCTGGCCTCGGTTGCGACCCCTGGCCTTGGACGCGAGGTGGCTCCTCTCGGCCGCCGCCCCTGGCCTCAGACGCGGGGTAGCTCCTCTCCACCGTTCCTGCGCCGTCGCAGCCTGGCACTCTAGGCCCGCTGCCCTTGACCTCTGACATGGGGTAGCTCTCGGCCGCCACCATCACCTGTGCTTAGTCTCCCACATTGCAGACAGACGCTTTAACCTCTGCACCAACAGGGAAGCCCTTTTTTCCAATTTTTAAAAAATTTAATTTTTTATTGGAGCATACTTGCTTTACAATGTTGTGTTAGTTTCTGTTGTGAATCAGTGAAGTGAATCCGCTACACGTATACATATATTCTCTCTTTTAGATTTCCTTCTAATTTAGGCCATCTCAGAGCATTAAGTAAAGTTCCCTGTGCTATATATATCAGGTTCTCATTAGTTATCAGTTTTATAGATGTTCATGTATATATGTCAGTTCCAAGTTTTCTAACTTGTGGCAAATTGCAGTGAATATCATTAGAGCCATAATCTTGATCATGCCTTTGGACTCATCTCTAGAAATGGAATTCTGATTGCTTTACAAGTATTATTACCAAATCATCCTCCAGAAAGGTCATCTCAGTTTACTCCCAACACAGTCTGTTTCAAATTCACTCTCAACTGTGATTTTTTAAAGCTCTTTTCTACTCTGATGTCATGTAGTAAGTAATGGATTTTCCAGGATTAATTGAAGATTATTGAGAGAAAATCTCCTGAAAGAATTTCAA
The DNA here is from genome assembly GCA_006410635.1 of Cephalophus harveyi. Classification (NCBI taxonomy): domain Eukaryota; kingdom Metazoa; phylum Chordata; class Mammalia; order Artiodactyla; family Bovidae; genus Cephalophus; species Cephalophus harveyi. The sequence goes on from SJYT01053948.1 coordinate 91,700, forward strand.
GATAAAAATATTTCCAGAGATTAAGAGCAAAATAGCGAGATCACTTAATATCATATTTTTATCCCAAATAGAAAACTACTAATAGCTATCATTTACTTAGAGCTTACCATCTATTAGTAACAACTTTGCAACAATTCTGTGCACTTTAATCAATCATCTCATGTTTCATTTTACAGTTATTCTGTGAAATAAGATATTTATGCTCCTTTTAGAAAAAGATGGAGCCCAAACTCAGACAAATTATAGGTTGTCTAAAGTCACAGACCTAGTTGGTGGGCAGCTGAGATTTGAATCCAGAGCAGTATGAGTCACAAGGTTATATTTCATCTACTGTAGAAATCAGCAAAGATATGAAACTTGTGATTCTGAAAATATTGTAGCCCATTTGTAGATTTACAACAACTACCTTTTATCTCCTTTTATTGTCATTTTGGTATTATGATTGAAGATGTCTACTTGGATAAACTATTGATTTTTACCACCTGGACCTGTGGAAGGAAACAGTGGGTCTCATTTCTGAAACCTGAGGTGCCAGGAAGGCTGGTGCCAGGTTGGCAAAGGAGGTTCTCACCCTTTCTTAGTGCATATGGCTCTCTAGTTTAGGAAGCCACCACTAGCCCTCTCCTTTTCTCTCCTCTGCTCACAAACTGGAGTCCGTGTGATAGTATGACAAACCTCCTTTCTGTGGGTGAGTTTGAGATGATGTAAAGAAGGAAAAGGGCAGAGCACAGAGAGCAGGGCACTTTTGAGTCTTCCTTGCGAAACTTTCCTTGGCACCAAAACGTTGTTCCAAAATTGAACCAGCAGGGAGCAGCCTCCCTGGTAGGATGTCTGTCTGTTAACACAGTTCTGGCAGGGATAAGATGGGAAGAAGATATATTCCAGACAACATCCAACCCCAAATGTAGTGGGAGTTTGTAAAGAGAAAGGACAAAGGTGTTTTCTGTTCTGGATATGAAGCTCCACCAAGTAACATAATTCGGGCCGGCAACCATCCTGTTGTGGCCTTCCAAATGTATCCTGAGCCTCTGTCCTGCTCATTATGAATCTTTATCCTTTCCTCTCCCCCTGCTCCCTCGCTCATCAGCAGGCTAAAGAGAGGATACAACTCTAGCTTAAGCTTGGGGCTTTTTGGCACGAAGCTTGATTGTCTCGGTTTTCTCTTGGCAGATTTAAATTGTTAGAGAAATGAAACTCGTTTGAAAACAGTAGGTCCTGGCAGGCACTCTCCCAGGCATTGCCCAGGACTCCAGGAGCAGTTGTCGGCTTGCTGCATGGCATTTGTCTAGGTTGGGTTTGATCTTATTCTCAGATCCCATATGGTAAGAAATAATTCAGTTTTAAAGTTTCATGGGTTTTATGATTAGGGATTGAGGTCAGAAGAAAAAGAGAGGTTGCTGCATATGGAGTTTGCAAGTATTTTTTATACTGAGACTAAGATTTAATGAAGATGGAAGATTAAGGAAAATTGTTATCTTGTGTGCATGATCATAGAGACAAAAGCAAACAAGATATTTTTTGTTTTCTTTGAATATAAATCTCTATTTGATTATGGTGTCCTTGATGTTAAGGTATTTCTATCATTATGGAATGATAAGAGTGTTTACAACTAATAGACATATATGGCAGGTTGGGGATGAGAAGCACATCACACATAATGCTACTGCTACTGCTGCTAAGTCGCTTCAGTCGTGTCCGACTCTGTGCGACCCCACAGATGGCAGCCCATTGGGCTCCGCCATCCCTGGGATTCTCCAGGCAAGAACACTGGAGTGGGTTGCCATTTCCTTCTCCAATGCATGAAAGTGAAAAGTGAAAGTGAAGTCGCTCAGTCGTGTCTGACTCAGCGACCCCATGGACTGCAGCCTACCAGGCTCCTCCATCCATGGGATTCTCCAGGCAAGAGTACTGGAGTGGGATGCCATTGCCTTCTCCGATCACACATAATACTTGGCTTGAAAACAATTTTAGTATATAAATGGAGAAACAAAAGCAAATGGTACCATTTCTAGTAGTATTAGTTCTCATATGATCCAAGTTTTCCACTTACTTTGCAAGAGCATATACAGCACTATATAAAGAATCTACTGGTAGATAATAATATGATAGTTGTACTGATGAAACACTTTCCAGCATATTTATAAGTGTTTCTTTAGACTTCCAATAGAACAGAGTAATAATAAATGGGGCAAAAGCAGCCCTCAAAATACTTGGGATAAGTTTATAGATATGCATATTTTTATAATCAATTCCTAGTGACACCAATACCACTAATTATATAATTATGAATTTCATCTTCTTTCCTCTATCTTCATACAACCACATGGGAAAAGTAATGAACACTTAACAGCTGGAGCTGTGAGCACAGAATGGATTTCAGAGCAACTGAATGTGTCTGCTGCCCCAAAGAACATTTTAGGCATCATAAATAGCCAGTGTTTTCAACCACTAAATCTCCTGTCTGCTGCCTCTGTTTACGTTGGCCGCTCCACCACCGTCAGTCCTTCGACACACAGTCTCTTCCTATCGTTTCAGCATCTCACTGTGCCAAACATGAGGCACATTTCACAGACTCATTCAGACAGACTGTTATACATGAGGATATGGGCTTCCCTGGTGACTCGAATGGTAAAAAATTTGCCTGAAAGGCAGGAGTTCAGTTCAGTTCAGTTCAGTTGCTCAGCTGTGTCCGACTCTTTGTGACCCAAAGGACTGCAGCATGCCACGCTTCCCTGTCCATCACCAACTCCCAATGTCTACCCAAACCCATGTCCATTGAGTTGGCGATGCCATCCAACCATCTCATCCTCTGTCATCCCCTTCTCCTCCTGCCTTCTATCTTTCCCCGCATCAGGGTCTTTTCAAATGAGTCAGTTCTTTGCATCAGGTGGCCAAAGTATTGGAGTTTCAGCTTCAGTATCAGTCTTTCCAATGATTCAGGACTGATTTCCTTCGGGATGGACTGGTTAGATCTCCTTGCAGTCCAAGGGACTCTCAAGAGTCTTCTTCAACACCACAGTTCAAAAGCATCAATTATTCAGCACTCAGCTTTCTGTATAGTCCAACTCTCACATCCATATATGACTACTGAAAAATCATAGCTTTGACTAGACAGACCTTTGTTGGCAAAGTAATGTCTCTGCTTTTTAATATGCTGTCTAGGATGGTCATAACTTTTCTTCCAAGGAGCAAGCGTCTTTTAATTTCATGGCTGCAGTCACCATCTGCAGTGATTTTGGAGCCCCCAAAAATAAAGTCTGACACTGTTTCCACTGTTTCCCCATCTATTTCCCATGAAGTGATGGGACTAGATGCCATGATCTTCGTTTTCTGAATGTTGTCCTGTCATTGCAGTGGACTTCAGGTGTGGTGTGATCTAGAGGTTCACATTCTAGACTGAGCCCCTAAGGTAGCTCTAAAGTGAAAGTGAAGTCGCTCAGTCGTGTCTGACTCTTTGCGACCCCATGGACTGTAGCCTACCAGGCTCCTCCGTCCATGGGATTCTCCAGGCAAGAGTACTGGAGTGGGTTGCCATTTCCTTCTCCAGGGGATCTTCCCAACCCAGGGATCNAAAGTGAAGTCGCTCAGTCGTGTCTGACTCTTTGCGACCCCATGGACTGTAGCCTACCAGGCTCCTCCGTCCATGGGATTCTCCAGGCAAGAGTACTGGAGTGGGTTGCCATTTCCTTCTCCAGGGGATCTTCCCAACCCAGGGATCGAACCTGGGTCTCCCGCACTCCAGGCAGACGCTTTAACCTCTGAGCCACCAGGGAAGCCCCCATCTGACCTCATATCCACACCTAGATCCTAGAAGAGAGAGAGTCTGTCTCTTCTGGTTTCTTCTTTATAAGAGAGTAGAAACTTGTTTCCTGTACACTCTAGGAGAAGGCAATGGCACCCCACTCCAGTACTCTTGCCTGGAAAATCCCATGGACAGAGGAGCCTAGTGGGCTGCAGTCCATGGGGTCGCTGAGAGTTGGACATGACTCAGTGGTTTCACTTTCAGTTTTCACTTTCATGCATTGGAGAAGGAAATGGCAACCCACTCCAGTGTTCTTGCCTGGAGAATCCCAGGGACGGCAGAGCCTGGTGGGCTGTCGTCTATGGGGTCACACAGAGTCAGACACGACTGGAGCAACTTAGCAGCAGCAGCAGCTAGCAGGACTCCTTAGATGTTATTGGCTCAATTTGGATGTAACCATGCACACTTGTGAGGAGGAAGGGCTCTGCTGAAGGACCTAACCTACTCTGGAGCTAGGGGTGGGGCCAGGCCACTCCAATCACAGGAGGAGCAGTTTCTGGGGACAAGAATCTGTATGTTCTTGTGGGGAGGAGGGGAAATAAAATCTAGGGATGAAGCCAACAATTGTCAACTCCAGAATCCTGCTGACATAGTGTCCCAGGCAGTCCCTACTGGGGCATCAGATTTGGGCAGAACCTCGAGGCAGAGCCTCTTTGCCCTCTTGGACTCAGTTCTGGCTACTGAACCTGCAGTCTGGAGGTCCCTGTTCTCATCCCAGCCCTGCCACCCTGGCTGAGACATTTCCTCTGCCGGTCTCAGTGTCCTCCTGGGAAAAGTTCCGGCGCAAATGCTTCCAGCATAATCTAAGTAGAGGGTTAAGACGAGGAGCAGTTAAAAGCTGCCTTTATTTAATCTTATGAGTTCTGCAGCCGCCTGCCTTTCCCCTCACAGAGCTGTCCTTCTCCCTCATCCCCCTGCCCCCCATTAAAAGGCAGTTCATTGAAAATTTCTCTCAAGCTGTAAAAGAACTTCTGTCTCTTCAGCTTCCACTTTTTTTTTCTGCCTGGCCCTTCTTAGCTGGAGGAGGCGGAGTGTTCATACTTTGAAAGCTAGAGGAAGCTAAACAATTCCGCTTGCTGTGATGGGTGGGTGTGTATTTATGACTGTGTAGCTTTCTCTCCATGTGTCTCTCTCCTCTCTTATCTTTGGATGGTTCCTGTTTGCTGCCCTCTGCTGAGTATAGATAGTAGAGAGAAGGGAAAAAGCAGGCCCATTTTTTCCTTCCCTTGGGTTCTGAGAGAATTCTGAGCTTCAGATGCTAAATTGTCTTCAGATTTCTCAGATGGTAGAAACCACAGTATGAAATGACACCGACAACACGGTGATGATGTGGATGATAATGAAGATAATAATGTTAATGATAATGATTAACAGCAGCTACTGTTTGTTTAGCACTTATTCTGCTAGATGTTAAACTAATAAACCCTTTACCTGTACATCTTGTTAAGTACTCACAATTATAAACAGGTGGGAACCAGTGAAGGCACGGAGGCTCACAGAGATGCAGCTATTTGTCCAAGTATGCACAGCCTGTGGTTGTTGAACTGGTGTTTGAGCCCGTGAGTCTCTAACCCAGAGCTGAGGCCGATCAAACGCCCTGCTTTCCATGCCACCCCTCCACCCTGAGATCTGTGCAGAGGGGAGAGACCATGGCTCTCAGCCTGAACTTCCTTGGTGGTGGAGGATGAGCCCACAAGGTCACTTGGTGAACTTGAAGAGGAGGCTTCACCCTACCCTGCTGAAGCCCCACTGGCAAAGTGACTTCCAAGTCCCCCTAGATTGAGATTCTGTGGGGCAGTGGGTAGGGCTCTAGTTTTGGAGCTGCACTTCCTGATTCAGATCCCTACCCTGGGGCAAATCCCTGGACCTCCATGCCAGGGATTCTTGGCCTGTACAATGGGCATCATGTTAACTATATAGGGGTGGGCATTCTGAGCACCAGGCCTGGTACAGAAAGCACTCAGTCAACGTGGTGCTGCTGCTACTTGTGGGCAGTGCCTGGCTCAGAGTAGGGGGTCCATTTTTCATGGCCTCCCTGTGGCAGAAGTAGGGAGGGATGCTTACATTGTCACTGTGTGGAAGGTGGATAGGTGGTTGGCCTCATGGCACAGACCTCACCAGTGGAGCAGGGCCAGATATGTCTCTAATTATTATTTAGGGGTGGGAGGAGGTCATGCATGCACAGGCTGCTCTGTGTACCCCACTGCCTGACTCTTTGGAATCTGAAGTAATCATTGGCTGTGCCTACCTACTTCCTCAAATACAGATCTTCTGCATCCATCTAGGTAATTTTAGCCACTTCTAGGAAGCATTCTTTGGTTACTCCAGTCGCCAGGAGTCGCTCACCCTGCCTTAGTTCCTCTGAGCCTTGGCATTCTCTGCCCACTTAGACCAGAGGCCCTTCCAGGAAGGCATGGTCTTGTCTGTCTGTCTGCTTCTCCCTCCCTGCCCCATCCATGTGTTCCATGAGCCTCTGGACCTCCATGTACCTGCTCCCTTGCCTTTGACACCCTTCTTCCCTGCCACCTGGCCCCTAAACCCGCCTCACCCCTGCTGGGACAACTTTAGAAAGCAAGTCTCTCCTCTGAGCCCCTTAGGAAAGTGTATCATGCAGCGCAGTCAGCGTTTTTGATCCGTCCAAACCATCTGCTCCTGAAAGGAGGAGCGAACCTCCATTCTAGTCACCCTCTCTTGATTGCCCTAAGTATTTGCTGAGGGACTGAGGAGCAGGCAGGTGAGTGAGTGATGTGTGCATGCTAGGTGACTGCTGGCCAGGTCCAGGAAGCCTGGCCTCGGAGAACGGGTCTTTTGGAATTGCAGGGCGCTTCAGCATCCCTTAGGAGTCTGTTAACAGTGGAGGCTCCAGGGCCCATGCCCCAGGAGCCTGCTTGAGCCTGTCTGGGGTGGGCCAAGGAGCCTGTATCCACTAGATCCTGCTGAGATACCCCAGGGTAATCTCTCCGCCCACATCCCCAGCTTGTCAGTACCCCCAGAAGGCGGAGCTTGCCTTCCTTCCCAGGTGTTCACACCTCTCCTCCCAGGAACGCTTTGAACAGCTATTCCTGGGGAGTGCATTTATCTGCACTTTCTCTGAGTTGCCAGCCAGTTCTCCCTGAGGGACTCGGGTGTCTGTTAATAGAGGCACAGTGTCAAATGCAGACAGCTCAGAGTCCGGGATTGGCATCCGGGATGAGCCATGCACTTTGCAAATCACTTTGCAGTGAGGGGCAAGGACTCTCTGGGGGCACTAATGCTCCACTTTTCATTAGTGCCTGTGATCTGCTGCCCTTCCAGGATGGGTGCTCTGCCATCCTGCTGTGGGAATGGGGTGAGATGCCCACAAAGGGGGCAGGTACTAAACTCAGGGCCTTCTGGGGAAGGGTCGCATCATGGAGACCCTCAGGGCCTCTTCCTTGATCTGGAGAGGGCATGCAATTGTGAACCAGCCCCCTGATTCTCAGGCCCAACTCTCCTTGCTCCTAAAATGAGCACAACCTGCACCACTTCCTCATGTCATGGTTATGATTTAATTACCTTAAAGATGAGAATATGAGCAGAGAGGTTCCATGACACATCTGGGGCCACAGAGCTGGGAAGTGATGGAAACAGGATTCCAGACCAGGTGTCTCCCCGGAGCAGAGCAGAGCACACAGCCCAAGGCTTCTTCCTGCTGCCTCGCCACCCAGTGGACCTCTGACCCTGGGTGACTCCATCCTCTTCTCCAGACAGGAGGAGACTGCAGAGGCAGGTTATCGTGAGAGCCCCACGAGCCTGGTTCTTGGGTCTCGTGTTGGCTCTGGAATGCTCTTCCGTGAGCTGGATGCCTCCCTGCAGGGTTGCAGCAGGTCCCATGGCCACCTGGGAGCCTCACTCCTGGGCAGCTTCCCTAAAAGCCTAGTTAACCAGGGTTGTGTGTTTGGGCTGGTCCACCTCCTGGAGGAGGAGAGGCCAGGGCCGTGGAGCAGAGGGGCCTGGCGGGGCTTTGGAGGAAGGGGTTTCTTAAAGGGAACAGGTTGGAAACATCTGGTGGCAGAGTGTGTGTGAAAATTACTTCCTGCTGCTGAAGCACATTGTATGCGTTCAACTGAAAACTGTAATTTTTGCTTGTCTCCTCCTGAGTATTGATCAGTCCGCTGCTGACAGTTAAAATGTGTACGTGTACGCACGTCTATTTGTGAAATAACCAGTTTCTAAATTTGACACCTAACTTTGGTGAAAAGTTAGTGACACTGTGTTTTTGGGACACCAGGGGCTGTAGTTTGAATTCCTAGTTATTTTATTGGTAATAAACCTTAATGGCTGTCTCCTTCAGAGAACTTGATACTTATTACTTTATAATATAAAGTAATTATAAACTTCTTATTACTTTATTTCACCTTTGTATTATATTACTTAAAAAAAAAGAAACACCTTACGTGGTGCTTTATTGGAGATTGTGGCCTGTGGGCCACATGTAGCCTAAAGGTGTGTTTTGTATGGTTAACCCAATGCTGGCCCATATATGGTTGTGTGTCTCTATTTTTAAATGTTAGTAAGTTGTCAGTACCTAAAACATTGAAATACTTCACATTTTAAAAAATCTTCTTTTCGTGCTCTTGGGAAAGAATGAAAGAGTCTAGCATCACAAAAAGTGGCTGCATCTGGGTAGCAGCTGCCGCTCTAGACAGGCTCCAGCTCTTGAGTTGACCGCCGCCCCCACCTCACTTTGTGATCTCAAACCTGGCTTCTTCACCTTTTCATGTAACTGCACTGGCCTCTGGGGGCATTTGAGTTTGGGAGCCCTGCTTTATAAAACTTGTGTTCAGTTTGTTCTCTGTCTCATGGTAGAGGCAGGATGGAGTTGATGGTACCCACTTGACAGATGCGACAACTGCAGTTCAAAGAGCATAAGTGAGCAAGTAAGCTGAGGTTAGGCCTTCTGAGTGTAAACCTAATGCACTTTCCAGGGGAGTGAAAATGTGGTTACTTGGAAATGTAAAATATAAGCCTTAGGCTCTTGAACAGACTCAGTTAAGCTTCTACCCTAATGACTCCCGATCTGTGTGAGCCTAGGAACCACTTGCCTTGCTTCTGTATCTCTAGCGGTTCTGAATTTGCGGTCCACCTGTCTAACGTAGTTTGTTCCAGCTGTGTCAGGGGCCGCCGCTGGTTCATTAGAACTAATATGAACACAGAGTCTACTGTGTTCTCTACCTGTGTTTCTTGGCATGTTAGGGAACCCCAGTATGTACATTCCTGTTATTGGGGGTGTGTTAGGAGTCTGTGAAATGAGAGGAAAGACGCCTTTCCCAGCAGAAACAAAGGCATCCAGGGGCATTTCTGGAAAAGAGAGCCTTTGTGAGGGCAGTCCCTGAATGCAGCCACCCGGGTCTCTGGGTAAAGAGGCCTCTACCACGGAGGAGTGGCTGCAGCTCCGTCCAGCCTCTCCCCGCCCCGGCCCCTTTCAGGAAGCTCCCTTAGTGGTTCTAGGTGGCTGCTGGTGGGGCGGTGGAGGGTGGGGGTGTGGTGGCCAGTCCTGGGCCGAGCGTTCGCTCTCTTTCTGCCCTGGCTCCACGGCGGTACTGGTAACCCCCATTAATCATTAGTCTCGCTGCCTGCTGTGCCCTGTGCCCGTCTTATCTCTCCACTGCACTGAGTGCTCATCTTGTTGTTCAGTCAGGTGGATTCTTTACCACTGTGCCACCTGGGAAGCCGCTAAGTGCTCTTACTGTGGTCATTTTGCAGATGGCAAAACAGGGGCTCAGGAAGCATAAGTAACCTCTCAGGTCTGCAGAGGAAACACATGGTGGGACCCAGACTCAGACTTCTGACTCTCAAACCTTGCTTAACTGCCTCTTAACTACCCCGTTTTATTGACGCCCGTGGCAAGTCATTTGGCCTCTCTTGGCCCCCATTTCCTCACCTGTAAAGTGGGGATAATAGCTTCCTGGCACGTGAGCCAAGGACAGGTACAAGAGCCTTGTCAGCTTTCCTACCTGGAACTCTTCCTGTGCCCTTCCCTTTGGGCCATTGCCAGATCTTGCCATCTGCTGGGTTAGGTTTCCTGCTGGGAAGGCCAGAGTCAGCCCCACACATCTGGGGTACACCTCCCCTGACCTCCCTGTCCCCAGCCTGGATTCTGGCTGGGCCACTGCTCTTCCCCTCCCCTGGCAGTGGGAGAGGTGGTGGAGCCCTGCCAGGAAACAATAGGGCACATTAAGAAGGCTGGCAGGTGCCAAGAGAGATATTAAAGGGACATTTGATTGTTTTCACCCTAATTGTCAGGCTTTTGCTCTCTCTCTCTTTTCTTTGTAGCAGATAAGAGGGCCACAAACCTGGGTGTGGATTTCTTCCCTTTGTGGTTGATGGGGACTCTCTTTGACTTTGAGTGTGATACACCTCTTTCAGCCCCTCTGATTCTCAGCCCTCTCTTCTCTCTGTGTGTCTCTCTTCCTCTTCCCCTGCCCCCTCCCCAGCTGACCCCCTCTGCTGTGTGTGGCTCTCTGAGCAAATATGATGAGAGATGAGACTGCAGAAGCCATCTGCCTACCACTGTGGAATCCACGATCCTAAGGGGGTCTGTTTTCATCTTGCTCCGTCTCCCTCAACTGCATCCCTGCCAAATGGTCAGCCATCATTGGCTTGAACACCCCCAGTGATGGGAGCTCACTTCCTTTAGCTGAGCAGAGTCCTAGGTAATCTATTGCTGCTCAGGGTGGGCTCAGAGAATTTCTCGAGTGTCCACTACCCATCTTTGCAGGCGTCTCTCAAATCTTTCCTTTCCCAGAAAGTCTTCGCTGACCTTCCTGTTAGAATTAATCTCTGTCTCTTGGAAATGCGTATAGAATTTAATTTATACAACTTTAGCGGCACGGATGTTGTCGTGCTGTTTTGCCATTTCTCTAGGCAGAGGGAAGTTATACTGAAGGAGCTTTCCCAGCAGGACAGCTGAGAGGGCTTCCACTGGAAAGAACAGGTCCCAGAGAGCTGCCTTGTGGGCCTAGGCCTCCTTCTGTCTCTAGAAGTTCCACCCCCAAATGTGGCCAGCGTATTTTATGTATTCTTGCAGTCCAGAGAATATTTTAGGCTTTACAGGCCATACAGTCTCTGCCACGTCTCCCCAGCCCTGTCATTTTAATGTGAAAGCAGCTGAAGACAATATATAAAGGAATGGACATACCAATAAAACTTTATTTGCAAAATCAGACAGCAGACTGGTTGGCAGGCCCTGGTTTGTTGGCCCCTGTTCTGTTCTCTTTGTAGTGGAGGAAATGCCTTCAATTGCTGTGTGACCTTGGGCAGGTCTTTTCCCAAGGACCCCCACCCATCTCCCGTTAAATGGATGAATGGACTCCTGTGGGTTGAATCGTGTCCCCCACAAAAGACATGTTGGAACTCCAACCCCCAGACCCTCAGTATGTGACCTGCTTGGAAATAGGGTCACAGCAGATGTATTTGATTAAGATGAGGACATGCTGGAGCAGCATGGTCTAGTGTGACTATCTTGTGCAACTGACTGGTGTCCTGCTGTGAGGAGAGACACAGAGAGGGAAGACGGCTGTATGGAGTCGGGGGCGGAGATGGGAGCTGTGCTGCCCTAAACCAAGGAGGCCTGGAGCTGCCTGCAGCGGATGAGGCAGAGGCGCACCCACCCCTGGAGGCTTTGGAGGGAGCGTGGCCTTGCCAACACCTTGCTTTTGAGTTTGTAGCCTCATACTGACTGTATGAGACAGTCAGTTTCTTTTTTAAGCCACATGGTTTGAGGGATTCTTTATGGCAGCCCTGGGAGGACCATTTTCCCATCGGATTGTTTTATGTGTGCCATGAGTGTGTTTGTGTGAAGATGAACGAAACACTGTTAGCAAAGGCAGAGATGAGTGTCCTAATCTATTCCAACTATTTCAACTCCTCTTTAGTTTATGAGGAAAACCCTTACTTCCTATGGAGGATTAGCTTATTACCCTGTACATATGTATTCTTTAGCTAAAGCCATTCTCCTTGTCAAGAGATCAGCCTTTTTTTTTTTTTAAAGGGAAAAAAAAAAACCACTTAGCCATTAGCCTTGAATACCAATGAGTAAACATGTGTTACATTCTGCCTTTTACTTAACCGTATTGTCTTTCTTTTTTTTTGAGTTCCAACTACCCTGGTTTCAACAATTTATTTCTGTTTCTGGGCCCCCATTCTGTTGATTTGGGGGTGGGGGGCAGTATTACTATGTGATAGATACAGAAAACAGCCCCTGCCTGCAGAGAGCTCCTGGTCCTTAGGGAACACAGTCAGGTTCCCAGTGGCGTGGTGCACAAGGCGGAGCAGCCTAAGCCCGGTGGGCGGGAGGGGTCAGCCCGGCGTTGTGTGGTGCCAGGAGAAGGTCAGGAAGGATTTCTGAAAGGAGGTGACTTTTAGGGTGGCCCTGAGGAAGGTTAGGAATTCGGTGAAAGCACCCATGTTGGAACTGAAGTCTGTCAGGTGGCAGAGTCACCGACTCACCAGTAGAGAGTAACTGCAGGGAGTGACGGCTGGGTCACAGGGGCTCTGACTGGAAGGCAGGACCTCAGGACGCGGGGAAGCTGGGGATAGAGCTTGCACAGATCACCTTGGCTGGATCCGAGGTGTGCCTCACAAAGGTGAATGTGGCAGTGGCAGAAGGCACCGGAGCCCAGAGCAGCAGGTGGAACTCTAATGGGAGTGGAGGGAGAATGAGTCCATTCATTCACCCAATGCACCCTGCTGTGGGCCAGCCCCTGTGCCAGGAAGCGAGACCACCAACATGCATGACTCACAGCCCCCGAGCTGCAGACACTCATGATGATGACTCCTCTGCAGGCTGCTTGGGTAAGACCCGGCCCTAAGCATTTTACATACATGATTGTTCTTAATCCCCACAGCAACTCAGTGGCCAACATGCTATAAACATCCCCATGTTATAGATGAGGACACTGAGCATCGAGGACACAAAATGTTGCACCCCCGTCATACAGCTGGTCACCGACGGAGCTGTGGTTGGCCTGCAGGGTCCTGCACTTTGACCACTGTACCAGCTGCATCACTCGGGATCCAGTGGGATCTCGCTCTGGTAGCGCAGGTACAGGGCTCTATGTGAGCACACAGGAGAGCCAGTTAACCCGGATGGGCAGGGGGGTGGAACAGGGAAGACTTCCTGCAGGAGGGCCTCATGACCTAAGTCTTTGAAGGCAGAGCAGGGCTGGGGAGGGGTGAGGAGCATGGGGGTTCCCAGCAGAGGGGAAGCACAGCCAGAGCCTGGAGTGGGGAAAACCACGTGGTATGTACAGGGTCTCCTGAGTTCAGTGTTGTTGGCCCCTAAGAATAAACCCAGGAATGGGCCTGGGAGAGGCTGGGATGCTGGTGGGGCCAGGTCCATAGGCTAGATTCCAAGCAGTGGTTCCCAGAGATGTAAAAGGTGTTAGGCAGAGAAATCAGGTAACCAGATTTGCTCTCTGATGAGTACTGGAGATCTCGAGTTGAAAAAGACCTAGAAGTCTTTTATGTCAGCCATCGTCAGATGTCTACACGTGAGGCCAGGTGGGACAGGGAGCTCCCAGGATAGCACTGCACGGCCAGAGCGCTCCAAGCACGGGATGAGACCCAGAAGGCTCAGTCTGCGGTTCAGCTGGCTTTGGAGGAGCTGTAAGAATGTAAGAATATTCACACTAAGTGAAGAAATGAAGATTATTAAGTAGCTTCGTGTCCATTCAGGTCAGGTTTTGTCATTAAACGAGTTACTAAAAAAGCTTTTGGATTCCGAAATCGAGGCTAAGGGATTGTTGACCCATTGGCTTTGGGGCCTTCATCCAACATGTCATAATCCAGCAGACTCTGGCTGAATCCTGGAATATGCCCAGGCTGACTCTGTGTTAAACACTTGACATTCCAGGAGGATGGGTCAGGGTCTCTGCTCTGTGCCCCAGGAGCTGTTGGGCCTCTGGGCAGGTGGTTTTGGGGCTGGGTGGGGAGAGGATGTACAGTAGCCTTTGAGCTGATCTGTGTGCTGTCCCCTCTCACCTTACTCCCTCCCCACCTCATCCACAGAATTATGAGGTCACAGATTTACCTGGGTTTGAATCCCAACTCTGCCCTTTACTACTTGTGAGACTTTGGGAAAGTTATTGAATCTCTTTGTTTTTCCTCTGTTAAATTTTTTATGTAAATCAGGATTGAATTAATTCATATACACAAAGCACTTGAAACAGTGCCTGGCATATAAAAAGTGGTACATAGATGCTGCTATTAGACCTGATGTCAGGTCCAGAATTTCTTAGCCTAACCCCTCTAAATGAGGCGAATTTTAGGATTCACAACTATGTTAGCCATGGTTCACTGAGAAGAGAGAACCCACCTGGTGATCTACATACGGAACTTTAGTATAAAGAACTGTTCACTGAGACAGGAGACTGGAGTAGTGAAGGATAGGCTGTTGCAAAGTAAAGCGAACTCTAAATGTGTTCTGAAGAATGTGGGAGTAGCAAGTTTAAGAGCATTCTCTAGCCTTGGCAGAGATAGAATTCCCAAGGAAGCGCTCCCTCCTGGGCTGAGACAGAGCATTCAAGGAAGATCCTCCCCTTCCCTCACCCAACTTTCCCCCTCACTGAGATCTTGACTTTGTTTGGGAGGGAACAGGTGTGCTTACTGAATGGCAGAGAAGGAGCTCTGGTGCCACACCAGTGAACTGTGCTGGAGGAGGCTCTTGGTGGTGGGGTAAACAATTCATGGTGCAGTAAGCTGTTCTTGGTGAGGTGTCTCATGGAACACATTCAGCTTAAACTGCCCAAGGAAGTAGGTGTTAAGGGGAAGCTGCTGGTCACTAAAGCTGGATGACGGAGAACGTGTGCTTGCTACCGGAGCCTGGACAGAGATCATCTGTCCAGTGGCCTGCCTCACGAACGCACCAAAACCAGGATGAAAACAAAAACAAAAAAGCCTTCCTCTTGCAATGCCTCTCTAGCATCTACTGATCGCTGTTAACAATGTGTTATCTGCAAGGGAAAAATGTTTTTTTAAGGGTCCAGATTCTTTTTCGCACAGCTATCAAAGAAGGTAGATTTGAAGTCGAGAGGCAATAAATTGACCAGTGGCACAAGAATCTTTCTGAATTGGGAAATGTACAGGGTCTCCTGAGTTCAGTGTTGTTGGCCCCTAAGAATAAACCCAGGAATGGGCCTGGGAGAGGCTGGGATGCTGGTGGGGCCAGGTCCATAGGCTAGATTCCAAGCAGTGGTTCCCAGAGATGTAAAAGGTGTTAGGCAGAGAAATCAGGTAACCAGATTTGCTCTCTGATGAGTACTGGAGATCTCGAGTTGAAAAAGACCTAGAAGTCTTTTATGTCAGCCATCGTCAGATGTCTACACGTGAGGCCAGGTGGGACAGGGAGCTCCCAGGATAGCACTGCACGGCCAGAGCGCTCCAAGCACGGGATGAGACCCAGAAGGCTCAGTCTGCGGTTCAGCTGGCTTTGGAGGAGCTGTAAGAATGTAAGAATATTCACACTAAGTGAAGAAATGAAGATTATTAAGTAGCTTCGTGTCCATTCAGGTCAGGTTTTGTCATTAAACGAGTTACTAAAAAAGCTTTTGGATTCCGAAATCGAGGCTAAGGGATTGTTGACCCATATTATTTTCATTACTTTTCTCCACGTAGCAGTCAGAGTGGTCTTTTGGAAATGTGAATTGTGCTACTGGCTCTCCTGGGACCCGTCAGTGGCTTCCTGTTGTTCTGAGATACAGATTCTGGGCCCCTCTCCACACTGCCACCTCCACCCGCCATTCTGCTGACCTTGAACAAGCCACATGTTCTCCTGCATAGAGCCTTTCCACACATCGTTCTCACTGCATATCTTTTGGTTAAACTACCCCACCACACACACATACGCACAAACGGCTTGGTTAACACTGCCCCACCTTTGATATCTCAGCTTCACGTGTCCCAGCCTCAGGGGAGCTTTCTGATCCAAAACCCCCACCGCCACCTGCACACCCATCAACTCTCACCCTGCTGCTGCTGCTGCTAAGTCGCTTCAGTCGTGTCCGACTCTGTGCGACCCCATAGACGGCAGCCCACCACGCTCCCCTGTCCCTAGGATTCTCCAGGCAAGAACACTGGAGTGGGTTGCCATTTCCTTCTCCAGTGCATGAAAGTGAAAAGTGAAAGTGAAGTCGCTCAGTCGTGTCCGACTCTTAGTGATCCCATGGACTGCAGCCTAGTTTCCTCCATCCATAGGATTTTCCAGGCAAGAGTACTGGAGTGGGGTGCCATTGCCTTCTCCAAACTCTCACCCTACTCAAGACTTTTTTCCTTTAAAGCGTCTTAGTTTGTGATGATGAAAATAATGATTAGTGATTAATTAATATGTCTCACTACTACACCATCTACATCCACCATCTCCCTACTACTGTTACAATCTTGGACATGAGTTTGAGTAAACTCTGGGAGTTGGTGATGGACAGGGAGGCCTGGCACGCTGCAGCCCATGGGGTCGCAAAGAGTCGGACACGACCGAGCGACTGAACTGACTGACTACACCATTAGCACCCTGAGGACAGTGGCTGTGTCTGTTTTCTCCCTCATTATTTTATCCCCTGTACTTTCACATAGTGCCTGACGTGACATAACGTGATCAGTGAGAAAATGAACACGCAATCTTGGATTGGATCCTGAACTAGAAAAAAATTGGCATAAAGGGCATTATTTAGAATCAATTGGCAAAATTTGGATATTGACAGTAGACAATCATGTTGTGTCAGTGTTAAATTTCCTGCTTTTGATGTTGTAAGTCATAGGATATACACAACAAAGAATTTAGGAATCAAGGATTCTTGTGTCTTCAACTTTCTCTCAGATGTTTCAGAAAAAAATTATAGCTGTGGATAGATAAGGAGGGGGGGAAAGCAAGGTAAGAGGAGGTGGGAAAGAGTGAACATGGATGAAAGGTTCGTTGTGCATTTCTTCTCTGTGAATTGGAAAGTATTTGACAACAAAACGTTTTTTAAAATGTGGTGAATAGAAATTAATGAACATAAGGGCAAAGGGATGCTAGGAGGAGGACCCCCTCCCCGCAAGTGTGAAGGCCAGAGGGCAGGAGTGGGGCTTGATCCCTTTAGGGAACTTTGAGGAGGATTTGTAGCTGGAGTGTGTCCTCGGGCTGAGGAAGGACCAAGTAGGGAGGGAGCCGGAGCTCTCATCTGGTCAGCCCGAGGGACTAGAGTGCTCAGCCCATCAGCCAGCCTTCCCTTGAGGATCCACACCTCCCCTCACCTCCCCCTCGACTTCCACGTGGTGATTACCGAGCAAAAGCCCGAAAGCATGAAACCTGGGTCTCCAATCTGATTTTTCTTTCAGTTTAGTAACAGTTGAGCTCTCATCCAAGTATGAGGATGACTCCTTCCCTGAAACTGTGACTTTCTTGCTGTCTGCCTCTGTTGAACTCACCATGTGGTTCCTGTTTTGGTTTTATATTACCATATAAAGTGTGGTAGCTTAACACAACATTGATTACCTCACAGCCTCTGGGGTTCAGGAGTTTGGGCTTAGCTGAGTGGCTCTGGCTCACCTGGTTGCAGTCGAGATGACAGCTGAGGCTGCAGTCCCGTGAAGTCTTGACCGGGATTGAGAAGTCTGCTTCTGAGATGGCTCATTCACCTGGCTGTTGGTGGGAGGCCTCAGTTCCTCCATGCCTGTACCTCTCCATAAGGAAGCTTGGGTATACTCTCTGCATGGAAACTTGCTTTTCCCAGAGCAGGTGATCTGAAAGAGAGAGAGCAAGCTGGAAGCCACGAACCTTCTATGACTTAGTCTCTGAAGTCACACATTGTCACTGACACTTTATTCTCTTAGTGAGAGTCAGTCACTAAGTTCAGCCTACTTGCAAAGAGAGGAGAATTAGTCCCTGCCTTTTGAGGGGAGGAGTGTGAAAGAAAACTATCGAACATTTCTGAAGGCCCTACTGTGTGCTTGGCGTTGTAGGTGGTTGAAGGCACAGGTCATTCTGTCCTCTGGATGTTTTCATCTGTTTAGGAAAGTAAGATGTGCTCTGAAACTGGTGATAAGAACCAAGATATCCATGGCAAACCAAGTCAGAATTGATAGCAAAAGAGGGCCCTGGCGTGCTGCAGTTCATGGGGTCGCAAAGAGTCAGACACGACTAAGCGACTGAACTGAACTGAACTGAACTGAGGGCCCTTTATAGCAGGTGACACTAGGCCTGGGCCTTCAGAGTGAACAGTAATTCCCTTGGTTCTTCACCCTGATGGTTGGCACCATTGTATGTGACAAAGAATACTGATGGTAGCGTGTGGTATTTTCACTATGATTGGCACTGGGCCCAGCAGGACTGCCTTATAGCACATCTCTATTTGTGAATAGCATTCCTTGGAACTGTGAAATGAGGCAGTCCTGATGCTGACTGCTTCATTTATGTTATCTCATTTATTGCTGTGAACATTCTTACAACATTACTGTTATTATTCCCATTTTACAGATGACAAGGGTAAAGTTTAGAGAGATTAAATATCGACTCTTTGCGACCCCATGGACTGTAGCCTACCAGGCTCCTCCATCCGTGGGATTTTCCAGGCAAGAATACTGAAGGGGGTTGCCATTGCCTTCTCCAGGAGGTCTTCCCCACCCAGGGATTGAACCCAGGTCTCCAGCATTGCAGGCAGATGCTTTACCATCTGAGCCACCAGGAAAGTCTTCGCTAAGATCACACAGCTGTAAATGGCAGGGGGTTAAGACCACAGGCCCTGTAGGCTTAAATTCCGGCTCCCTTACTTTATAGCTTTAGAGCCTTAAGCAAGGGACTTTAACCTTCCCCTGTCTCAGTTATCTCATCTGTAATATGCGTATAAGACTATTTAATGTTCTCCACTCAGTGCCTGGCATGGGGTCAGTATTAGCTATCGCTGCTCTCATTATCAACTCAGGTAGGCAGCTGTGCTGTCCTCAAGTTCTCCCCATTAGTTTGTTATAAAGAGTTGAGATGAGAACTGCAAGTGGTAGCTACAGCCACCCCATCTTGTGCAGAGACCATGAATTTGAATGGAAAAACAACTTGTCCAGGCTGAACATGCCGGCAGGGCTTAAGTGACTGTTTCCAATTTCTGCTTTATTTCCAGGAGAAAGCGAATGCTTCAAGAGGGATACATGCCTGTTGACTCCTCTGTATCAGAGGAGGGCCAAGGGGTGGCCAAGCTAGGTTTAGAGGCTAAACTAGAGTTGGCAACTTTCTTGGGAAGTGCTTTCCCTATTGAGAAGCAAGCAGCACTGTATTGGATCTGCTGCTGCTGCTGTGCGACCCCATAGACGGCAGCCCACCAGGCTCCCTGTCCCTGGGATTCTCCAGGCAAGGACACTGGAGTGGGTTGCATTTCCTTCTCCAATGCGTGAGAGTGAAAAGTGAAAGGGAGGTCGCTCAGCCGTGTCTTGACTCTTAGTGACCCCGTGGACTGCAGCCTGGGCTCCTCCATCCATGGGATTTTCCAGGCAAGAGTACCGGAGTGGGGTCCCATTGCCTTCTCCGTATTGGATCTAGGGCAGGATAAAAGTCTGTGCTATGTGTCCTTGAGCCATAATTGGCTAACCTAAACCTTTCTGGGCTCCAAGGGCCTCTTTTTCTAGATGAGCTTGGCAGCCTCTCCCCTTCAGGGTTCTCCATCAGCAAGAAGATGGAGAGGGTGTTTTGAAACCCTCCGTACAACTCAGGTGCTAGCCTTTGGGACTCTTCATTCTCTTCCAAATGAGTCTGGAGGCATTGTGGCTACTTTAAGTACTTGGAATACAGAAAGGCTGTTTGATGGGAGTCACTCCCCCTACTACCCACACCCTCTTTGCTAAAACATTCTGGAGAAAAATCAGTTTCAATCTTAATTCTGAGGATCAAAACAGCTTCCAGACAAAATCAAGAACCAGGTGGATCTCTTTTTGAAAATCCAAACCTGATACTCAACCTAGGGGATGTATCTTTTAGAATTAACCTTTTTTTCCTTCTTTAATGAATTGGCATTTGTCTTCTGTGCCAGTTCGTTATGGAATTCATCTGAATGTTTCATTCACTGTTATCTCAGAAGCAGTGTGCACTCATGCAACACGCCCCCACCACCCACCCCGCCCCATGGGAACAGCAGAACCTAACTTTGAAAAAAAATCTTCCTCCTTTCATTGTCTCACTTTGGACTAAAGTGCTTCCTTTTTTTGTAAACTTAAAAAAAGAGGCTAATTTTTTTCGTTTTAAAATTTGGATGTGCGTGAACCGGTTTTTAGAAAGATTATTGCACATCTCAATGTATCCATCACCCCCTGGAGGCTCTGAGTGAGTCTCCTCTGAATCATCTGGTGGCGCAAAGTGATGGGCCGGGCGTCTGGAGGCTCCTCAGTGTCTCTCCTCCATTTTCTCCTTGTTAAATTGTACTGCCGGTGAGATGAAAGGGGGAGAGGCTGAGAGAAGAGGAGGAGGAGGAGGAAGGGAAATGTCAGCCAGGAGCCTGGGGCTGTCAGTGATTTCTGCTCCCCAGCTGTCTGACCGAAGAGCAATTACCTAAGCTCAGAGCCCCCATCCCATCTCTGAAATGGGGATAATGGGAGCAGTTGCTGTGTCTCAGGGCTGTGGCCATGATTACCTGAGAAAATGTATGTGGGGAAAATGCGTGATAAATGCCGTTATAGTCTTGTTGATGCTGAAATAGGATTGTGTACATGTGTAACTTGTGTGATTTAAAAATATATATTTTTTAAGGGTTGGTTTTATCTGTAGAAGCAGAGTTTGAATCGAAGGGAACCTTAGGAATCTTTCAGTAGGACGTCTCACCCTGGGGAGGTGTCCTCTCTGCAGCAGCCTTTAAAGGTAGTCATCTGGTCTTCGCTTGAATAGCTCCAGGGACATGGAGGCCACCACCTCTCCCTTTTCTTCGTTCTCTTCGTCACCCTAGCGCTTTCATTCTTCCAGATACAGGATAGACAAGTGATTTTTCTTTTCCCCTAGATAGACAGCAAAAGAATAATGTCACGGTTAAAAATGAATGAGTGTGCCGTGGCATGCATTATGCAGATCTGCCGTCTGTACATATGGCTGCTGCAGGTATATTCGCTGCTCTCTAAACCATCTGAATTGCTTGTTTGGGGGGATCTGGTGTTCTCTTTACCAGAAGCTTCTAAGTTATGAGGACTAAGCCTTGCAGCAGGGGAGGAGCGAGCAAGGCCCCCTTTGCTTTGAATTCCTTTCTTTTTTTCAGCTGGGGGTTCTTCTAGCGCTAGGTAGATGCGGATTTATCTGAGGAGTACAGTGTGTGGCAGTAATTGTTACCTTCTCTCCTTTCCCTCTTCACTTTTCCCTCTGAAATAGGAAGACAGGGAACACTGGGTGGATAGCCCCTTGGTCTCAGGCCTGCTTTTGGCACTAGTGTTTTCAGACCTTTCTGTTTAGGATGTAATGGTGAGGACGCAGGGGCCGAGGCTGGGACCACCTCAGAGAGCATCTCCAGCCAGCACTTTGCAAACTGTGGAAGTCCACCTGGGTGCTTCAGGGATTCGGTAAACACTGTTTCAAATTGTGTTGATTCCTTTTAAAGCTATAATAGTATGGAAAAAAAAATTAAAACCACTCATTTTTGTTTTATACTACCTTTTTTCATGTACAAGGTTACCAGCTTATTCTTCTAACATCTGTTTAATCAAAGAGAATCCTGACGTTGTAGGGCTGATTGTGTTAAAAAAAGAAAAAGTCATCTACTATCCATTACATCAGAGAAGTTTTCTCAACATTAGGCAACTAAAGTGAAACAGAAAAATGGTTCTTTGAGGCAGGTGGAAGCTGCAAGCTGTTGCCTCTTAACTCCTGAAGTCAAATTATTTGTATTGATCGAAACAACCTCATTTGTCCTCACTGGTTAACTTCACAGTAAAAAAATGTTAACTTAAAAATTTTTAATTTATGATAATAAAATGTAAATTCCTGCTGCTGCTGCTAAGTCGCTTCAGTCGTGTCCGACTCTGTGTGACCCCATAGACGGCCTCCTACCAGGCTCCTCTGTCCCTGGGATTCTCCAGGCAAGAACAGTGGAGTGGGTTGCCATTTCCTTCTCCAATGCATGAAACTGAAAAGTGAAAGTGAAGTCGCTCAGTCGTGTCCAACTCTTAGCAACCCCATGGACTGCAGCCTACCAGGCTTCTCCGTCCATGGGATTCTCCAGGCAAGAACGCTGGAGTGGGTTGCCATTTCCTCCTCCAATGCGTGAAAGTGAAGTCGCTCAGTCGTGTCCGACTCTTAGCAACCCCATGGACTGCAGCCTACCAGGCTCCCCCGTCCCTGGGATTCTCCAGGCAAGAACACTGGAGTGGGTTACCATTTCCTCCTCCAATGCATGAAAGTGAAAAGTGAAAGTGAAGTCGCTCAGTCGTGTCCGACTCTTAGCAACCCCATGGACTGCAGCCTACCAGGCTCCCCCGTCCCTGGGATTCTCCAGGCAAGAACACTGGAGTGGGTTGCCATTTCCTCCTCCAATGCATGAAAGTGAAAAGTGAAAGTGAAGTCGTTCAGTCGTGTCCGACTCTTAGCAACCCCATGGACTGCAGCCTACCAGGCTCCTCCGTCCATGGGATTTTCCAGGCAAGAGTACTAGAGTGGGGTGCCATTGCCTTCTCTGGTAAATTCCTGGCTTAGACTTTACTCACTGAAAACCCACCACCCTTTCAAAAAACATAGAACTGGCATCCCTTAGTATAGTTTGGGTTCTCTTTTAGTCCATCATCACTTACTTATTAAATTGTATCCCAGGTAGGTTGGATAACTACATGATACTTGCATTAGAAGACCTGCCTATTGGCAGCTACATTTATATTTTCATGTTCATATCCAGGCTACTCATTTTCACTTGTGTGTGGACCCTGGCAGATTTTTCTCATCTAAATTTTGTTGAACTCTGAAAGAGAAAAATTCCCCTCTCCTGTCCTCATGGGTGAGAAATTCTTTCCTCTGTCCAGCACCAGGTGGTGAGGCTTTAGTTATAAGGATGTAACCTTTTCCCTCCTGTCTAGTTTCTTTCCCATGCACTCAGAGGCCTGTTGGGCAGTTTGCCCTTAAAGTCACTCCAGCAGCCATGGAGCCCCTAGAATGAGGACTAGATCATGCCCAGGCCTCCTGGACGCTGAGCAGCCCCATTTCCTCCCTCTCCCTTCTCTCACTGGGTCACTTCCCCCACCTATCTGTCTGTCAGACCACCCTACTCTCACTCCTCTCCTTCCCAACCTTTGTGAACTACAGTGGCTCAGCATCCCGATGACGCTGACGGAGCCCACGGTTTGTTCTGAGGAAAATGAGGCTCTCACCCAGCCTTCCTGCTCATGGGGTGTGTGGCAGGGGCAGGGGCCGTGGGGGTGGAGGGCCTGCCACCTCTCCCCTTGGGGTTGGTATCTGTGCTCTTTAATGTTTCAGCACCCCAGCCCTGCTGATGGCATATCTGTCCCCCTCCTTTCTCATCCCAGAAAAGCAGGTAGGAGATGGAGAGAGTTCCAACTTGCCTTCTAAATAAAATCATTGAAAGTTCCCACCGCCCCACAGTCAGCGCATCCCTCCTTCNCACCCCAGCCCTGCTGATGGCATATCTGTCCCCCTCCTTTCTCATCCCAGAAAAGCAGGTAGGAGATGGAGAGAGTTCCAACTTGCCTTCTAAATAAATAAAATCATTGAAAGTTCCCACCGCCCCACAGTCAGCGCATCCCTCCTTCCTCCCCTCACCCGGCCCCCGAAAACAGATCTGATTAAGGGGCCTCTCCCTCCAATATCACCCGCTCCTCAAGCAAAACACAGCTCAGCAGGCATAAGAGCCTGGATTTAGGCTCTGTCATTTGTTATGGCTGTGTGAAACCTCAGGTAAGTTGCTTGATCTTCTTGAGCCTCAGTTTTCTCACTTGTGAAATGGAAATAGTTGCACCATCATAGACATGCTGAAGATCACTGTGAGACTGTAGAGTCAGGAGGGCTGTGCCTGGCCCTTTGTAAGGGCTCAAAAACAGCTGTTAACTTTTTGGTGATAGTTGGCCTCTGGAGCCTGTTTTCTTTCTACTTAACAAACTGCCCAGTTTTAATTTCCCTGTTTTACCCTGGATAGTAATGTTGCGGGTGAGGCTGGAAGAAAGGGAAGCCTGCCATGGGCTTTGTCTCCTCTGCTCCTCCTGCCACCTCCCTTCCCTGTCCTGGCCTGGCCCTCCTGTTTGATCAGGAGCAAGGCTGTCCACCTCCCACAAACAGAGAAGGATCCTCGGCTGCGCACTGGCTGTGCGTTCAGCCCTCTTGGAACAGGCGTTTTCAGCCAGTGTTTCCTAGCAGGCTCTGGATATCTTCCCCCTCCCCACTTTGTAGGTCCCTTTCTCATTTCAAAAGCCCTCCCAGGACTTCACGATGAAACACTTCCACCCTGGGCAAATCGTTTTCATTGAATTCTCCAGTTCACTGTCTCCAGCGCTGAAGAGAGACATTTTAATTAATTACAGTCCCTGTGGGCTCTGGGATCAATAGCAGTAAAGAGCCGTGGGATGAATTCCTAGCCTCTGCTCTGTTTCCAGCTCTCTCATTGACCTTGCACCAATTGTTCCAGCCCCCTGGGTCTCGGTTTACACCCCTTCTAAAATGGGAGTGCTTTTTTTCCTGAGCACTGGGAGCCTCCAAAAAGGTGTGGTGAACGGAGGCTTGTAAACTGTAGAGTGCAGGCCACAAATAAATGATGCCTGAGATTGTATTTATAGTTGTATCAAGGCTGATTCTCTTCTGAGCCATTTCTAGAACTTTTTGGCTTTTGCTTCTTGATACCTCAAGCCCAACTGGCAGTTTTCTGAGCCTGAGAGAAGCAAGAAGCCCAGGCAGAATAAGGCAGGCAGGGGTGTAGAGAGGGTCCTGCTCTCCCAGCCCTAAGTTTCTCCTACAGGGAAGAGCGTTCCTACTGGTGGGACCTGGGATAAGAAGCCAAAGCCTGGGATTTTCCGGGGAGTCCTGGCCCCTGACCATTCTGACAGTCACTGCTCTGGCCACTTCTGGCACCGAGCCCTCACAGTCACCAGCAAAAGCCTTGTTGATTCCAGCCTCTTCTTCCTACACTGTATTCTACACACAGCAGCCAGGGTGATCTTTCTGACGACGTTCAAGTCTGGTCCTGTCCCTAACCCTGCTCTGAGTGCTCCCACGGCTTCCCACAGTCTTCAGGATAAAATCCCCAGTTCTTGGTGTGGCGGCCCAGGCCCAGCATCACCTGGCCCTGTCAGCTTCTCCAGTCACCATCTCCTGCTCTCCCTCCCCAGACTCCCTGGGATCCAGCATTGCCCACCCAGTTCCCAGACACACGTCCCCACCTAGCCCCCAGGCCGTGGACATGCCATGATTGGAAATTCCCCTGGCAGGTCCTCCACGTGTTTCAGGTCTTTGCTGAGAAGTCGCTTCTCCCAGCAAACTTCCCTGACCTCCCTGTTTTCCTCAGTCTGGGTAGGTTCCCTGACACCCTGTGCTGGTAGATGTTGTGGCCCCATCTGTATCCCAGGACAGTCATCCCTTTCCTTGACAGTCTCCTTTCCCCTTGCCTACCCCTCCTACCAGTGCATGAGTCCCTTGAGAGTTGTGCCCGTGTGACTTGCTGACTGCCATGACCCCGGCCCCTGGTGTGCCTCCTGCCACAGGGTGCATGCCAAATGATAGAGTCAAGAGTCGACTTAGAATGTGACCACTGGATGAGAAATCTGGAGGAACGGGATCCCCTGGCCACTTGTCAGGCTCCATCTTCCTGATCCACCCTAGCCCAGATGTGGAATTTCTGTGGGTGTGCCAGAAATCTGCATGTTTAACAAAGCACACACCCAGGTGCTTTGGATGCAAGTTTGAGGTCCTCCCAGTGATCTGGTCCAAGCCTTGCGTTTTGCAAAACAGGAAAGTGAGATCCAGAGACAGATAGTGACTTCGACAAGATCTCAGTCCCCACCCCAGCCCTCCCTTGTCTCTCTCAGTTTCTCTCTCTCTCTCACACACAAT
>SJYT01053949.1:0-11690 GCA_006410635.1 Cephalophus harveyi
ACAGGCAAATTTGGCCTTGGAATGCGGAATGAAGCAGGGCAAAGACTAATAGAGTTTTGCCAAGAAAATGCACTGGTCATAGCAAACACCCTCTTCCAACAACACAAGAGAAGACTCTACACGTGGACATCACCAGATGGTCAACACCAACATCAGATTGATTATATTCTTTGCAGACAAAGATGGAGAAGCTCTATACAGTGATCAAAAACAAGACCAGCAGCTGACTGTGGCTCAGATCATGAACTCCTTATTGCCGAATTCAGATTTAAATTGAAGAAATTAGGGAAAACAACTAGACCATTCAGGTACGGTCTAAATCAAATCCCTTATGATTATACAGTGGAAGTGATAAATAGATTCAAGGGATTAGATCTGATAGACAGAATGCCTGAAGAACTATAGACAGAGGTTCATGACATTGTACCAGAGGCAGTGATCAAGATCATCCCCAAGAATAAGAAATTCAAAAAGGAAAAATGGTTTTCTGAGGAAGGCTTATAAATAGCTGAGAAAAGAAGAGGGTTGAAAGGCAAAGGAGAAAGAGAAAGTTATACCATTGGGATGCAGAGTTCAAAAGAATAGCTAGGAGAGATAAGAAAGCCTTCCTCAGTGGTCAGTGCTAAGAAATAGAAGGAAAGAATAAAATGGGAAAGGCTAGAGGTCTTGTCAAGAAAATTAGAGATACGAAGGGAACATTTCACGCAAAGATGGGCTCAGTAAAGGACAGAAATGGTATGGACCTAATAGAAGGAGAAAATATGAAGAATTGGCAAGAATTCACAGAACTACACAACAAAGATCTTCATGACCCAGATAACCCCGATGGTGTGATCACTCACCTAGAGCCAGACATCCTGGAATGTGAAGTCAAGTGGGCCTTAGGAAGCATCACTACGAACAAAAGAGTGGAGGTAATGGAATTCCAGCTGAGCTATTTCAAATCCTAAAAGATGATGCTGTGAAAGTGCTGCTCTCACTATGCCAGCAAGTTTGGAAACGTCAGCAGTGGCCCCAGGATTGAAAAAGGTTAGTTTTCATTCTAATGCCACAGAAAGGCAATGCCAAAGAGTTCTGAAACTACCACACAATTGCACTCATCTCACACCCTAGCAAAGTAATGCTCAAAATTCCCCAAGGCAGGTTTCAACAGTACATGAACCATGAACTTCCAGATGTTCAAGGTGGATTTAGAAAAGGAAGAGGGACCAGAAATCAAATTGCCAACATCCACTGGATCATAGAAAAAGCAAGAGAGTTCCAGAAAGTGTATCTACTTCTGCTTTGCTGACTACATGAAAGCCTTTGACTGTTTGGATCACAATAAACTGTGGAAAATTCTTCAAGATATGGGAATACCAGATCACCTTACCTGCCTCCTGAGAAATCTGTATGCAGGTCAGGAAGCAACAGTTAGAACCAAACGTGGAACAACAGACTGGTTCCAAATTGGGAAAGGAGTACAACAAGGCTGTATATTGTCACCCTGCTTTTTTAACCTATATGCAAAGTACATCATGAGAAACGCTGGACTGGATGAAGCACAAGCCAGAATCAAGACTGTCAGGAGAAATATCAGTAACTTCAGATATGCAGATGACACCACTCTTACGGCAGAAAGCAAAGAACTAAAGAGCCTCTTGATGAAAGTGAAAGAGGAGAGTGAAAAAGTTGGCTGAAAACTCAACATTCAGAAAACGAAGATCACGGCAGCTGATCCCATCACTTCATGACAAATAGGTCCGGAAACAATGGAAACAGTGAGAGACTTTATTTTGGGGGACTCCAAAATCACTG
Source organism: Cephalophus harveyi (assembly GCA_006410635.1). Classification (NCBI taxonomy): domain Eukaryota; kingdom Metazoa; phylum Chordata; class Mammalia; order Artiodactyla; family Bovidae; genus Cephalophus; species Cephalophus harveyi. The sequence goes on from SJYT01053949.1 coordinate 1,798, forward strand.
CAGATGGTGACTGCAGCCATGAAATTAAGATGCTTTCTCCTCGGAAGAAAACTTATGACCAACCTAGGCAGCATGTTAAAAAGCAGAGACATTATTTTGCCAATAAAGGTCAGTCTAGTCAAAGCTATGGTTTTTCCAGTAGTCATGTATGGATGTAAGAGTTGGACTATAAAGAAAGCTGAGCTCCAAAGAACTGATGTTTTTGAACTGTGGCATTGGAGATGACTCTTGAGAGTCTCTTGGACAGCAAAAAGATCCAACCAGTCCATCCTAAAGGAAATCAGTCTAAGGAGTGATACTGAAGCTGAAACTCCAATACTTTGGCCACTTGATGCGAAGAACTGACTCATTGGAAAAGACTTTGATGCTGGGAAAGATTGAAGGCGGGAGGAGAAGGGGACGACAGAGGATGAGATGGTTGGATAGCATCACTGACTCAATGGACATGAGTTTGAGTAAACTCCGAGAGATGGTGATGGACAAGAAAGCCTTGTGTGCTGCAGTCCATGGAGTCACAAAGAGTTGGACACGACTGAGTGACTGAACTGAATTGAAGGTTGTGTTTCTTTTGCACTAATGTTGGTTTGAATCATTCCTAGTGATTTTCTTGGGCTTCCCTGGCAGCTCAGCAGTAAAGAATCCACCTGCAGTGCAGGAGCCGCCGGAGACATTGTTTAATACCTGGATTGAGAAGACCCCTGGGGGAGGGCATGACAATCCACTCCAGTGTTCTTGCCTGGAGAATCCCATGGACAGAGGAGCCTGGTGGGCTAAGGTCCACAGTGTCACAAAGAGTCAGACACAGCTGAATCGACTTAGCATGCACATAGTGATTTTCTTAAGGACATGAAACATACGTCAGTAATATAATTTAATGACCTTGTTCTCTAAAATGGGAAGAGTCCCTCCCTCTGAATAGCTAGTTAAACTAGCTCATTCTCATCTACCCTTCTCTTTCCCCATTCAAGACTGCAGCATGTTTCTTAGCATTGCACATGGATCCTATGAAGATGTGAGTTCATTTTAATCCTTTACTACTGTGATGCACTATAAGTGTGATGAAGGATATATTCTGGTTGGAGAAGAAAAACTCACCTGCAGAAATTCACATTGGTCATCTCCAGGGCCTCAGTGTAAAGGTAACTCCACTTTACTGATGGTCCTTGCTAAGACAGTAGGACCATCGCGTATATTCTGACACTATGGCTTCCCTGGTGGCTCAGAGGTTAAAGTGTCTGCCTCCAATGCGGGAGACCCGGGTTCGATCCCTGGGTCGGGAAGATCTTCTGGAGAAGGAAATGGTAACCCACTCCAGTATTCTTGCCTGGAGAATCCCATGGATGGAGGAGCCTGGTAGTCCACGGGGTTGCAAAGAGTCGGACATGACTGAGCGACTTCACTCACTCATGGTTTCCACTCAGCCAGAGGCAGCACCTAAAAGTCTGTGTTTATTGTTCATTTGTTCATTTGTTTTCTGTAGTCAGTCCTTGGATGGGGTACTGGGTGTTTGAAAAAAATATGTGCTATTTAAAAAAAAATTGTCTCAAAAATATTTTCCTCTGTTATCTTCCAGAGCTTTGTTGCTTGACCTTTCACATTGATATCCCCAGCTCACTTGGAATTCCTATGGGTTTATGGTATGAAGTAGGAGTCAAAGTTTGTTTTACTCCAGTAAGTAATCCATGAAGCCAGCACCACATTAAATGGACCATAGTTTTCACACTGCACTGCCATGCTATCTTTGTCATAATTCAAGAATTGGAGATAATATTTTTTAAGAGAATAGTGAGGTTTTAACAAAAATTTAGAATCCCTGGAAACGTTAGAATGAGCACTCTTATGGAAAAATCCCAAACATCCTGAAGTATCTGATATCTCCATTAGCACCTGGTACATATCATCACCTCCTCATAGAGAAGCTGACCTGATATGAAACCAAGATTATGTGTGCCTTTTTTCTTTTCTTTTTCTTACCACGCAGCTAACAGCAATTCAAGGGTCTAATTTCCCACCATTGTCTCCATTTAGTACAGGAAGATACTAAGGGTGTGAGACCAGAGATTACCTATCTAGGATGCTGAAAAGAAGGATTTGACATACAATAGTTTTGAAAACTCAGATTCTAGGACCATAATACCCAGATTTATATCATAATTATGCCACACAAAGGCTATGCAACCTTAGACACGTCACTTAAATTGTCTTAACCTAATTTTTCTCTCCAGCAAAATGTTTTAGCTGATGATATGTATGCAATAACATCAATATTATCATTATTAGTTTTATTGTTATAATAATACAATACATGCAGTTAAAGAGCAACTCTCAGCAAGCAGGCATAATTTATTATTAGTGTTTCTCACTCCACCAATATTCTTTACTACAGTATGATCTTATTCTGAGAATCACAAAATAATCATATTTGTCTTTCTATTACAGTTTTGTGTCTGAATCCAGAGGTAGAAGATAGAACTTTTTCTGTGGACAAGGATCAGTATGTTGAGCCTGAAAACCTCACTGTCCATGTGACTCTGGCTTTTGTATGGTCGGCTGTCCAAATATCATCTGCTCAGAGAATGGAACATGGTACCGAGAAGTGCCCAAGTGTGAGTGGGTAAGTGGCACACCTCAGGTGTTCTATCACATTCTATAAATGGTAACCTGCTCCAGAGCACTGTCCCAGCTGACACTGATGAGGTGTGACTTGTATCAGGACTCATTTCTGAGTTGTTTAAATCAATTTCAGCATCAGCACTTTTACTCTCAAAGTACATGTTGAGCTCTTAAGGCAAATTCTAATTCCGTTATTTTATAGCAATATGGACCAAGCCCCTAGATAGGAGAGTTCCATAGAGACAGGTATTTCTACAACTAATGTTATGATTTTGCATAGACATCAGATCCATCCCTTCAGTTGATCCTGAAGAAGTTTCCTAGGTATCTTTGACAGTGCTGTTTCTTCTCTGTTTAGATAATTTCACTGCTGTTTTAAGAGCAGTGCTGGTCAGAACTTAAGATGAATACTTTGCTGAGATGTACAAAGTATCTTTTAATTTTTTACATCAGTGCTATGGAGGGTCTTGATATTCCAGCTTTACTGTCATTGGTAGGCATCCTGAAGGAAACTTATACTTTCAGTTTGGAAAGAAACCTCTCAAACCATCCTTTATCTCTTTCAGGAAGTTCGCATGGGCTGTGAGCAAGTGCTCACAGGCAGGAAACTCATGCAGTGTCTCCCAAAATATTCCAGCTTTACTGTCATTGGTAGGCATCCTGAAGGAAACTTATACTTTCAGTTTGGAAAGAAACCTCTCAAACCATCCTTTATCTCTTTCAGGAAGTTCGCATGGGCTGTGAGCAAGTGCTCACAGGCAGGAAACTCATGCAGTGTCTCCCAAATCCTGAGGATGTAAAAATGGCCCTGGAGGTATATAAACTGTCTCTGGAGATTGAAGGACTGGATGTACAGACTTGAAGTTGAGCACCTGTTAAAAACCAGTACATCTCTTTCCCTTCCCTTCCCTTTAAAAATAGAGAATTGGGTACATTTTTCTCATTAGCAACTCTACCATTCCTTCAGTGCTATTATTTACTGAAAAAAATACCTGTATTTGAAGGATCTTTGATATTTTTTGATGCCACTGATAGTGTGGAACTATTGGTGGTTGATATTCTGTCTCATCTTAAGCTTCTGTTTCCCTGGATTTGATCATATGGCAGAAATAAAGAATCACCTGTCAAGAGTACAGTGTCTTTGTTTTTACTTCAATTTCCTTGTAATGAGAAATTAAGGATCTATATCAATCACTTCCTACTGTTTCTCTGGTTAACATTCTTTTCTATTTTACATACACATACCTCGTATGAGATGTATTTATACTACACTTTCACTTCCTTCTCATTCTTCAGTGCCCATGTCAAATAGCACATCTTCCTCTGTCTTCTGCTTTCTCTCTCTCTGTTGATCACCAGTGTTTGCTCTGGAACAACTTCTCAGTTCCTCTTTAAATTTAAGGTACACTTGGCTTTGCGTGGCATTCAATAATAACCAACTTGAATGCTTTTGAAAGTCTGTATGCAACCCAAGTATTCCTCTTGGGCATGCCAAATCCTTCAATCTAGTGTGATCACTCTTTAATATTTCCATTAAAATAGCTTTAATGTTTCTTTTAGGACCGGTTCTCCAGAAGCAGATCCCAAGAAAAGAATTTATGTGCAAGTGATTTTTAAGGAACTTCTCCGAGTTCTCCAAGGAGAAATAGAAAAAGGAGTAGGGTAAGCAGGATGGGAGGGGCTTCCCTTGTGGCTCAGCTGGTGAAGAATCTGCCTGCAATGCCGGAGGCCCGGCTATGATTCCTGGGGTCGGGAAGTTCACTTGGAGAAGGGATAGGCTACTCACTCCAGTATTCATGGGCTTCCTTGGTGGCTCAGACAGTAAAGAATCTGCTTGCGATGCAGGAGACCTGGGTCCGATCCCTGGGTTGGGAAGCTCCCCAGGAAGAGGGCACTGCAACCCACTCCAGTATTCTTACCTGGAGAATCCCATGGACAGAGGAGCCTGGTGGGCTACAGTCTATGGGGCTGCAACGAGTCAGACAGGACTGAGAGATTAAGCACAAGCAGGATGGAACAGAGAAGGCACCTAGTAGGGCGACTAGGCAAAGTCATATGGAGGGTGGCTTAGCNCATGAAGCCAGCACCACATTAAATGGACCATAGTTTTCACACTGCACTGCCATGCTATCTTTGTCATAATTCAAGAATTGGAGATAATATTTTTTAAGAGAATAGTGAGGTTTTAACAAAAATTTAGAATCCCTGGAAACGTTAGAATGAGCACTCTTATGGAAAAATCCCAAACATCCTGAAGTATCTGATATCTCCATTAGCACCTGGTACATATCATCACCTCCTCATAGAGAAGCTGACCTGATATGAAACCAAGATTATGTGTGCCTTTTTTCTTTTCTTTTTCTTACCACGCAGCTAACAGCAATTCAAGGGTCTAATTTCCCACCATTGTCTCCATTTAGTACAGGAAGATACTAAGGGTGTGAGACCAGAGATTACCTATCTAGGATGCTGAAAAGAAGGATTTGACATACAATAGTTTTGAAAACTCAGATTCTAGGACCATAATACCCAGATTTATATCATAATTATGCCACACAAAGGCTATGTAACCTTAGACACGTCACTTAAATTGTCTTAACCTAATTTTTCTCTCCAGCAAAATGTTTTAGCTGATGATATGTATGCAATAACATCAATATTATCATTATTAGTTTTATTGTTATAATAATACAATACATGCAGTTAAAGAGCAACTCTCAGCAAGCAGGCATAATTTATTATTAGTGTTTCTCACTCCACCAATATTCTTTACTACAGTATGATCTTATTCTGAGAATCACAAAATAATCATATTTGTCTTTCTATTACAGTTTTGTGTCTGAATCCAGAGGTAGAAGATAGAACTTTTTCTGTGGACAAGGATCAGTATGTTGAGCCTGAAAACCTCACTGTCCATGTGACTCTGGCTTTTGTATGGTCGGCTGTCCAAATATCATCTGCTCAGAGAATGGAACATGGTACCGAGAAGTGCCCAAGTGTGAGTGGGTAAGTGGCACACCTCAGGTGTTCTATCACATTCTATAAATGGTAACCTGCTCCAGAGCACTGTCCCAGCTGACACTGATGAGGTGTGACTTGTATCAGGACTCATTTCTGAGTTGTTTAAATCAATTTCAGCATCAGCACTTTTACTCTCAAAGTACATGTTGAGCTCTTAAGGCAAATTCTAATTCCGTTATTTTATAGCAATATGGACCAAGCCCCTAGATAGGAGAGTTCCATAGAGACAGGTATTTCTACAACTAATGTTATGATTTTGCATAGACATCAGATCCATCCCTTCAGTTGATCCTGAAGACGTTCCCTATGACAGTGCTGTTTCTTCTCTGTTTAGATAATTTCACTGCTGTTTTAAGAGCAGTGCTGGTCAGATCTTAAGATGAATACTTTGCTGAGATGTACAAATTATCTTTTAATTTTTTACATCAGTGCTATGGAGGGTCTTGATATGCCAATTTTACTGTCATTGGTAGGCATCCTGAAGGAAAATTATGCTTTTAGTTTGGAAAGAAACCTCTCAAACCATCCTTTATCTCTTTCAGGAAGTTCGCATGGTCTGTGAGCAAGTGCTCACAGGCAGGAAACTCATGCAGTGTTTCCCAAGTCCTGAGGATGTAAAAATGGCCCTGGAGGTATATAAACTGTCTCTGGAGATTGAAGGACTGGATGTACAGACTTGAAGTTGAGCACCTGTTAAAAACCAGTACATCTCTTTCCATTCTCTTCCCTTTAAAAATAGAGAATTGGGTACATTTTTCTCATGAGCAACTCTACCGTTCCTTCAGTGCTATTATTCACTGAAAAAATACCTGTATTTGAAGGATCTTTGATATTTTTTGATGCTACTGAGAGTGTGGAACTATTGGTGGTTGATATTCTGTCTCATCTTAAGCTTCTGTTTCCTTGGATTTGATCATGTGGCAGAAATAAAGAATCACCTGTCAAGAGTCCAGTGTCTTTGTTTTTACTTCGATTTCCTTGTAATGAGAAATTAAGGGTCTATATCAATCACTTCCTAATGTTTCTCTGGTTAACATTCTTTTCTATTTTACATACTAGCACCTCGTATGAGATGTACTTATCCTACACTTTCACTTCCTACTCATTCGTCAGTGCCCAGGTCAAATAGCACATCTTCCTCTGTCTTCTGCTTTCTCTCTCTCTGTTGATCACCAGTGTTTTCTCTGGAACAACTTCTCAGTTCCTCTTTATATTTAAGGTACAGTTAGTTTTGCTTGGCATTCAATAATAACCAACTTGAACGCTTTTGAAAGTCTGTATGCAACCCAAGTATTCCTCTTGGGCATGCCCAAATCTTTCAATCTAGGGTGATCACTCTTTAATATTTTCATTAAAATAGCTTTAATGTTTCTTTTAGCACCAGTTCTCCAGAAGCAGATCCCAAGAAAAGAATTTATCTTCAAGTGATTTTTTTAAGGAACTTCTCCAAGTTCTCCAAGGAGAAATAGGAAAATGAGTAGGGTAAGCCGGATGGAAGGGGCTTCCCTTGTGGCTCAGCTGGTAAAGAATCTGGCTGCAATGCCGGAGGCCCGGCTATGATTCCTGGGTCAGGAAGATCACTTGGAGAAGGGATAGGCTACCCACCCCAGTATTCATGTGCTTCCTTGGTGGCTCAGACAGTAAAGAATCTGCTTGCGATGCAGGAGACCTGGGTCCGATCCCTGGGTTGGGAAGCTCCCCAGGAGGAGGGCACTGCAACCCACTCCAGTATTCTTACCTGGAGAATCCCATGGACAGAGGAGCCTGGTGGGCTACAGTCTATGGGGCTGCAACGAGTCAGACAGGGTTGAGAGACTAAGCACAAGCAGGATGGAACAGAGAAGGCACCTAGTAGGGCGACTAGGCAAAGTCATATGGAGGGTGGCTTAGCCTCAACCCAAAAGGGAATCCTGGACTATAAGTTTGTGTTTATTCTGCCCCAATTCCAGGTAAAGGAACTGGGCTTTCTTTTTTTTTTTTTTGTCCTTAAAGGAGATCACTCCCTCACTGGTTTATTTCCAGAAAAGTACCAAAAAAAAAAACCTCTGCAGTATCTTCTGGTTTGCATAGTTTCTGACAAGAGACCTGATGTAATTCCTGTCTGTGTTGTTTCTCTCCTTTTGCATTTTTATTGGAATATAGTTGATTTGCAGGCTTCCCAGGTGGTGCTAGTGGTGAAGAACCTGCCTGCCAGTGCAGGATATGTAAGAAACTCAGGTTTGATCCCTGGATGGGGAAGTGGGGAAGATCCCCTGGAGGAGAGCATGGCAACCTGCTCCAGTATTCTTGCCTGGGGAATCCCGTGGACAGAGGCACCTGGGGGCAGTGGTCCAGAGGGCAGCAGAGATTCGAATATGACTGAAGCAACTGAGCACGCACACAGGGCTAGTGGGTTTGCAGTGTTGTGTTGCTTTTTTTAAATTGTAGTAAAATATCCATGACATCAGGTTTACCGTCTTAACCGTTTTTGACTGTATAATTCAGTGGTATTAAGTACTTGACTCTGTTGTACAACCATCACCACCTCTGTCTCCAAAACTATTTCATCTTCCAAACTGAAACTCTGTCTGCATTAAGTAACAGTATCCCTCTTCCCCTCCCCTCAGGCCCCTGGGAACCACTGCTCTTCTCTCTGTTTCTATGTGTTTGACTATTCTAGAGACCTCGTACAGTATTTGTCTTTTTGTGACTGACATTTGGAACTGGGCTTTCATTCTGCTGTACCAGTCAGTTATTGGTGAAGGGACACTCTGTGGACACACAAGCCTCCAGGGCATCCAGCTCTCTCTGTGTGATTTCAGAGCTGGTCAGCAGCCTGGGGTAGTCCTCCCCAAAGAGCTGGAGGTAAGACCCTGAGAAATCAGAGCACACAGAAGCCTACAGAGGAGAATATAGAAATGGGAAAAGGGTCTGAGGGCCTGGGTGGAACTTTCAATGCTTATCCCACACATGTCTCTCTTACAGCTTTGGTTATTCTTGGAAGCCTCATAATTTCTGATGGTCACCTCTTCTTCCAACTTTTTGCCTCCCCAAATGTCATTCTCACTCATACTTAGCTACTGTGACTAGCCTCTGGTTCACCACTGCATCTTGATCAATTATAGAGAACATGTCTCTTTTCTTTGATTTCTTCAAAATACCAGTCACATAAGAAAGCTGCACAGCAGACTTTTACTAACATTTTAGAATTAACAGAGGGATGTCTGTATGGCTACATAGGCTGGATTTCATATTGAATGTTACATAACTGTGATCTTAAAAAACTGTTGCCTTCCCCTGCCACCAGGAACCTCTTCTGGCTGACTCTGCATGACCCTGCCAGCCCCCAGGCTTTTCTGGTCTAATGCTTTCCCTCTTCAAACCACTCCTTCTCACATTTCATGCATTCTTGTTCTCACTGCCCCAGAACCCCATTTCTCTTTACTTTATGAAGAAAAGCATTTCAGCAATCTGTCTTCCCCTAGTTTCAGGGAGCTCATATCCAAAAATCCATGAATGTACTCAAATAATCAAAGGGCTATCTATTCCAAGTCTGGGAGCCAAGCTAATGAGAAAACTCAGAGGCATCTCTGAAGCCTGAGGCTCCTCTCTCTCCCCTGCTGTCTCTACCTAGGGCACAGTGAGGACCTTTTCACACTGATGTTAATTATGCCACAACCTTTTCATTTGTTAGTTCTAAATTAATTACACATAATTATAATTATAAAAGTGACAGAAGAAAAACAAGAATTCAACCTTACAAAAGGATTTATAAGAAGTCAGGTTATTTCCTTTTCTATCTCAATGTTACTCTGTTTTGAGCTTTTCTGATTAACTTAGTAACTCTGAAGAGAGAATGCCCTCACTCTATCACATGAATTTTTATCTCTAAGCATATATTTTGATTTCCTGCTACAAAATTGATCAGTCTAGCTCCAATTTGCCCTCTCCTCTCTTTCTCCATTGGTCAGTCTCATTTAATTTTATGTATTTTTAGTGATTAATTTTCTTTAAGACTTTAAATAACATATTTCAGTCAGTTCAGTTCAGTCGCTCAGTCGTGTCTGACTTTTTGCGACCCCATGAATCGCAGCACGCCAGGCCTCCCTGTCCATCACCATCTCCCGGAGTTCATTCAGACTTGCATCCATCGAGTCCGTGATGCCACCCAGGCATCTCATCCTCAGTCGTCCCCTTCTCCTCCTGTCCTCAATCCCTCCCAGCATCAAAGTCTTTTCCAATGAGTCAACTCTTCACATGAGGTGGCCAAAGTACTGGAG
>SJYT01053949.1:16747-34519 GCA_006410635.1 Cephalophus harveyi
ACTGAAGAAGGCTTTCTTATCTCTTCTTGCTATTCTTTGGAACTCTGCATTCAGGTGCTTATATCTTTCCTTTTCTCCTTTGCTTTTCGCCTCTCTTCTTTTCACAGCTATTTGTAAGGCCTCCCCAGACAGCCATTTTGCTTTTTTGCATTTCTTTTCCATGGGGATGGTCTTGATCCCTGTCTCCTGTACAATGTCACGAACCTCATTCCATAGTTCATCAGGCACTCTATCTATCAGATCTAGGCCCTTAAATCTATTTCTCACTTCCACTGCATAATCATATGGGCTTGATTTAGGTCATACCTGAATGGTCTAGCGGTTTTCCCTGCTTTCTTCAATTTCAGTCTGAATTTGGTAATAAGGAGTTCATGATTTGAGCCGCAGTCAGCTCCTGGTCTTGTTTTTGTTGACTGTATAGAGCTTCTCCATCTTTGGCTGCAGAGAATATAATCAATCCAATTTCGGTGTTGACCATCTGGTGATGTCCATGTGTAGAGTCTTCTAAACTTTATTAACTTTTATTTTTAATAATTTACTCTTTTATCAAACTAGTACAAGCAAATAATGAAAAAGTCAAATAATCCAGAAAACATTTCAATGAAATCCTAAAATTTTGATCCACTCAGTCCCACCCTTTGGTCTCATTCACCCAAAATAACCATTTTCAACTCCTTTAGCTGTGTCTTACGATATTTCATTACATGTTTCCAAATATATTCTTATTATACTTACATTGATTATTTTTAAACATCTTGTATGGACTTACTATTAAGGGAGAATAGAGTTTGGAGTGTTATCCATTACATTATTTGTAGTATTATCTTTCATCACAGTGCAAGAATCTTACTCCTTTGGTTAAAATAATATTCAGTATGAACACTATTTTGATTAAGCAAATCTTGATCTTTGCTAAGCCAAGATAAGCTCGGTTATAAATATTATTTACTGAGCTTAAATACTTATTTACAATGATTTAATTTTTATGGCATCAATAATTTATCTTGTTTTGTTTGTTTGTTTGTTTAGTTTTCTACATTTCTATTGTTGATTCTTGCTACATGCTCCAAAAGCTCTGTCATGGTCTAGCAATCTATTTCTTAATGCTCATACATGTCAGATGTTGTTTTAGTTCCATACATTTCTTCACTGTCACTCCTGGAGACTTTCTTCCCAGCCTCTCTTTGTGGTGATTCTGAAATAAACAGTTTATGCTTCAATCCCAAGTCCTCCTTTTGCTCTTTATTACTTTGATTCCAAGTCTTTGTTTTGATTTATTTCCTCATTTTTGCTGGAACAGATCCTTCAAAAGCTGCATAAGAAAGAGTATCTGGGAAGTAAATTTATGAGTTGTTGCATGTTTTAAAATATCTTTTTCCCCACTACCCTCATACTTATAGATGCATGTAGAAGTTTGGGTTCTCTCAGAATTTTAAAGGCATTTCTCCATTGCCATGCTCCTTCCAGTTTTGCTATGGAACAATCCATGATATTTGAGTCCTTGATATAGTGTTGTTGATTTTTCTCTCACTCTCTGGGAAATATTGAGGCCTCCCTAGTAGCTCAGACAGTAAAGTATTCGCCTGCAATTCAGGAGACCCAGGTTTGATCCTTGGGTCAGAGAGATCTCCTGGAGAAGGAAATGGCAACCCACTCCAGTATTCTTGCCTGGAGAATTCCAAGGACAGAGGAGCCTGGAGGGCTACAGTCCATGAGGTTGCCAAGAGTTGGACATGACTGAGTGACTAACACACACACTGGGAAATATTAGTATTTTCTTTTTTATCCCTGTGGCCTTGCTGTCAGATGTTTTTCATGACTACCTTGGGTACTTGTCAGAAATTTATGATCTGTAAACACATGTACTTTAGGTCAGGGAAAACTTTTAAAATATTTTTCTGTTAGTTTTTGTTTTAATTTAATTTTTTCTTATCTTTCTGACCCCTCCCCTGGAACTCTCTTTAATAAAATATTGTTTTAACTATTTTTTTTTCTGTTTTACTGCCCATATTTTGCTTGTTATGTTCTACTTTTGGGAATATTTTCCAGACTTTGTGTTTTAAGATTTTTATTAAAGTTTAAAATCTATCATATTTTAGTGTCTAATAACTTGCTTTTGTTCTCTACATTAAAAAAATATATATCATTATGTTCTTTCTTCACAGATTCAATATGATTTTTTTGTGTGTGTGTCTCTGAAAGTAAAAGTCGCTCAATGGTGTTCAACTCTTTGTGACCCCATGGACTATACAGTCCAGGGAATTCTCCAGGCCAGAATACTGACTGGATAGACTTTCCCTTCCCCAGGAAATCTTCCCTACCCAGGGATCAAACCCAGGTCTCCTGCATTACAGGCAGACTCTTTACCAGCTGAGCTACTAGGGAAGCCTGTCTCTGAAAATACTAATTATAGGGTGAAGTTTGGGGTACATTCTTTTTTTTTTTTTCTATTCATATAAAGGAGTGGAACCCTAAAATATTGTTTGATATCTCTGCATGTATGAGCGAGGCTTCTTTATTGGTGAACTTTTATTTGGAGCATGGTAAGCAGCAAGGTTTAACTATTTGTATGTTTGTTTTGGGCTTCCCTGGTGGCGCAGAGGTAAATAATCCACTTACAATGCAGGAAACCTGGGTTCGATCCCTGGGTTGGGAAGATCCCCTGGAGGAGGGCATGGCAACGCACTCTCGTGTTCTTGGTGGAGAATCTCATGGACAGAGGAGCCGGGCAGGCTGCAGATCATAGGGTTAGAAAGAGTCAGACATGACTGAAGCGACTGAGCACACATGTATGGTTGTTTTCTTTTTAAATGGGACATGTATTTATCATTTTTTGAGATGCCCAATGTCTTCTGAGAAGCCTTCCATAATCCTATTGATAATAGGATTTCCATAATTTCTATAATCTCTATTGATTTATAAATCTTAGCTTTTTTTATTGAGTTTATAACACTTATATAAAATGAAGAAATGGGTACTTCTAAGTTTATGTTCAACTTCACAGTCCTTCCACCTGTCAACTTCTGTCAACAAACATTATTTTTTTACTGCATCATTTGTAGTCCTGTGATTCTATTGAGTATCTCTGACCACTATCTACTGAAGGTGAAACTAACCTCTGTCATATACTGCACTTGCTATTTCATTTGTGGATTGTGTTCACAGTAGGTATCCAAAAATCATTTCATAAAAGGATGTTCAAATTTCATGAGATAAGATTTAATACAAAAGATCAATTTTTAAAAGCCTCTGTTGAATGGAATTTCTTCTATGGTACCAAAGGCCAAAACCAAATGATCTGTTTATTTTCTGGATTTATCAGAAGACACTCAGGGCCATGAAAACCTCCAAGAATAGCCAAGATAATCTTGAAACAGAACAAAGTTGGAGAACTAATATTACTAGATTTTAAGAGAGATGAAGTATCAGTTCAGTTCAGTTCAGTTCAGTCGCTCAGTCGTGTCCGACTCTTTGCGACCCCATGAATTGCAGCACGCCAGGCCTCCCTGTTCATCACCATCTCTCGGAGATCACTCAGACTCACATCCATCGAGTCAGTGATGCCATCCAGCCATCTCATCCTCGGTCGTCCCCTTCTCCTCCTGCCCCCAATCATTAAATAAGCAGGGTGACAATATACAGCCTTGACGGACTCCTTTTCCTATTTGGAACCAGTCTGTTGTTCCATGTCCAGTTCTAACTGTTGCTTCCTGACCTGCATACAGATTTCTCAAGAGGCAGGTTAGGTGGTCTGGTATTCCCATCTCTTTCAGAATTTTCCACAGTTTATTGTGATCCACACAGTCAAAGGCTTTGGCATAGTCAATAAAGCAGAAGTAGATGTTTTTCTGGAACTCTCTTGCTTTTTCCATGATCCAGCGGATGTTGGCAATTTGATCTCTGGTTCCTCTGCCTTTTCTAAAGCCAGCTTGAACATCAGGGAGTTCACGGTTCACGTATTGCTGAAGCCTGGCTTGGAGGATTTTGAGCATTACTTTACTAGCATGTGAGATGAGTGCAATTGTGCGGTAATTGGAGCATTCTTTTGCATTGCCTTTCTTTGGGATTGGAATGAAAACTGACCTTTTCCAGTCCTGTGGCCACTGCCGAGTTTTCCAAATTTGCTGGCAGATTGAGTGCAGCACTTTCACAGCATCATCTTTCAGGGCTGCGACGGCACAGGAACGGCTGAGAGGAGTTACCTGTACTGAGGTCAGTGGCCGCCCGGGAGGAGACACCCGGCGTCCGAGGTCAGGGCGGCAGCTGGGTGAAGCTAACCCGCATCCGAGGTCAAGGGCGGCCGGGAGGAGACACCCCGTGTCCGAGGTCAGGGCGGCGGCCGGGAAGAGCTGCCTCACGTCTGAGGCCAGTGACGGCTGGGAGAAGACACCCGGCGTCTGAGGTCAGGGCGGCAGCTGGGTGGAGCCACCGCGCATCCGAGGCCAGTGGCGGCGGGGGGAGACACCCCTCATCCGAGGTCAGGGGCAGTCGGGAGAAGCCACCTCGAGTTTGAGGCCAGGGGCGGTGACCCCGGGGAGATGAAGTATAAAGGTATATTAATTAAAACAGTGGGTATTGGTACCAATGGAATCGAGTTGATTACACTTATATGTATTATATATATACATATATATGTATAAATTGATATTCATAGTAAAATGTTTACCTTAATTGTGAAAAATTTGACTCTTCAGTGTGGTGGGAGAAATTATGCCTTTTCAATGCATATTTCATACATTAATTGTAGATCTACATGGAAAAATTGTAACTTGACTCCTACCTTCCATTTACTGAAAAGAAATCTGAAGTGATTATAGAGGTACATGTGAAAGGTAAAAAAAATAAGTGACACATGTGAAAGAATTCCTTCATGATCTTAAAGTAGGCAAATAACCTTGTATATAGCAACATAAAGAGCATTATGAAAAGAGTTGTAAATTTTCTAATATTAGAACAAGCATTTCTGCTTATTAAGTGTGAAAGGAAAGTAGAAAATGTTTGGCAAAGAAGATGTACAAATTTCCAGTAGGTACATGAAAAGATACTCAGCATCATTAGTTTTAGAGAAACACAAATCAGAACTGCAATGGCATACCACTTCCCACCTACTGCAGTAACTATAATTATTTTTAGTAGAAAATAACTAGTGTTGGGAGGATGTGGAGAAATTAGAACACTAATAAACTGCTGGTTGGAATGTGAAATGCTGTAGCTGTTTGAAAAAAAGTTGACAGTTTCTCAAAAATTAGAGCGCCTATGTGATCCAGCAGCTCATTGTGAGTCATATACCTAAGAGAACAGAAAGCGTATCTTCCAACAAACACATGCACATGAATGTGCACAGCAGCATTATTCATAGTAACCCAAAGTGAAAACAACTCAATGGATGACTGGATAAGCAAAATGTGGTCTATTCATAAATGACATACTATGTATGTGTGTGCTAAGTTGCTTCAGTCATGTCCGACTTTTTGTGACCCTATGGACTGTAGACTGTCAGACTCCCCTGTTCATGGGATTCCCCAGGCAAGAATACTGAAGTGGGTTACCATGCCTTCCTCCAGGGGATCTTCCCAAGCCAGACATCGAACCAGCGTCAGTAACCAGTGTACTACTTAGCGACAAAGAAGAATGAAGTACTGACATTCTACAATGTGGATGAACCTTGGCAACATTATGCTAAGGAAAAGAAGCCAGACATAAAGAACTGTCCATCCTCTATGCTTTAATTTATATGAAATGTCAACTCTATAGAGACAAAAGGTAGACTAGTATTTGGCAGAGCTTAGGGGAGCAAGCAGAGAAGGCAATAGTAACTCACTCCAGTACTCTTGCCTGGAGAATCCCATGGACGGAGGAGCCTGGTAGGCTACAGTCCATGGGGTCGCTAAGAGTCGGACATGACTGAAACGACTCACTTTCACTTTTCACTTTCATGCATTGGAGAAGGAAATGGCAACCCACTCCAGTATTCTTGCCTGGAGACTCCCAGGGACAGAGGAGCCTGTTGGGCTGCTGTCTATGGGGTCACACAGAGTTGGACATGACTGATGCAGCTTAGCAGCAGCAGCAGGGGAGCGAGAGAATGAAGAGTGAGTGCTAAAGGTCATGTTGATGTATGGCAAAACCAATACAATATTGTAAAGTAATTAACCTCCAATTAAAATAAATCAATTTATATTAAAAAGGATAAGAGGTTTCTTTTTGGAGTGATGTAAGCATTCTGAAATTAGATAGTGATGATGGCTGCACACTTTATGAATTATAGACAGTAAAATGATAAATTTTGTGTTATGTCAATTATATCTCAAAAAAGAGCTACTGAATTGAGGTGAATTGTGTCCTCCCCAAACTCATATGTTGAAATCTGAGGTACTCTAGCACTTCAGGATGTAACACTATTTGGAGATAAGATCTTTTAGTAGGTCTTTAGGATGAAACCACTAATTCAAAAACATGCACACACCCCAATGTTCATAACAGTTCTATTCACAATAGCCAAGACATGGAAACAACCCAAATGCCAACAACAGATGACTGGTTTAACATAAGAACCTAATGGAAACAGAGGAGATTAAGGAGAGGTGGCAAGAATACACAGAAGAATTATACAGAAAAGGTGTTAATGACCGGGATAACCACAATAGTTTAGCCACTAACCTAGAGCCAGACATCCTGGAATGGGAAGTTAAGTGGGCTTTAGGAGCATTGCTATGAACAAAGCTGGTTGAGATGATGGAATTCCAGCTGAGCTATTTCAAATCCTAAAAGGTGATGCTGTTAAAGTGCTACACTCAATATGTAAGCAAGTTTGGAAAACAGCTATGTCCACGGGACCAGAAAACATCAGATTTCATTCCAATCCCAAAGAAGGGAAATGCCAAAGAATGTTCAGACTGTCATACAGTTGTACTCATTTAGCAGGCTAGTAAGGTTATGCTCAAAATTCTTCAAGCTAGGAGGAAGGAATGATGCTAAAGTTGAAACTCCAGTACTTTGGCCACCTCATGCGAAGAATTGACTCATTGGGAAAGACTCTGATGCTGGGAAGGATTGGGGGCAGGAGGAGAAGGGGACGACCGAGGATGAGATGGCTGGATGGCATCACCGACTCGATGGGCATGAGTCTGAGTGAACTCCGGTAGTTGGTGATGGACAGGGAGGCCTGGTGTGCTGTGATTCATGGGGTCGCAAAGAGTCGGACACAACTAAGCGACTGAACTGAACTGAACAGAGGCTTTAGTAGTACATGAACTGAGAATTTAAAGATGTACAATCTGGGTTTAGAAAAAGCAGAGGAACCAGAAATGAAATTGCCAACATTCCTTGGATCACAGAGAAAGCAAAAGAATTCCAGAAAAACATTTACTTCTGCTTCATTGACTACTCTAAAACCTTTGACAGGGTGGATCACAACAAACTGTGGAAAATTCCTAAAGAGATGGGAATACCAGACCACATTACCTGCATCTTGGGAAGCCTGTAAGCAGGTTAGGAAGCAACAGTTAGAGCCAAACAGGAACAACAGTCTGGTTCAAAATTGGGAAAGGAGTATGTCAAGTCTGTATATTGTCATCCTGCTTATTTAACTTCCATGTAGACTACAGCATGTGAAATGCTGGACAGGATGAAGCACAAGCTGGAATCAAGACTGCAGGGAGAAATATCAATAACCTCAGATATACAGATGACACCATCCTGATGGCAGAGAGTGAAGAGAAGCTAAAGAGCCTCTTGATGAAAGTGAAGGAGGAGCATGACAAAGCTGACTTAAAACTAAAATCATGGCATCTGTTCCCATAATTTCATGGCAAATAGATGGCGGAAAAGTGAAAATAGTAGCAGACTTTCTTTTCTTGGGCTCCAAAATCACTGCAGATGGTGACTGTAGCCATGAAAGGAAAGCCAGAAAAAACCTAGACAGAATATTAAAAAGCAGAGACATTACTTTGCCAACAAAGGTCCTTCCTGTCAAAGCTGTGGTTTTCCCAGTAATTGTGTATGCATGTTAGAGCTGGACCATAAAGAAGGCTGAGTTACAAAGAACTGATGCTTTTGAATTCTGGTTTTGGAGAAGACTCTTGAGAGTCACTTGGCTGCAAGGAGGTCCAACCAGTCCATCCTAAAGGAGATCAGTCCTGAGTATTCATTGGAAGAACTGATGTTGAAGATGAAACTCCAATACTTTGGCCACCTGATGTGAAGAACTGACCCACTGGAAGACCCTGATGCTGGGAAAAGTTGAAGGCAGGAGGGGAAGGGAGTGACAGAGGATGAGATAACATCATCGACTCAATGAACATGAGTTTGAGTCAAACTCCAGGAGACAGTGAAAGAAAGGGAATCCTGGTTGCTTGAAGTCCATGGGGTTTCAAAGTGTCAGACATGACAGGCGACTAAACAACAGTGTGTCCATTGAGTCAGTGATGTCATCTAACCATCTCATCCTCTGTCACCCTCTTCTTCTGCCCTCAATCTTTTTCAGCATTGGGTTTTTTTTTTTTTTCGTAAGTCAGCTCTTCTCATCAGGTGGCAAAAGTACTGGAGCTTCAGCTTCAGCATCAGTCCTTCCAATAAATATTCAGGGTTGATTTTTTTTTAGGATTGACTAGTTTGTTCTCCTTGTTGTCCAAGGGACTTTCAAGGGTCTTCTCCAGCACCACAGTTTGAAAGCATCAATTCTTCAATGCTCAGCCTTTTTAATGGTCCAGCTCTCATATCTGTACATGATAACTGGAAAAACATAGCTTTGAGAGGGATGGTCCCAAGATGGCAGAGGAATAGGATGTTTAGACAACTTTCTCCCCCACAAATTCATCAAAAGATCATTTCAATGCTGTTCATCTTCCACAAAACAACTTCTGAATGCTGGCAAAGGACACCAGGCACCCAGAAAAGCAGCCCATTCTCTTTGAAAGGAGGTAGGGCAAAATAAAAAAGACAAAAGGAGAGACAAGAGAGTTAGGGATGGAGACCTGTCCTGGGGAGGGAGTCGTGAAGGAGAAGTTCCCACACAATAGGAAACCTCTCACAGGCGGGTCTGTAGGGAGTTTTGGAATCTCAGAGGGCAACATAACCAGGAGGAAAAAGCAAAGAAACAAACAGAATAGTGCCTAACTGGAACTGCCAACAGAGAAGTAGCCATATGCTCACGTCCACCACCAGTGAGCAGGAGCTAGACAGGGAGGCGTGGGCTGCATAATCATTGCTTAGGGTAAGGAATGGGCCTAAAGACCCAGAGGACAATCTGAGGGAGCTAACATGAGATAGCAACCCAAACTGTGGGATCACCAGAGAGGGAAAAAATAAAAAAGAAACTTTCCTGCAAAAGGGCAAAAGGCTCTAATGTGCAGTCTGGCCCAATCACAGAACAAAGGATTGAGTGAACACCAAAGGAGAGCTAATCAGCTGCATACAGGCCCCTCCTCCCCCAACTCCCCTAAGGCAGAGAGGC
The DNA here is from genome assembly GCA_006410635.1 of Cephalophus harveyi. NCBI lineage: Eukaryota > Metazoa > Chordata > Mammalia > Artiodactyla > Bovidae > Cephalophus > Cephalophus harveyi. The sequence goes on from SJYT01053949.1 coordinate 26,202, forward strand.
AGGTGTGTGACAGCCGGAGTTGGAAGGCAAGGGGTTGCTGCCATCTTGGTCCCAGAGACAGCATTTTCCCCAAACTGTGAGCAGGCTCCCAGTTGCTAACCACGTCTTCCTGGGATCCTGGATGGTTGACATCTGCCAGGAGGGTCGCAGCCTCAGATCAGCACCCCAGAGGAGACACACAGCACACTTGAGAAGGTGCTCTTGAGGTGCACCCGCAAACCCGGTGGGGACTGGGGAAGTGTTTAAGACACTCTGCCTACCTGGACAGTGAGCTCGTCAAGCACCTGGTCTCCTGAGCAGCTCAGACCTGGGAAGGGCACAAAACACGTGCCCTGCTAAGTCTGTTCCCTGGTAGAGTACCTGAGAACCTAAGTGGCTTAGACCTGGGAAGTGCATGAAACACAGGGCCCACCTTGTGCCTGAGCAGTCTAGACCTGTAAAGCACATGCTGTTGTGAGCTGTGACAAACCCAGTATGTCCATACACTGTGAGCACTCCCCACACATACCAGTGATATTTGTTTGCAGTGTTCCTCCCTCCCCACAACACAACTGAACAAGTGAGCCTAAATAAGTGACCACCTTCACCCCCTCCTTGTGTCATGGCAGAAATTATACACTGAAGATACTTGCAAAAGGAGGAAGCCAAAATAAGCAAAGAAGAGGGAACTGCTCTGGAAGTGACAGGCGCAATATATTAAAACCCTGTAGTTAACATTGACTAAGCGTTGGAAGGGGCCGATAGACCTTGAGGACAATACAAGCTGGAAAAAGGAACTATCTGAAACTGAACTGACCCCACACTGCCCACAACAGCTCCAGAGAAATTCCTAGATATACTTTCACTACTATTACTTTTTAATTTTGTTTTTAAAACTTAAGTTCTTTATTAGTTCTTTTGGTTTTTATAACCTACTAGTACCTTGCAAAAAAAAACCCTATTTTAAAAGCAACTTTCATATATATTTAAACAAATTTTTGTGACTGATTTTGTCTTGTATTTTTTATATTGCATTTTAAATTTATTTTTTTATATTGTATTTTTGAAAGTCTAACCTCTGTTCTAGATTTTTAATCTTTGCTTTATGGCATTTGTTATCAATTTTGTACCTTTATGAATCTAATCTTCAGTATCCACTTTCACTTAGGGATGTGATTACTGGCTTGATTGCTCTCGCCCATTTTGACTCTCCCTTTTCTTCCCCAGGTCACCTTTACCTCCCTCCTCCCTCTTCTCTTCTCTATGTAACTCACCTAACCACCAGTAGCACTCTGTGCAGGATGCCTCATTTAAACAAAAACAAAAAAAAAATACAAACCCAATCATCAGCGGACTGGATTACCATCTCATTCAGCCTTGCCATCAGAGAAAAAACAAAGAAACACACAAACAAAACAAACAAACAAACAAGGAAAATACTCAGCACAAATCTCACCCTATATAAAGATTCTTAGAAAAGTTCAATCTTCCAAGACTGAATGAGGAAGACATAGAAATTATGAACAACCCAATGACAAGCACTGAAATTGAAGCTGTGATCAAAAATCTCCCCCAAAACAAAACCCCAGGACCAGATGGCTTCACAGGAGAATTCTATCAAACATTTAGCAAAGAGCTAATTCATACCCTTGTAAAACTCTTCTAAAAATATTGCAGAGGAAGGAACACTTCCAAACTCATTCTACAAGACCACCATCACCCTGATATCAAAACCGGACAAAGACAATACACAAAAAGAAAACTACAAGCCAATATCACTGAGGAACATAGATGTGAAAATCCACAACCAAATTTTGCAAAACAGAATTCAACAACAACATCAAAAAGTTTATATATCATGATCAAGTTGGGTTTATTTCAGGAATGCAAGGACTCGTCAATATATGCAAATTGATCAGTGTGATGCACTATATTGACAAATTGAAAGATAAAAACCATATGATAATCTCAATAGATGCAGAAAAAGCCTTTGACAAAATTCAACATACATTTATGATTAAAGCTCTTCAAAAAATGGGCATAGAAGGAACCTACCTCAACATAGTAAAGGCCATATATGATAAGCCTACAACAAACATTATTCTCAATGGTGAAAAACTGAAACATTCCCCCTAAGATCAGGAACAAGACAAGGGTGTCCTCTTTCACCACTATTATTCAACATAGTTGTGGAAGTCCTAGCTACAGCAATCAGAGAAAAAGAGAAATAAAAGTAATTCAAATCAGAAAAGAAGTAAAGCTCTCACTGTTTGCAGATGGTATGATACTGTACATAGAAAACCCTAAAGATGCCACCAGAAAATTACTAGAGCTAATCAATGAATATAGTAAAGTTGCAGGATATAAAAGTAATACTCAGAAATCCCTTGCATTCCTATACACCAACAATGAGAAAACAGAAAGAGAAATTAAGGAAACAATCCCATTCACCATTGTGATGAAATGAATAGAATACTTAGGAATAAATTTAACTAAAGAAACAAAAGACCCTATATATGTAAAACTATAAAACACTGATGAAAGAAATCAAAGATGACACAAATAGATGGAGAAATATACCATGTTCATGGATAAGAAGAATCAATATAGTGAAAATGAGTATACTATTGAAAGCAATCTATAGATTCAATGCAATCCCTATCAAGCTACCAATGGTATTTTTCACATAACCATGAACAAATTATTTCATGATCTGTTTGGAAACACAGAAAACCTCGAATAGCCAAAGAAATCTTGAGAAGGAGCAATGGAACTGGAGGAATCAATGTGCCTGACTTCAGACTGTACTACAAAGCTATGGTCATCAAGACAGAATGGTCCTGGCACAAAGACAGCAATATAGATCAATGGAACAAAATAAAAAGCCCAGAGATAAATCCACACACCTATGGATATCTTATCTTTGAAAAAGGAGACAAAAATATACACTGGGGAAAAGACAATCTCTATAAGAAGTGCTGCTGGGAAAACTGATTAACCACCTATAGAAGAATGAAACTAGAACACTTTGTAACACCATACAAAAAAAAAAAAAAAAAAACTCAAAATGGATTAAAGATCTAAATGTAAGATCAGAAACTATAAAACTCCTAGAGGAAAACATAGGCAGAACACTCTCTGACATAAATCACAGCAAAAGCCTCTATGATCTACCTCCCAGAGTAATGGAAATAAAAGAAAATAAACAAATGAGACCTAATTAAACTTAAAAGCTTTTGCACAGTGAAGGAAACTATAAGCAAGGTGAAAAGACAGCCTTCAGAATGGGAGAAAATAATAGCTAACAAAGTAATTGACAAAGAATTAATCTCAAAAATATACAAACAGCTCATGCAGCTCAATACCAGAAAAATAAATGACCCAATCAAAAAATGGGCCAAAGAACTAAACAGACATTTCTCCAAAGAAGACATACGGATGGCTAATAAACACATGAAAAGATGCTCAACATCATTCATTATCAGAGAAATGTAAATCAAAACCACAATGTGAGGTACCATATCACTCTGGTCAGGATGCTGCTGCAGCTGCTAAGTCACTTCAGTCTTGTCCGACTCTGTGCGACCCCATAGATGGCAGCCCACCAGGCTCCGCTGTCCCTGGGATTCTCCAGGCAAGAACACTGGAGTAGGTTGCCATTGCCTTCTCCAATGAATGAAAGTGAAAAGTGAAAGTGAAGTCGCTCAGTCGTGTCTGACTTTTTGAGACCCCATGGACTGCAGCCTACCAGGCTCCTCCGCCCATGAAATTTTCCAGGCAAGAGTACTGGAGTGGGTTGCCATTGCTTTCTCCATCTGGTCAGAATGGCTTCTATCAAAAAGTCTATAAACAATAAATGCCGGAGAGGGTGTGGAGAAAAGGGAACCCTCTTACACTGTTGGTGGGAATGCAAACTAGTACAACCACTGTGGAGAACAGCATGGTGATTCCTTAAAAAGCTGGAAATAGAACTGCCATAGGACCCAGCAATCTCACTGCTGGGCACACACACCAAGGAAACCAGAGTTGAAAGAGACAGGGGTACCCCAGTGTTCATCACAACACTGTTTACAATAGCTAGGACATGAAAGCAACCTAGATGTCCATTGGTGGACAAATGGATAAGAAAGCTGTGGTACATATATACAATGGAAAATTACTCAGCTATTAAAAAGAACACATTTGAGTCAGTTCTCGGAGAAGGCAATGGCACCCCACTCCAGTACTCTTGCCTGGAAAATCCCATGGACGGAGGAGCCTGGTGGGCTGCAGTCCATGGGGTCGCTGAGTCGGACACGACTGAGCGACTTCACTTTCACTTCTCACTTTCATGCATTGGAGAAGGAAATGGCAACCCACTCCAGTGTTCTTGCCTGGAGAATCCCAGGGACGGGGGAGCCTGGTGGGCTACCGTCTATGGGGTCACACAGAGTCGGACACGACTGAAGTGACTTAGCAGCAGCAGCAGCAGAGTCAGTTCTAGTGAGGAGGATGAAACTGGAGCCTCTTGTACAGAGTGAAATAAGTCAGAAAGAGAAACATCAATACACTATATTAATGCATATATATGGAATTTAGAAAGATGGTAACAATGATCTTATATGCAAGACAGTAAAAGAGACACAGATGTGAAGAACAGACTTTTGGCCTCTGTGGGAGAAGGCGAAGGTGGGATGATTTGAGAGAATAGCTTTGAAACATGTATATTACCATATGTGAAATAGATGAACAGCCCAAGTTCAGTGCATGAAACAGGGCCCTCAATGCTGCTGCACTGGCACAACCCAGAGGGATAGAACGAGGAGGGAGGTGGAAGGGGTTTAGATGCATGGCTAATTCATGTCAATGTATGGCAAAAACCACCACAATATTGTAAAGTAATTAGTTTCCAATTACAATAAATGAGTTAATTAAAAGACACATAGCACTGACCACAAGGAACTTTTCAGCAAAGTGATGTCTCTGACTTTTAATACACTGTCTAGGTTTGATTTAGATACAATGTGTATGGAGAGTTCACATCAACTCCACTGTTATTACTCTCTACTCAATGTCAGTATTTACAGAATTGAAAAATGTTAAGAGGAAGCTCAGATTAAAGAGAAGATCATATGCTCGGAAAACCAAATCATTTGCTTATATAAGTATACAGAAATGCAGAAAGATACCATCAAGGTCTGCATATAGAACAGAGATCAGTCACATGTTCAAAGTTAGGTAGAGGTCAAGTTTCCAAATTTCAAAATCATCACAGTGAATGCACTATTGAGATTATTTTATCTTAGTGAGTAAGAGCCTCATCAGAACACGTGGAAATTCAAATGTTCCCTTCTGAGCATTGCCGTTTAATACTGAAGCAGTTCTATACACTGGATGCTTTTGATAAAAGCTGAACCTACTCATCTGAGCCAGCTGTACTTCATCAACATATAAAAAGACTACAGGGATAAAGACTCAACCTCTCTGGCTAACACAGCCCACCCCTAATCCATTCCTAAACTGGAACAAAGGTTAGTTACTGAGAAATCTCTTGGAATCAAACTAATAGGACATTGGGGCCTATCCTATAATGGCTCTGTGCACCTAAGTCATTATATATATACTTTAAATAGTACTGTTCTCTTTAAGACTGAAGATCACTGGCTTTTTCACCTCTTCCCTTTCCCTTGCCCTCTACATCTAATCAGTTATATAATTTGGTTGCTTCTTCCTTTGAAATGTTTTTAAGATAATGGAAAAGATATTCACGTTATGATTATAGGGGTGTTTCTATAATATAGGCTATTTTTAATTTGTTACTCCAATTCCAACAATTATTTGACCTAAAATGGACCTTTGGTCCATTGTTTTTCACTTGCAATTATTCTCCACCTCTCTTTTGAAAGTCCTTTCAAACAATGTTCAAGAAAGTTTAAACTAAGAAGATTTAAACATGTATAGTATCATATAAGAAATGAATTGCCAGTTCAGGTTCGATGCATGATACAGGATGCTCTGGGCTGGTGCACTGGGATGCCCCAGAGGGATGGTACAGGGAGGGAGGGGGGAAGGGGTTCAGGATGGGGAACACTTGTACACCCATGGTGGATTCATGTTGATGTATGGCAAAAACAATACAATATTGTAAAGTAAGTAGCCTCCAATTAAAATAAATAAATTTAAATTAAAAAATAGTTGAGAGTGCATAAAATGAAATGATTATAGAGATCAACAATAGAATCTAAATATATCTCAAATTCTTTCATGTTTAACATTTACCACTATTACCCTGAACTGAGACATTATCAATTCTAGCCTAGATTACTCAAAAAGACTTCCATTCTTGTGCCTCCTGGTAGCCATGGAGAGCTATTGGGGTTGTTCCTCTGTTCAAAATCCTTACTTAGATTCCCTTCATAGACTACGCTACATCAGGGCCTACAAAGCCTTACGTGATCTAATGCTCTTCTTGCTTCCCCTTCAGTGCTTTAAAAAGGCTGCTCTTCTGGCTTCTTCTATTTCTGGCAAGAAGTTAGCAATCATTCAAAGTGTTCTCTGTATATAAATAATGTTTTCTCTAGATGCCATAAAAATTTTTATCTTTGGTTTGTAGTTGCTTGAATATAATGTCCCTAGACGTGGTTTGCACATCTTGAATCTGTAAATATACCCTCTTACACTAACTTGAGAAATTTTCAATCATTATTTTTCCAAGTAATTTGTCTGCCTTAGCTTTCTTTTCTTGCTTTATGATACTCTAATTACATGTGTATTAGATCTTTTCATATTTTTTCTATGAGTCCCTGAGACTCTGTATTTTACACATCAATATTTTTTCTCTCTTATCTTAAGTTAGGGTAATTTCCATTAATGTATCCTTTGTAGGGCAATGTATCCTTTGTAGGGTAAGGGAGTTAGAGAAGGCAAGGTTCAGAAAAAGAACGAGACTGGCACTTTACAGGAACAGATCACCTTTAATGAGGTGAGAAGGGGAAGCAGTCAGATTAGTGAACTGCTGCACTAACCCAAGAAAAGAGCAAGTATATATAGGCATATATGTGGAAAGCTACTGTCTGAAGGGGGCCTGTTCTTCTCCAAGGTTGTTAGGAGTAGTTATCTCTTAAACAGCTGAGGCAAGTTATTGTGGTGATTGGCCAGAGGCTGGACTGGCTGGGAGCTGGGCATTATCAACCTTAATGTCCATTTTTTTCTTCAGGTGAGAGAGTTTTTTGTTTTGCATAGAATGGTGGTGGTGGTGGTGGGGGGGGACCCGGAGGGGAGTTTTAACTTCAGGCTATTTTGAGCCATATAACTTTCCTTCATCCTTAAGTTCATGGATTCTTTCATCTGTCATTAAGTTCCTCCAGTAATGTTTTAAAGACTGTATTTTTCAGTTTTAGAATTTCTCTTGGTGGTTTTATATAGTTTCTGCTTTTCTACTGAAATTTATGTTTCCACTCATTAATAAGCTATATTCCTTTACATCATTGAGTATAGTTTTTGTAGTTATCTTTAGATCTTTATTTACTTTTTCCAACATTTAAATAATCTTGAGGATAGTTTTTTTTACTTTTTTCCCCTTAAGAATGGTTCAGGTTTTCTAGTTTCTTCATGCCAAATAATTTTGGACTGTATACTGGTCATTGTGAATGGATTCTGTTATTTTCCTCCAAAAGATGGGTTAAGGTTTGTTGGTTTAAGTGTGTAATTAACTTAGTTGGACTCAAACTGAAAATTCTGTCTTGGATAGCAGCTCAAACGTTTGTTCAGTTCTTTTGTCCTTAGCTGGGCTGTTTTCACTAATAAGTGATTAGAGGTCAACCAGAGATGGGCAGGGTTTACAGGCAGGAAGGTAGAAAAGGTCAGTTTTCATTCCAACCCCCAAAAGGGCAATAACAAAGAATGTCCAAACTACTGTACAATTACACTCATTTTTTATGTTAGCAAAGTACTGATTAAAATCCTTCAAGCTTGGTTTCAACAGTATGGAAACTGAGAACTTCCAGATATACAAGCTGGATTTAGAAAAGGCAGAGGAACCAGAGATCAAATTGCTAACATCTGTTGGATCATAGCAAAAACTAGAGAGTTCCAGAAAAATATCTACTTCAGCTTCATTGACTACTCTAAAGCCTTTGACTGTGAGAATCACAACTAATTGTGGAAAGTTCTTCAAGAGATGGGAATACCAGACCACCTTACCTGTGAAACCTGTGTGCAGGTCAGGAAGCAATAGTTAGAGCAAGACATGGAACAACAGACTGGTTCAAAATTGGGAAACGAGTATGTCTAGTGCCTGATTATTCAGGATTTCAGGCACCACTCTTCCCTCTTCTAACAGATTAGAAAGGCACCAAAGG
>SJYT01053950.1:15682-62325 GCA_006410635.1 Cephalophus harveyi
GAGGATGAGATGGCTGGATGGCATCACGGACTTGATGGATGTGAGTCTGAGTGAACTCCGAGAGATGGTAATGAACAGGGAGGCCTGGCGTGCTGCGATTCATGGGGTCGCAAAGAGTTGGACACGACTGAGCGACTGAACTGAACTGAACTGTACTTGGTTGCTCAGTCATGTTTAACTCTGTGACACCATGGACTGTAGCCCACCAGGCTCCTCTGTCCATGGGACTTTCCAGGCAAGAACATTGGAGTTGATTGGCATTTCCTCCTCCAGGGGATCTTCCCTGCCCAGAAATTGAATCCGTGCCTCCTCCTTTGACAGGCAGATTCTTTACTACTAACCACCAGGTAAGCCCTTCAATATAAATAAGTAAAAGCAAAAAACTCACCATACCTGTGTAGAAAGGCTAATCATAGTCTCCATTACAAGCAAATTTGTCCGCATTTGTTGTGTACAAAGAAGAGCAAAAATGTGTTTATAGCTTGATCCTGAAGACTTTCCTGTGGCTCAGATGGTAAAGCATCTGCCTGCAATGCGGGAGACCCGGGTTCAATCCCTGGGTTGGGAAGATCTCCTGGAGAAGGAAATGGCAACCCGCTCCAGTATTCTTGCCTGGAAAATCCCATGGATGGAGGAAGCTGGTAGGTTACAGCCCATGGGGTCACAAAGAGTCTGACACCACTGAGCGACTTCACTTCACTCACTGAAGACAGATATAACAAAAAAGGAAGGAAAATTTCACTATTCCAACGTGGAAAGAGGAAGTCATTAGGAAAGTAAATAGTTCTTTTAAATAGTACATTCTACTTTGTAATATAAATACACTAGAGCAAAAGAGAGTAAAGATTTATAAAATTATCAAGTTTTTTACCTTCTCAAAGGAGTTACATACAGTAATTAGAAAAATCCAAGTGAAGCACATTTGATTTCTACTTACTGGCATAAATGTAAAGCAGAAAGACTTCTTAGGGCTTTTTCTTCCCTTTAACAATAAATTAATGTCAAAATAACTGAAGAAAAAGAACTTCAAATCAAAATCCTTTCTCCCTTCATATCAAAGGTTTGACTCCTAGTTATATTAAGTCAAAACAAAGAAAATTAAAATTCATTCTCTGGCAGGCACATATTATCAGATTAAAATGAGACAGTAAGTTATGCATCAGATAAGTAAAACCATGCTTTCAGAGCAACTTCAGAACTATTTATTTTTAAAAATTGGTAGTTTAACCTATTCCATTTCTTTTTAATTTTACAAGTAATACATCCCAGAATTATGTGATCTTCTATTAAGTAGGCTTAAAATAACTATCTTCAATACAAACAATGAAAATAAGATTATACAATGTGAGTTTATGTTTGCTTTTAATAAAATTAATAGGACTCCCTAATAACATTCATTATCATTGTTAATACTAGATCCTCTAACTTTTTCCTAGACAAGAGTAAATATAAACAACATAAAATCAATTCTACCACTTTTGTGCCTAGCATTGCATATTATCTCTGATCCTTAAAAATCCATGCAGGTTCTTATTATCCCTGTTTTACATATGAGGACACTGAGGCTTAGAGAAGTTAAGCAACTTGCTCAGCACTGTATAGCTGGCAAATGGCCAGAGTTTAGAATCTAGATCTTTCACTGTGTCTGTGTTATTATGTATATTTATACTTATGTCAGTTAACATATAGCCTTTGGGTTATAATAACTTTAATACAGTAGTGCCTGTTAGGGGGAAGTTTCCCCCTAAAACACCATTATTTTTAAAATATTCTACTCTAAAAGACTATTCTGTTATTTAAACTTGATTAGAACATAGATTCACCCTGAATTACATAGACACTGCTGCTGCTGCTAAGTCATTTCAGTCGTGTCTGACTCTGTGCAACCCCAGATATGGCAGCCCACCAGGCTCCCCTGTCCCTGGGACTCTCCAGGCAAGAACACTGGAGTGGGTTGCCATTTCCTTCTCCAATGCATGAAAGTGAAAAGTGAAAGTGAAGTCGCTCAGTCGTGTCCAACTCCTAGCGACCCCATGGACTGCAGCCTACCAGGCTCCTCTGTCCATGGGATTTGCCAGGCAAGAGTACGGAGACGCTACCCTCACAATATCTCAAAGGCTGATGGAGGCAAATGTTCTGGAGTAGCAGGCACTTCTAAATGTTATTATTTATAGTTAACTAGAAATCAAATATTCAATAAATATATTTATTAAGAATCAGTGCATAATTTTGGACCAAAGCAATCTTGAAAAAGAAGAATAAAGCTGAGGACAGAACATTTCCTGATTTCAAATTATATTGCAAAGCTATATTGACCAAAACAGTATTGTATTAGCATTAAAAACAGGCATGTGAATCAGTGGAGCTGAATACAGAGACCAAAAATAAGCCCATCCACATGTGGTTGTTAATTTACAACAAAGCAGCCAAAAATAGAGAAATGATAATCTCTTCAATAGATGGTGTCAGGAAAACTGGACAGTCACATGCAAAAGAGTGAAACTGGAGTCCTATTCTCATCATCCACATAACTCCACTTAAATTGGATTAAAACTTGAACATATGACCTGAAACCATTACACTTTTAGAAGAAAACACAGGAGTAAGCTTTTTGACATTAGTGTTGGCAAGGATTTTTTGGATTTGGCATCAAAAGCAAAAGCAACAAAAACAAAATAAACCTGTGGGACTATATCAAACTACAAGCTCTGCTCAGTATAGGAAATCATCATCCAAATGAAAAGGCAATGTATGGAAGAGGAGAAAATGTTTGCAAGCCACATGTTCAGTAAGGGATTAGCAAGTGAAATATACAAGGAACTCATACAACTCAATAGCAAAAAACTGAATAACCCAATTTTAAAATAGACAAAGGACCTGAATAGATATTTTTCCAAGTAGACATATAAAAGGCCAATAAGTACAGAAAAAGGTGTTCAACATCAGTAATCATCACAGAAATACTAGTCAAAACTGCAGTGAGATATCATCTCACATCTGTTAGTATGGCTATTACCCAAAGGACAAGAGATCACAAATGCTGGGGAGGATGTGAAAAAAGAATCCTTGTATAGTGTTAGTGGGAATGTAAACTGGTATAACCACTGTGGAAAACAGTATGGAGATTCCTCAAGAAATTGAAAACAGAACTACCACATGATCCAGAAATCCAACTTCTGGATATATATCCAAAGAAAATGAAACCATTATCTCAAAGAGATATCTGTACTCCATGTTCATTGCCACAGCATTCATAGTAGCCAAGATATAGCAATCAGAGAGTAGGGACTTGCCTGGTGGTTGAGTGGCTAAGACTCCCAATACAGGGGGCCCAGGTTTGATCCCTGGTCAGGGAACTAGACTCCACATACCACAACTAAGAATCTGCATGCTGAAACTATAGATCCCGCATGCTTCAATGAGGATCGAAGATCCTGTGTGCCGCAACTAAGACTCAGTGCAGCCAAATAAATAAATATTCTTTAGAAAAGAAACCAGAGAGTAGAAAAGTGGTTGCCAGTAGCTTGTTGGGAGGACAGGGATACGATAGGGAGAGGTTAGTCATAGGGTACAGGCTTTCAGTTATAAGACCCATAATACAATCTAATGTATAATTTGGTGACTACAGTTCCTAGCACTGTTTTATACAATCAAAACTTGCTAGAGAGTAAAATCTCAATATTTTCACCAATAAAAGGGCCAGGGAATATGTGAGGTGATGAGTGTGTGAATTAACTAGATGGAGGAAATCCTTTCTCAAGGCACATGTATATTAATACATCACATTGAATACTTTAAATGTCTTACAATTTATTTGTCAATTGTACCTCAATAAAGAAAAGAATCAAAGCATAATTTCACACTGATCTTAAATAATTCATTTAAACCACCTGATTCCTTGTGTAAAGAGATATCTTTGGAAAATGATAGGATCACCTATGTTCAAGTAAATCAGCACACTAACAGTTTGAAATTTTGGAGAGGGGGGAAACCACATTAACAAAACTCAGTAAACTCCAGTGAATAATGAGATTGTGATTCTGTACATACACACATACAGCAGTTCTCATAGCCACAGCAGAAGGAAGAAACAGAAGAAAAAAGAAGAAAAGGAGGAAGAAGGAAATAGAGCAGAAAAAGTAGGAGAAGGAAGTGCCGGGGTCCAGCCCCCGCAGGATCGGGGAACCCAAAGGAGGAATGATGTCGGGGATTGATTTAGAGAGATAAGGAACGAATGTTGTAGATAAGAAAATAGAGGAGAGAAAGAGGCTGATATTCCTTGGTTTACATAGAAAGCCAATAAAACTCCGAGACAAGAAGTTTGCCCTGTTCACAGAGGCCACAGGTGCCCTCTCAGTCTCCCGAGGGAGTGAAGATGCAGAATGTCTTCCTGTTTAGGTCTCAGAAACCCGGGCAGATAAATGAATGCAGGGAGCCTCTATGCTCCAAGGGATCAGCCTGAAAAAGAAAGGGAGAGGGAGAGAGAGAGAGAATGATTGACACGGGGAGACCAGGCTGCTTTGGTGAACGAGGCCCAATAGCTTTATTTTTAAAAGATACTTTTATACCTTGCTTTATACATAGAGGGAAATGAAAGATGCAAGGTCATACAGAGTCAGCCCAAACATTCCAGCAGTTTTGTCCTTATCGAAACCAGGATTTTTTCTGCATACCTTTCCCACAAATTATGTTGTGTACAGTATCTTCTGGTCTTGGAAGCCTGTGAACATTTTATGACCCTCTTTTGATAAAGGCCACTCAACCAGAAAACTTATTTTCCCTCAAAGTGTTTTTTCTTTAAATTTCTAATCTATGTCAGCCTCAGAAAATGCCAAACAGAGTTACATTTTTCACAGAGCAAAGGTGCAGTGAGTTACAAGAAAGAACCAATTAGCTCAAAGTTCTGATGTGGTTAATTTCAAGGCTACACTTGTTTTTCTTACATTCCAACTATGTTAACTAATGCACTCCCAGGTGCACAGTGGATAAGAGATATGGGAACTTAGCAACAAGCATTGGCCCTATAATGAAATCCTACACCAGCACTACTCTAATAACTTTTAACTCTTTGAAAGGCTCTATGTTTTAGGCTTTCCGTGCCTCTCACAGTTGGGAGGCTGTAAATAATCATATGCATAGCTGCAAGAGTCTGGAAATACCTGCCAAGCAAGCTAGAATGCTAACAGAGGGGGTGTGATTTGAAATATTCCTCGCATGTCCAGGAGACTTATTAGATATAGCCCTAAGTTGATTTTCTCCAGAGAAAGGTGGTCAGGGATAGCCCTCTGTTAATGTCAGAGGAGTTGGTGAAAGTCATGAAATAGTAAAACAGACAGATTCTGGTGTTGGGGTAGATGCTCAAGAAAGCCTAGGGAGCCCCTTGAGTCCTGAAGCCTTGCTTAACAGTTCTCTTCCACATGACCTTGTCATGGGTGGGATCTCCCATGGTGGCTCCCGGCAAGGAAGGAAGACAAAGAAGAGGAAGAGGTGAAAGAAGCAAGAAAGGAAAGAAGAGATGAGAGAAGAGGAACAGGCTGCTTCTGCTGCTAAGTCACTTCAGTCGTGTCCGACTCTGTGCAACCCCATAGACGGCAGCCCACCAGGCTCCCCTGTCCTTGGGATTCTCCAGGCAAGAATACTGGAGTGGGTTGCCAATTCCTTCTCCAAGAGGAACAGGAGGAGAGAGAAAAAGGAGAATCTATCATGATATTCTAACTTCAGATCATTATTTGAAATTCCAGGTATTGGAATTACATAGCTGTACTAGATCATACTTGGGGACAAACAAAAATGATAGCCTACCAAATTATCTCTGTCCCTAAATTTAGACACTGCTACAAGGAAGCAGAGACTCTGTACTATAAATTGGGAACTGCCACATTAGAAAATATAAAGTCCAAATTACCAAGAAGGGAAACAGAACTAACATTTATTGAATGCCTATTGTGTGCCCGGCCTTACACTAGGTGCATTACAAGTATTTTATCATTTCATGACATTGATGTTATTATAGCTATTTTACAGATTGTACAACTGAGCCTTTAAGAGGTTAAATAACATCCCCATGGTTACACAACAAGTAAGTGGCAGCCCAGAATTTAGAGAGTCCCACTTGATTCTTTCTATGCTTATCTCCTACTTCACTGCCCTAGACGTATGGTGCATTTTAGTGATACATTCTAAACAGCAAACATTCAAAGCTCCCTTGAGAAGAGCTGATATACCCAGAAGCAGTCACTACCACTGAGCTAAGGCATTATGGACTGAAGTTTTCAGTATGGATCAAAGAATCTTGTGTCAATATGGCCTGCTGCCCCCACTGGATTCCTTAACTCCATCCTGCCATTCCTGGCTCTTGACTTGCTTAGGTTTAAGTACTGTGTGACTAAAACCATGAGGGGAGAGACAGCTATGTGTGCCGTTGTCCATGGTCCTGAACCACTGTGTAGGTTAGGCTTTGTTCACCTGGGAACTAGATGTGGTTATGGATGTAGGATAACGCACAAAACTAGGAAGACCTAGCAGAACCAGATGTGGCCCACAGAAAAGCAATCATTGAATAAGTGGCTTAACCAATACGTCCAATAGAACATTCTGCAATGATGGTAATGTTCTAATTCTGCAGTGTTCAATATTGGAGCCTTTAGCTACATGTGGCTATTGGGCACTTTAAATGTGGCTGGTAGATGAGTAACTAAATTCTAAATTTCATTTAATTTCAACTAACTTTTTGGTTTTCCTTTGTTTTATTTTCTCTTTGGATTTATTTTTAATTGAAGGATAATTGCTTTACAGTATTGCATTGGTTTCTACCAAATAATTTTAACTAATTTAAATTTAAATAACCACACATATACCATATTGTACAGCACAGGTTAGATCATTAGCACTAAGCCATTTCCTGAAAATTCAAACTCCTAGGCACCATGCCAGATAGTACGTACTAAGTCACAATATCCGGGAAGAGTCCAGAAACATGTGCTTTTAACCATGAACTTCCTGGGCTCGCTGACACTTGAGACCCACCATCCTGTAAGACACTTGCATCAGACTTTTGAAGTTTCTCATTTGGGCCCACTGACACCTGCCCCTTTCACTTCAGTTCCTAAGTTGGTCCTGCCTGAGGAAGTTTAATAGCCTCAGTCCCACAGTCAGCCCTGCCTGTACAATGGGCCCAGTGGTTCAGGATGTTTGCTGAGTTCCCACATCCTCTCTCTGCATCCCAAGATTCCTTAAAGACTAACTTGAAGGGCACTCATGACACACAGACTCTAAGCACCTGCCTGAGCCTGCACTGAGTCACAAATTCATATGTTATTTACACTCCCTTCCCATGTAATTTTTTCCAGTCCAGAGAAGTAGGCATTTGTCTTGGTTTCTGCCTCATGTCCCCTGTCCTCTCCCAATCCCCTCCAGTTGTAGGGATGGCTCCTTCCTAGTTTCCACCAGTCTGTCTCAGATGAATCCTCATCTTTACAATCTCCATCCACAGTCAGAGAGAGTGGTGAGCTCTCATGACATTGACCACTATCCTTCACTTAGAACAGACCTTCAGGTTCTGATGAATGACTGATTGATCCATCAGTTTGATATATCTGTGAACCAATTCTCTTGGAAGACCAAGTCTCTGTAGATGAGTTCTTTTTTCCAAGCTTCACATACTGATCATTTGATCTGGTTTCTACATGCTATACTTCTGAGCCCACCTAGAATTAACTAATTTTAATTATATAATGTAACTCACAGGTTAAAAACTAAATAATAGTTTTCAGAACAGTAAATTCAACCAAGTCTCTGTAGATGAGTTCTTTTTTCCAAGCTTCACATACTGATCATTTGATCTGGTTTCTACATGCTATACTTCTGAGCCCACCTAGAATTAACTAATTTTAATTATATAATGTAACTCACAGGTTAAAAACTAAATAATAGTTTTCAGAACAGTAAATTCAGTATCAATTAAAGTTTTCAGGTACGATGTCTTCTCCCTGTCCCACCACTACTTGTGCATACACACCATACAAAACTTGCACTGATACAACACTTTTAAAAAATGTCCTATGCACTGTCATGTTTGACCAACTGTATGTATAGACTGTCACACTAATTGTTCCACATATATCAGTTCAGTTCAGTCACTGAGTCATGTCCGACTCTTTGCAACCCCATGAATCACAGCACACCAGGCCTCCCTGTCCATCACCATCTCCCGGAGTTCACTCAGACTCGCATCCATTGAGTCGGTGATGCCATCCAGCCATCTCATCCTCGGTCGTCCCCTTCTTCTCCTGCCCCCACTCCCTCCCAGCATCAGAGTCTTTTCCAATGAGTCAACTCTTCGCATGAGGTGACCAAAGTACTGGAGCTTCAGCTTTAGCATCATTTCTTCCAAAGAAATCCCAGGGCTGATCTCCTTCAGAATGGACTGCTTGGATCTCCTTGCAGTCCAAGGGACTCTCAAGAGTCTTCTCCAACACCACAGTTCAAAAGCATCAATTCTTTGGCGCTCAGCCTTCTTCACAGTCCAACTCTCACATCCATACATGACCACTGAAAAAACCATAGCCTTGACTAGACGGAGCTTAGTCGGCAAAGTAATGTCTCTGTTTTTGAATATGCTATCTAGGTTGGTCATCACTTTTCTCCCAAAGAGTAAGCGTCTTTTAATTTCATGGCTGCAGTCACCATCTGCAGTGATTTTGGAGCCCAAAAAATAAAGTCTGACACTGTTTCCACTGTTTCTCCAAGCCTCCACATTGGGGCAAAGTTCCCGCCCTCATTGACCTTGGGCTTGGTCATGACTTCCTTTGGCCAAGACATTTAGCAAATGTGACACTTAGGAAGCAGAGATTTGGTAAGCATTTGCACATCTGTACTTGCCTCCTTGGAATTACTGCCATTGTCTTGTAAGAAACCTGAACTTTGCTGCTGAAGCAGCCAAGTAGAGAACTGTGGCATTCTGGTGACAGTTCAAACTGACTGCCAAATAGGATGAGGCCACCCTGGATCCACCAGGCAAACCACCGATCACTGTAGCCACACAAGTAACCCCAGAAAAGGCCAACAGAAGAATTTCCCAGCTGAACTCGACCCAAAGTGTAAGCAAACAAATTACTGTGTTTTAGGCCACTGAGTTTTGAGATAGTTAGTTACTTAACAACAGATAACATATACAGAATGACCCTAGGAGGTACTGCTATTGTTCTTATCTTAAAATTAGGAATAGGATCTTCAGAGGGATTAGGTAATTTATCTAAGGTCTTAGAGCAAGAAAGCAGCAGAGAAGAGTCTAGAATGTTAGCCTGTACCCAAATTCAGCACCTCTGCCCTACTCTAAACTGCACCTACACAACCTCCATTCAACTAGTAAAGGGTCATCGATGACTCTAGTCCTCCCCAGACCCCATTTGCTGCCCTGGTTACCAACTCCAGCAGCCCTTTATTGAAGACAGAGTCATCTTACTTCCCTCCTGGCCTGCTGGTGACATCACCTCATTACTTTCATTTGCACAAACTAAGGCCAGGAATCACTTTTAAGGGAACCACTTGAATATAGCTAATGGGAAGCAGTAAAAGTTGAGGTCTACTTTATTTGAAAAATGGGCTTCCCTGGTGGCTCAGATTGTAAAGAATCTGCCTGCAATGCAGGAGACCCGGGTTCAGTACCTGAGTCAGGAAGATCCCCTGGAGAAGGGAAAGCCTACCCCACTGCAGAATTCTTGCCTGGAGAATTCCATGGACAGAAGAACCTGGCGGGCTACAGTCCATGGAGTCGCAAAGAGTCAGATGTGACTGAATAACTGACACTTTGCCTTACTTGCAAAATGGATGGTCTGGTCTACAGTCCTGACTTAGGTCATCATAAGAGAGAAAAGGAAGAATAAACTTATCTGGTCTGGAGGCAAATCACAGTTATCCAAGGATTAAAACAACTTCATTAGTGAAAAGCAAGTTTTGGAATCAAAGGTCTTATTCATAAAGAACATCAGAGTTATATCAATTCTTTATTGCAAAACTGACAAATGATATGACTCTAAATGACAAAACTGTAGAAATACGCCACAAAGCTGAATAAAACTTTAAAATGGAAATCATGGGGTAAATAAGCCTCTGACAAATGTATGATGAAAAATCTCACCTTTTGAGAAGTTTGTACATGAATTACTAAAGGAGCAAGAAGATGTGAATAGCTTTATCTTTCATTTCTTCCTAGATTCTTGAATAATGTCATCATACCCATTGGGTTAATTCATGGATTTAGTTCTAGAAGCAAATAATTTGAAAGTAGTCCTTGCTTCTCAGCTGAGGATGTGTTTACTTTGCTAATAACAAAAAGTATGTTAACTGATCTTCCAAGTTTGGGACTTGGGAGCCCAAAACTTAATTTAAAAAATAAGATGATCATATCTGATTGTAAAAGAGTTAGAAAGCAGTGGATGTAAATTAAGTGAACTGCTCTCCAAGTCAGCTGGAGAATAACTCAGTGTGATGATGTCATGTCATCATGAAAACTGGTTCAAAAGACACAGCAATTTATAAACAAGCCTTCTCTGACTCAATACTTTTCCTGCAGTCCTCTGTCCACACCATGGAGCACACAGTCACACAGGCATGTCAGGCAGCACTGTACGGCCTGCCACGTGTTTGTTCCAGGAGAACTTGTGGGCCCATGTAATTTCACTCAGGAAGAGGAAGCAGCGTGGGCTGCTGGGGAAATGCCACCACCTCCAACCCACTGTTTAACCTCTCTGTGGCTCATGTTCTCGTTGTCAGTAAAAGGTGGGTAGAAAGATTCAGGCTTCCTACTTCATAGGGTTGCAAGCATAAAAAAAAAAATGGTAAACATGTTTTGAATAAGTTAAAAGTTCAGAGCAAAACCCAAACGCTTTGTATCTGGTGTAAAGTACGAGAAAGGGAAACCACAAGGCCACTGGTGATGTCTCACATAAAAGCAGAGGCGTTTTAAGACACCAAGACCTAACGGGGAGCAGAAATAAAGATCTGCTGTCTGCAAAAAGAACAACAACAAAAAATGATTGTGGTGATTCTGGTGTCCTCACATCAGAAAATAGTATTTTGAAAAACTGTCATGTTAAACTTAAGCTACCCTTGGGTGAACTTCAAACTATGCAATTTGCATTTAGCCCGTGCTTAATTATATCCTGGAAGAATTCCTCTAATTCTCATTCATGACAATAATCCTGCAAAATTTAATAAAGACCCACTTATAAAGACTTACACACAATATTAATATAACAAGTCAATCATTTCTCTTTTTTTCACCTATATTCTGAAAAATCATTTTCTTTTTTCTGCATAGCACAAGGGTTCCAAATCCTGTTTGCATACAAACCACACATTTTTCCCATATGTTTTATTATCTCCATACATAATTTTGCATGCACTAATACTGAAAAAATACGAGTACTCTGTGTTCTAACTAGTCTGTGCTATGCTGTGCCTTAGTCACTCAGTCGTGTCTGACCCTTTGAGACCCCATGGACTGAAGCCCACCAGGCTCCTCTGTTCACATGGATTCTCTAGGCAAGAATACTGGAGTGGGTTACCACACCCTCCTCCAGCGGATCAGTCTGACTAGTCTATTTCATCCAACTCAGTAGATATTTTTTTGATTGTACTACGTCTAGTGCTTTTCTTGTACCTACACCAAATGTGTTTGACACTGGTTTTGGCATCTGAGGAGGGACACACTTATGAATATGAGTCTCTACATCCAAGAAGCTTACATNCCCTCCTCCAGCAGATCAGTCTGACTAGTCTATTTCATCCAACTCAGTAGATATTTTTTTGATTGTACTACGTCTAGTGCTTTTCTTGTACCTACACCAAATGTGTTTGACACTGGTTTTGGCATCTGAGGAGGGACACACTTATGAATATGAGTCTCTACATCCAAGAAGCTTACATTCCAACCAAAAAAGAAGTAAGAAAAACATAAAATGATAATGCAAGGCAGATTACAAGTGCTTTAAGAGATGTTTAAAAAAACTCTGGGTGGCAAAAAAAGAGATCACATCTTGTAAGTGTGCGCTTTCGAAAGGCTGCTTTTTAAATAAACCTCAAGGTAGAAATAGAGAAAGGAAGAAAGGCATTATTTGCCAAAAACCATCTGTCTGCAAAAATAACCAAGGCGTAGGTGGGAGAAAGAGGAAGGACAAGTTGAAAGGCTCTGAGGTGACAAAGCAAAGAGCCTAGTCAGGATGCAATGGTGGTGAAGCCTGGTGGAGTTCAAGTACCAGTCTCTGCAAGGAGGGGAGAGGAAAGATGAAGGGTATTAGAGGGTCTTTGAAGAGTGGATGGCAAGGAAAATATGATATTTCACCCTATAAAACCTGAAGTCTTTCTATTACACAATTATTAACATAAATAATGTATTAAATTATAAAATCAGGTGTACATGTTTGAATTACAAATCAATGTACTGATTTGTAATGATCAAATGCTGCTTTACTATCTTATTTATGTATTTACAGTATTATTGCTGGCTGTTCTTTTATTACCTTTCTATGTAAAGAGTATTATCGACATGTCACTTTGTGATAGTCAAATGCTATCTAGTTATTCAGTATCAGGCAAGTTTTCCCCAATATCCAGTTGACCCTTGAACAATGCAGATGTTGGGGCATCAGCTGTCCCCTCCCCAACTCCCACAGTGGAAAATTCTCATACAATTTATAGTCAGTTCCTCCACACCTGTGGACTTCCCTGGTGGCTCAGACGGTTAAGCGTCTGTCTACAATGCGGGAGACCTGGGTTCGATCCCTGGGTCGGGAAGATCCCCTGGAGAAGGAAATGGCAATCCACTCCAGTACTATTGCCTGGAAAATCCCATGGACAGAGGAGCCTGGTAGGCTACAGTCCATGGGGTCACAAAGAGTCGGACACGACTGAGCGACTTCATTAATCATTAATTAATTAATTAACCTCCACACCTGCAGTTTTGCACCCACATAGTCAAAGGACCTTGGATCATTCAATACTGTAGCAGTTACTATTGAAAAAAATCCCCATATAAGTGGACCTGCCCAGTTCAAACCCTTGTTGTTCAAAGGTCAGCTGTAATTTCAAGTTCATATATAGGCTTCTATTTCCAGTAATTTAACAAAGTACTCGCTTGGCCCTCTTCCAGAAAAGAAAATACTGGATAAAATACAAGAAAAAATATTTTAAAATGTCAATTATCTGGATATTTAATAAGGAGAACTGAGTGAAAGTAGAAACCTAGACAGATAATCAAAAATATGATTTTTTTTTTTTTTTTCCTTGTGGAGCATTTGCTAAAATGAATGAACTTGTTTTTTGGTTTTCTCTGTCCCATAAAGCCACAGAATAGAGGTCACAAAGCCCACAATTCAGTGTGAGAGATTTAACTGGAGAGCCCCCTTCACAAAGTTGAGACTCAAAAGGCCACAGAGCCAGTGTAAGAGGGAACTAGGGAAAAAATCCTGCCACTCAAGAGACTGAAAGGAAAGTTACCTACCTAGAAATTTAGTCTTGGGGAGGGCAGGACTCTTCCCTAGAAAATTTTAAGCACAAGCCAGCCTTCATACTAGACTCTTACTATTGGGGCGGGTGGAGGCGGGGGCACACACCACAAGCTTAGAAGTCAATTTAAAGTTGTCCTGGGCTGGTAGTTCCTCCAGGTTCCTGACAGAAACAAACTCAAATCCTCTCTGGAATCTTAGCGTTATCACAGTTTCAAAGAATTCATGCAAAAAATGTGAAATATGAAGTCATAGTAAAAAAAAATAAATAAATAACAGGACCAAAACAGTACCACGAAGCCCAAGCACAAGCCATCAGTATGGACCTGGAAAAAATGTCTCCAAGCCTTTATGTCTAAATAAATTAAAGAATGCTTTAAAATATGAGGGGAAAGGAAGACACTGTAGAAATGATGACGCATATTAATGCATAGATAATGTATGTAGTACTCACTTTGACAGCACATACACTAAGACAAATATAATTTATAAAATGCAAAAAATTAAAAGTAGGAGGAGAAGCAGGCTGACAGAGGATGAGATGGCTGGATGGCTTCAGTGACTCAATGCACATGAATCTGAGCGAACTTTGAGAGCTAGTGATGCTCAGGGAAGCCTGGTGTGTTGCAGTCCACGGGGTTGAAAGAGTCGAACATGATTTAGCAACTGAAGAACAACGATAAAATAAACACATTAGAAAAAGCGGAAGTGTGAAATTGGAAGATAGATCCAAATTAATCATCCCAATGGCAGCATAAAGTGTTCATGATAGAAATTCCAGAAGAGAGACCAAGAGATATGTGAAGTTAGAGCTCTAAAGGATGAGAGATTTAAAAAAATAGGAAAAAATAATATTCAGACTGATGATTACAATTTTTTCAGAAATGATAAGATACCTCTCCACAAATTGAAGAAGCCTAATGAACTGTGGTGTTGGAGAAGACTCTTGAGAGTCCCTTGGACTGCAAGGAGATCCAGCCAGTCCATTCTGAAGGAGATCAGCCCTGGGATTTCTTTGGAAGGAATGATGCTAAAGCTGAAACTCCAGTACTTTGGCCACCTCATGCGAAGAGTTGACTCATTGGAAAAGACTCTGATGCTGGGAGGGATTGGGGGCAGGAGGAGAAGGGGACGACAGAGGATGAGATGGCTGGATGGCATCGCTGACTCAATGGATGTAAGTGTGAGTGATGGACAGGGAGGCCTGGTGTGCTGCGTTTCATGGGTCTCAAAGAGTTGGACACGACTGAGTAACTGAACTGAACTGAATGAATCCCTCCTAGCTCAGTCAGTAAAGAATCTGCCTACAACGCAGGAGACCCAGGTTCAATCCCTGGGAAGATTCCCCTGGAGAAGGAAATGGCAACCCACTTCAGTATTCTTGCCTGGAGAATCCTATGGACAGAGGAGCCTGGCGGGCTAAAGTCCATGGGACTGCAAGAGTCAGATATGACTTAGTGACTAAACCATCACCAATGAATCCCAAGCTTGATAATAAAATGAAACCCATGCCTACATACATCCTGGAGAAAGCACAGAATAACAAAGACAAGAAAAATCTCTCAAGAGCAGCCAGAGAGAAGAGACAGCTAACCTTCAGATGAAGCACAAAGACAGCCACAGTGACAGTCAGAAGGCTGTGGAGCACCATTTTCAAAGGGCTGGAAAAAAAAAAAATAATTGACAGTCTAGAATTGTAAACACAAGATACCTTTTTAAAAAGGGACAAAGGAAGATATTTTTCAGCACAAATAGCTTGTAGACTGCTATCAACATACTCTCAATAAGGGAAATTTTAAAAGGTATATATTTTATGCAGAATAAAATTGATCCCAGATGGAAGATCCAAGATGCAAAAAGGAGTCATCAACAAAGAAAGTAGTAAACATGTGAATAAAACTAAACGTTGACTTTATAAATAATCATATTATTCTGTTACAGATTTAAGAGAAGAAATAAACCTAAAAGGCATGCCAAAAATAATACACTTCAGGAGTGATATGATTAAATGTTTTATGGTAACTATATTACTCAAAAAAAGGGTGATGATGTGATCAAATTTAGGATTTGATACGTATGTTAAAATATCTAGGATAACAAGTAAAAGAACAGAAGCAGCACATATAATAAAGTAGGAAATGGAATGAGAAAAACACTCAATTCAAAAGAATACAAGAAAAAAAAAGAGAAAAATAACATTTAAAAGGTAGGACAAATAGGAAACCCATAATAAGATCTGTCTCTTATACACATCTAGATGTGTATAAGAGACAGGAAAAATAACATTTAAAAGGTAGGACAAATAGGAAACCCATAATAAGATGATAGAAATAAATCCAACTATATCAATTACTATCAACAATAAATATAAATAGATAAGTCTCCAGTGGAAGAAATATATTTTTCAACTGGATAAATCAATAAATAAAATCCACTTAAAGATTGTTTTTAAAAAATACATCAAAAATACAAAGGTATCTACAGAAGAAATGGTCTCTGCCTTTCATTAATATCAACAACATGAAAAAAAGACTGAGGACATGTTTCTGGTTAAATAGACTAAAAAAATATGACAAATAAATGGAATGTGTGGTCCTGAATTGGATCCTGGACCAGAAAGATTCTCCTCCTTTGCCCTATAGAATATTAGTGAGATAAACTGTGATGAAGTACATAGATTTGATGAAAGTACTTATCAGCATCATTTCCTGACAATGTCCCTACCATGAGAGGCACATATCCTATCTAGTCTGCTGATCCTAGAAGGTGAGGGTATACAGAGCACAGCTGCCTCAACCCAGCCACAGTCTTCCACAGTAACAGGCAAGTTTGACCTTGGAGTACAAATGTAGGGCAAAGGCTAACAGAGCTTTGCCAAGAGAATGCATTGGTCATAGCAAATACTCTCTTCCAACAACACAAGAGAACAGCTGCCTCAACCCAGCCACAGTCTTCCACAGTAACAGGCAAGTTTGACCTTGGAGTACAAATGTAGGGCAAAGGCTAACAGAGCTTTGCCAAGAGAATGCATTGGTCATAGCAAATACTCTCTTCCAACAACACAAGAGATGAGACTACACATGAACATCACCAGATGGTAAATACCGAAATCAGATTGATTACATTCTTTGCAGCCGAAGATGGAGAAGCTCTATACAGACAGCAAAAACAAGACCAGGAGCTGACTGTGGCTCCGATCATGAACTCCTTACTGCCAAATTCAGACTTAAATTGAAGTAGGGAAAACCATTAGACTATTCAGGTATGACCTAAATCAAATTCCTTACAATTATACAGTGAAAGTGACAAGCAGATTCAAGGGATTAGATCTGATAGATAGAATGCCTGAAAAATTATGGACAGAGGTTCTTAACATGGTACAGGAGGCAGTGATCAAGATCATCCCCAAGAAAAAGAAATGCAAAAAGGCAAAGTGGTTGTCTGAAGACAACTATTTGTAAATAGTTGAGAAAAGAAAAGAAGCGAAAGGCAAAGGAGAAAAGGAAAGATATATCTATCCGAATACAGAGTTCCAAATGATAGCATGGAGAGATAAGAAAGCCTTCCTAAGTGGTCAATGCAAAGAAATAGAGGAAAACAACAGAATGTGAAAGACTAGAGATCTCTTCAAGAAAATTAGAGACACCAAGGGAACATTTCATGCAAAGATGGGCACAATAAAGGGCAGAAACAGTATGGACCTAACAGAAGCAGAAGATATTAAGAAGAGGTGGCAAGAATACATAGAACATAGAACAAAAAAGATGTCAATGACTCAGATAACCACAATGGTGTGATCACTCACCTAGAGCCAGACATCCTGGAATATGAAGTCAAGTGGGTCTTAGGAAGCATCATTACAAAAAAAGCTAGTGGAGGTGATGGAATTCCAGCTGAGCTATTTCAAATCCTAAAAGATGATGCTGTGAAAGTGCTGCACTCAATATGCCAGCAAATTTGGAAAACTCAGCAGTGGCCACAGGACTGGGAAAGGTCAGTTTTCATTCCAATCTCAAAGAAAGGCAATGCCAAAGAATCCCCAAACTACCACACAATTGCACTCATCTCACACGCTAGTAAAGTAATGCTCAAAATTCTCCAAGCCAGGCTTCAGCAATACATGAACCGTGAACTTCCAGATGTTCAAGCTAGTTTTAGAAAAGGCAGAGGAACCAGAGATCAAATTGTCAACGTCCATTGGATCATAGGAAAAGCAAAAGAATTCCAGAAAAACATCTACTTCTGCTTTATCGACTATGCTAAAGCCTTTGACTGTGTGGGTCACAACAAACTGTGGAAAATTTATAAAGAGATGGGAATACTAGACCACCTTACCTGCCTCCTGAGAAATCTGTATGCAGGTCAGGAAGCAACAGTTAGAACTGGACATGGAACAACAGACTGGTTCCAAATTGAGAAAAAATTATGTCAAGGCTGTATGTTGTCACCTTGCTTATTTAATTTATATGCAGAGTACATCACGCAAAATGCCAGAATGGGTGAAGCACAAACGGGAATCAAAATTGCAGGGAGAAATATCAGTCACCTCAGATATGCAGATGACACCACCTTTATGGCAGAAAGCAAAGAGGAGCTGAAGAGCCTCTTGATGAAAGTGAAAGAGGTCAGTGAAAAAGCTGGCTTAAAACTCAACATTCAAAAAACTAAGATCACGGCATCCAGTCCCATCACTTGATAGCAAATCGATGGGGAAACAATGGAAACAGTCACAGACTTTATTTTCTTGGGCACCAAAATTACTGCAGATGGTGATTGCAGCCATGACATTAAAAGATGTTTGCTCCTTTGAAGAAAACTATGATAAACCTAGACAGCATATTAAAAAGCAGTGACATTACTTTGTCAACAAAGGTCCATCTTTTCAAAGCAATGGTTTTTCCTGTAGTCAGGTATGGATGTGAGAGTTGGACCATAAAGAAAGCTGAGCACCAAAGAATTGATGCTTTTGAACTCCAGTGTTGGAGAAGACTCTTGAGAGTTCCTTGGACTGCAAGGAGATCCAACCTGCCAATCCTAAAGAAAATCAGGCATGAATATTCATCGGAAGGATTGATGCTGAAGGTGAAGCTCCAGATCTTGGCCACCTGATGTGAAGAACTGACCCACTGGAAAGGACCCTGATTCTGGGAAAGAGTGAAGGCAGGAGGAGAAGGGATGACAGAGGATGAGATGGTTGGATGGCATCACTGACTCGATGGACATGAGTTTAAGCAAGCTCTGGAAGTTGGTGATGGACAGGGAAGCCTGGCATGCTGCAGTCCATGGAGTCGCAAAGAGTCAGACACAACTGAATGACTGAGCTGACTGACTGACTGAACCACAGTCCTTGGTGAAAACATAAGCTGCCCCCACTGCCACAGCATCAAGCAAAGCTATGCAACCTAGATCAGCCAAGACCCCAGTGACTCACGACGCCTGGGAATAAATTGGAGATCACTGAGATTTGGGATTTTTTGCTGCAATAGGTGACCTAGACAATCACACAGTTAGGTTATTCTAGGAAGAAATTATTTTAACATTAGGAAAATCAATTGACATAATTCAGCCCTGGGAAAATTAGCTATTTAAATGAAAAAAATTAAATTATATCCCTATATCACATTATATATAAGAATCAATTCCAAGGACTTCCCTGGTGGTACAGTGGATAGGAATCCACCTGCCAATGCAGGGGCCAAGGGTTCATTTGATCCCTAGTCTGGGAAGATTCCACATGCCGTGGAGCAACGAAGACTGTGCTCCACAACTACCGAGCCTGCACTCAGCCTGTGCTCCGCAACAAGAGAAGCCGCCACAATGAGAAGGCGCTGCAGCACAGGAAAGAGCAGCCCCTGCCACTAAAGAAAGCGCGTGCACAACAACGAAACCCAGTGCAACCATAAACAAATATTTTTCTAAAAATAATCAATTCCAGATGGACTGAAAATCTCAATACAACAAGAAAAAAAAAAACCTTAAAAAATAATAAAGGAGAACATATTTACAACCTCAAGTGATGCTTTTTAAAAAGACATAAAAAACATAAACTGTAACAATACAGATTGATAAGTTATACTACATTAAATAAGAATTTGTGTCCACAAAAAAATGAAAAGGCAAGTCACAGAGTAGGAAAAAATATTTACAACATGTACAATCAGCAAAAGACTAATATCCAGAATATACAAAGAACTATAGCTAACACAGAGAAGAGTGAGGGAAAGAAGAAATTCCCACTAGTGATATAGAGAATAATAATAGCTTTTGTTCTTATTTGAAAACTGTGGACTTGCTGAACTCAGTGATCCTCAGAGATCATCACTCCAACTTTTGTTTTTTTGGCCGTGCTGGATCTTCACTGCTGCACAGGTTTTCTCTAGTTGTGGTAGTTGGGGTCTACTCTTTATTGTGGGGTGTGAACTTCTCATTGCAGTGGCTTCTCTTGTTGCAGGGCACAGATTCTAGGGCTTGCAGGCTTCCGTAGTTGCAGCACATGAGCTCAGTAGTTGTGGTTCTTGAGCTCTAGGGAACAGGCTCAGTAGTTGTGGCCCACAGGCTTAGCTGCTCCATGGCTTGTGGGATCCTCCCAGACTAGGGATAGAACCCGTGTCCCCTGCACTGGCAGGCAAATTCTTTACCACTGAGCCGCCAGGGAAGCCCCAACATCCCATACTACTGAATCTTCTGCTTCTCAGGTGAAGGCGGAGGGCTAGCTATTACCACTTCATGCCTCTTTCTCTTCTGAATCTCTGCCTCCCTGAGACTGGTTCAATGTTGAAATTGAGGTGTCGTCTCACCTTTCTAGCTGTCTTTTTTTTTTCCCCCAATGAAATATTCTTCACTTCAACAAGAAGTGAGCATGCTCAGTGATGAGAGAGTCTGGTTGATGGTGGGATCCACTTAGGATATTTTAAAGCATCTAGCCAAAGAAATACCCACTGAATTTCAGCTGCTGGAGTTTGTCCTGAGCTCTGTTTATATCTCCAAAGAGAAGCTTGTTTTGTGTTGCATTATTTTTCCCTCCTCTTTGTGGGCCAGATTCAATTTGTCACTACTTGGATATTGAACACTTTTTGCAAATTAAAGAGAAAGTCACCTCAGGCAACTCTCAAATACAGGCTTATTGGAGACTTGATGATACTGCAAATCATTAAAGAGCTTAGATTCTGTTCCGCTGCCCTCACTGATCGAATAGAGGGCACGGCTTTGAAGCCAGCAAGGACCCCTGGGACTGACCTAATGCTTTCACCTTCAGCTTCAAAGTTTATCACATTACTAATGTTTGAGCCTCTAGATTTTGCTAGCTAGTTTACTCATCTTGAAGTACAATAATACTATTAATGCTGCTAGAAATTACTTGTCTTTCTTTGTATTAACTGTTTCCCTCTGCTCGATTCACACATTTTATTTACAATTTTGCAATGGCAAGTTGTCTTCTCATAATCCTTCTCTTTCTGGTCATTCAAAGTAAAGACTATACTATCCTCTTTCTGTTAGGATAATCTGTTGCTATGGAAATAGAGTTTCCAAACAGGGATTAAATGATCCAGGAATACTAAAGAAAGAAAGGAAAAAAAGAATTTTTCTAAGAAAAAAATTGTGTTCAAATACAATCCCTTTAAACGAAGTGAAGTGAAGTGAAGTTGCTCAGTCGTGTCCGACTCTTTGCGACCCCATGGACGGAGAAGCCTGGTCTCCGTCCATGGGATTTTCCAGGCAAGAATACTGGAGTGGGTTACCGTTTCCTTCTCCAGGGGATCTTCCCGACCCAGGGATCGTACCCGGGTCTCCTACATTGGAGGCAGGCACTTTAACCTTGAAGGGGTCATTAAAAATATTTTACAATTATTAATTGAGCACTACACAGCTAGCAGGGTCCTAAGCAACACAGAGAAAGAAAGTCCATAAAATTTTGTTCCACCTAAGAAACTAAGACACATGTATAAGCCATGTAAGGCTGTTTATAATTCAGATGTAAGAAAAACATGTTTGGGAGCATAAAAGCAGTATTAAAAAAAAAAAAGAGTAGACTAACAAAGGTAGATCAGCTTGATGTGAATGAGCCACTAGAATATGGTTTTAAAGCCAAAATCATGAATTTTAATTTCATAATTAGAATTTAGGTCTGGAAAGAAGCCCAAGGAAGATGACTTCATTCATTCATTTGGTGAACACTTTCTGAAGGTGTAATTGGCATTGGGATCCTGGGCTAAGCATGAGGGAGCAGGATAATAGAAAACTGTGAAACAATGTGTCTTGGATCAGGTTCCCTAGAAGCAGAGCCTGAGATAAGGATTTGAGTGCATATAATTTATTAAGGGAGTTTCTTAGGGACAAAGAGAAACAAAATAAGACTAGAGAAGGCACTAAGGCTGGATGTGGTGATCTTACCTAAGGTAAGACCAAGCAAGGGACTGGTTTCAGCCTGACCCCTTAGAGAGCTCTGGAGCATGAACATTTCCCATGAAATTGGTCCCACATGGAAGCAGTGAAAAAGCATTTTGTACACCCCTATCATGCAGGGGCTGGAGGCTGCCCCCAGGAAAGTGGGTGGGTTGTTTGCTATTGTCTAGTTGCTAATTCATGTCTGACTCTATAGACACCCATGGGCTGTAGCCCACCAGGTTTCCCAGGCAAGAATACTGGAGTGGGTTGCCATCTCCTTCTCAGGGGATCTTCCTAGACCAGGGATTGTACCTGCATCTCCTGCATTGGCAAGAAGTTTCTTTACCATTGAGCCACCAAGGAAGCCCAATGTGGGTAGTTGACCAAACAAGTTAGCTCTTTTTGAGCAAAGGGCAATCCTCCAGAAAAGGGAATGGGAGTGAGCTGTTAGTAGACAGTGCTTATGGCAGCTGTGGGCTGGATGCCCTTGCCTGCTAATTGGGATCTCAGAGGGACACCAGCAGTGTAAACAGTACTTCAAATTATTAAGAGAAATTTATTTTGAACTTAGAATCATGCACCTGGTCCTCTAGCCTCTCTCTGAACGAATTTTGTTGTAGTTCAGTCACTCAGTTGTGTCCAACTCTCTGCAGTCCCATGGACTGCAGCATGCCAGACTTCCCTGTCCGTCACTATCTCCCAGAGCTTGCTCAAACTCATATCCATTGAGTCAGTGATGCCATCCACCCATCTTGTCCTCCAGCGGATCTTCCCACCCTGGGATCGAACCAGTGTCTCCTGCATTGCAGGCAGATTCCTTACCAGCTGAGCTACAAGGGAAGCCCCTGAATGAATTACTTGAGGGCAATAATGGAGCAGCAAGGTAAATGAGTTCAAGAAAGAGAAATGAATGGCGTACAAGAAAAAAAACATAAAGAAATACACAAAGTGTCAAGTTTATTCTCATAACTCCTAATGCAGAAATCAAGAAGAAATCTGGAAGTAGAATTCCAGATGGTTACCATAAAGCACGTGGTGGTGTAGGATGAGAAGCAGAAAAATTAAAGTACCCTAAGGTGAGTATTCGGAGAAGGCAATGGCACCCCACTCCAGCACTCTTGCCTGGAAAATCCCATGGACGGAGGAGCCTCGTGGGCTGCAGTCCTTGGGGTCGCTAAGAGTCAGACACGACTGAGCGACTTGACTTTCACTTTTCACTTTCATGCATTGGAGAAGGAAATGGCAACCCACTCCAGTGTTCTTGCCTGGAGAGTCTCAGGGATGGAGGAGCCTGGTGGGCTGCCATCTATGCGGTCGCATAGAGTTGGACACGACTGAAGCGACTTAGCAGCAGCAGCAAGATGAATACTGGGCTTCCCAGATAGCTCAGATGGTAAAGAATCTGCCTGCCAATGTAGAAGATGAGAGTTCATTCCCTGTTTTGGGAAGAACCCCTGGAGGAGGAAATGGCAATTTCCAGGCAAGGTATTCTTGCCTGGAAAACCTCATGGACAGAGGAACCTGGTGGCTACAGTCCATGAGGTCGCAAAGAGTAATTGGACACAACTAAGCATGCATGCACACACAAGGCGAGTAGCAGTGTATCGAGAGAGGAAGAAATAAACACAGATCCACTCTGGGCCTGTGCTCTTCAACATGATTGTTATGGGCTGAATTGTGACACCACAAAATTCTTATATTGAAGCCCGAACCCTCAGTAGCTCAGAATGCATTTATACTTGGAGATAGGGCCTTTAAAGAAATGAGCAAGTTAAAATGACATTGTTAGGGTGAATCCTGATCTAATGTGACTGTGTCCTTATAAGAAGAGGACATGCAGCTACACAAGTGACAGCAGGGATGAGTGCACACAGTGGAAAGGCCATGTGAGGACACGGCAGGAAGACAACCATCTGCAAACCCAGAAGAGAGACCGCAGGAGAAAGCAAGCCTGGCCACACCTTGATCTCGGATTGCCAGCCTCCAGAACTGTGAGATAATACATCTCTGTTGTTTAAGCCACCTATGCCGTGGCATTCCATTATGGTAGCCTGAGCAAACCAATATGATGGTATTCGCTGGCTACATTAAGTAGAATTAAATAAATTAAAACTTCAGTTCCTCAGTCACACTAATCACATTTCAAGTACTCAGCAGCCCATGTAGACTGACTTAATAGACAGTCTTAAAAACAGAAGACATTTCCATCATAACAGAAATTTTTGTTGGACAGTACTACTCTAAAGTGAAAGTCCAAGTTGTTCAGTTGTGTCCAACTCTTTGTGACCCCATGGATATACAGTCCAGGCCAGCATGTTGGAGTAGCTAGCCTTTCCCTTCTCCAGGGGATCTTCCCAACCCCTGGATTGAACCCAGGTCTCCCACATTGCAGGCAGATTCTTTACCAGCTGAGTAACAAGGTTACTACTCTAAAGGTTGAAGTCAAATTTTAAGTTTCAATAAATGAACTAAAAACTTCAGAGATAATGATTAGAAGAAGAGAACTAAAAATTAATAGAAGAAAACGTAATAAATCCAACAAAAGACCCCAAAGAACAAAACACCAATAAAATTAAGTACTGGGAATATAACTGACCATATTGATAATCATAATAAACACAAATATATTGAAATCCCCCTTTAAAAGACAGATTACACAATGGGTAGAGAAGGAAGGGAGAGAGGAAAGTATGAAGTAAAATTTAAAATAGAGGTCTTAAATATATACAATCGCTAACAAAAAGAAAATGTAGCAATATTAGTGTTAAACAACATAGAATTCAATTCAAAAAACAATAAGTGGAACAAAAAAAACATATTATACTTTAAAAATATGCACTCAATCACAGAGACTGATAACTCTGAAAGGCCACACTCAGAGTGCAAACTTCAAACTCAAAAAAGTGGAAAATACAATCTTGGCTTAGTAACAAGATTTTATATATATTAGATCACTGGTAAAATTTCAATAAAGTAACAGAAGTCAGAAGTCTTATAAGCCATGGTAACTGACCACATCACAGGAAAAAAAAAAGAGAAATAAATGAAAAGAGAGAACCAAAATATTTATCAACTGGAAGGTATTTTGAACATCCTTCTAAATAACTCCTGGAACAAAGAGGAACTCAAAATGTTATTTAGAAACACTATTCAGAAAGGAACAACAACGAAAGCATGTGTTCAGTCAAGATTCTGAGCTGGAAGCAACAGAAGCGAAGTACGCTGACTTTGGAGAAGGCAATGGCACCCCACTCCAGTACTCTTGCCTGGAGAATCCCATGGACGGAGGAGCCTGGTAGGCTGCAGTCCATGGGGTCGCCAAGAGGCGGACACGACTGAGCGACTTCACTTTCACTTTACACTTTCATGCATTAGAGAAGGAAATGGCAACCCACTCCAGTGTTCTTGCCTGGAGAATCCCAGGGACAGGGGAGCCTGGTGGGCTGCTGTCTGTGGGGTCGCACAGAGTCGGCCACGACTGAAGCGACTTAGCAGCAGCAGCAGCAACAGCTGACTTAGAGAGAAAATGAAACTATTAACAGGACTCTGGGCTTGCCCAGCAGTCCAGTGACTAGGACTCTGTGCTTCCACTGCAGAGATTGTTGTTTTGTTGTTGTTGAGTCACTAAACAAAGAGTCGGGTCCTACCCTTTGCAACCCCATGGACTGTGGCCCACCAGATTCCTCTGTCCATGGGATTTCCCAGGCAAGAATACTGGTGAGGGTAGCCATTTCCTTCTCCAGGGGATCTTTCGGACCCAGGGATTGAACCCATGTCTCCTGCATTGGCAAGTGCATTTTTAAGCTGGGTCACCAAGGAAGCCTCCACTGCAGGGGGCTTGGGTTCAATTCCTAGTCAAGGAATTAAAATCCTGCATGTCATGCAGCAAGGCCAAAAAAAAAAAGACATTAATTAGCCCGCAGAGTTTGGCAGTAGAATTAGGCTCGGGCTGCACAGTTGGAGCCATGCCCCCCGCAGTGCCACTGACTCCATCTGGGAGGACAGTGCTCCTGCCCCCACCAGGTGCCCAATGCCCCATCTTGCCCCACTGACTCTGGCAGCCATGGACGCTGAGACTGCCCCCCGTGGTCCTGTCCCAA
This sequence comes from Cephalophus harveyi, assembly GCA_006410635.1. NCBI lineage: Eukaryota > Metazoa > Chordata > Mammalia > Artiodactyla > Bovidae > Cephalophus > Cephalophus harveyi. The sequence goes on from SJYT01053950.1 coordinate 41,673, forward strand.
GAACCTGGTCTTTCTGCCAAGGCCACTGCTATCACTTCTGTACATTGCTAACACTCAAAGCAAAACTGGCCTAGCAAAACTATTCTTGGAGCCTAGATCCCGTGTCTGTATTCATGCCACAAGAGAGTCCAGCATTTTCAGCTTTTATAGAGAAGGCAGGCATTGCCTCCCACTAAGACTTATCAACTCAAGAACAAAATAAGCCCAAAGTAAGTATAAGAAAGCAAATAACAAATACAAATAGAAAATGTATCAAAATGGAAAAGAAAAAGCAAATAGACTTGATTTTTTTTAAAGACAAGCAAACTTTCATCATGCCTGATTATAGAAAGGCAGAGAAAACACAGACACCTTTTAGGATACAAAAAGAAACATAGGGACTTCCCTGGTGCTCCAGTGGCTAAGACTATGAGCTTCCAATGTAGGGGGCCTGGGTTCAATCCCTGGTCAGGGAACTAGATTCCACGTGCTGCAACTAGACCCTGCACAGCCAAAAAATAAATGTTTTCTTTTTTAAAAGAAAAGGAACATAACTATAGAGTTCTTATTTATAAAGTAATATTATATACAGGTTATTATCAATAAATTTAAAAACAGAGTACATGAATATTTTCAAAGGCAACATGAAATAATTGACTCAAGAGAAGAATCACAATACAAAGAGATCAATAGCCATTTTAGAAATTAAAAAAAAATCTGTCTTGAAAAGGAATCAAGAAGATTCAGATGGTTTTCCAAGTGAGCTGTAGAAAAATTTTAAGAAAAAAGTGATTTCTATTTTAGACAAACAATTCGAAATCAAGTATAGAAAAGGCGAAAAGGTTCCCCACTTCATTTTACAAATTAAATATAACTATGTTACAAAACAGGCTTTCTTGGTGGCTCAGACGGTAAAGAATCTGCCTGCAATGCAGAAGACCCAGGAGAAGGAAATGGCAACCCACTCCGGTATTCTTGCCTAGAGAATTCCATAGACAGATGAGCCTGGTGGGCTACATTCCATGGGGTCTTGAGGAGTCAGACACAACTGAGCCACCAACACTTTCACTTTCATTACTACTTTCATGTTATCAAAACTGGACAAAAATTGTATACTGAATGAGACAGTTACTGACAACATCATTCAAAAATGTAGATGCAAAAATCCTAAACCAGATATTAGTCAATCAAATACAGCAATACATACATATATATATATATAAGGCTTATTCCAGGAATGCCAGGTTGATTCAACATTAAGAAATCTCATTAACAAAGAACAAAATATCAGGATTTTCTCCAGCTTGATAGATATAAAAATGCATTTGAGAGCATACAGCAGGCTTCTTGAAATAAAAATTCCATTCCAAACTTAAGAAAACCTTTTATAAGGTAGGAATAGAAAGAAATTCCTTTTCCTTGATAGAAGTTAACTATCAGAAACATGCAAATTATTTTTGATGATGAACTACTCCAGGTATTTTAATTGAAGACAAGACCAAGAAAACGTATCATATAAAAGTTCTTGGGTTGAAAGAAATTGCCTGAAACTAATTCTGACTAATTTGATACAAAGGGAGGGAGAGTTTATTGGAAAGCTTTTAGAAAGTTCTCCAAATCAGCCAGGAGCCAAGAGAACCTCGCTCCAAAAAAGACAGGAATTATTTGGTCTCTAGAATCGATTAATCTCACTTTTTTTTGTTTGCTTACACATGGGTCACGTTCTTCAAGATCTGAACTCCTAGGACAGTAAATTCAAATGGCTAAGCCAGGGTCATGGTCTTGCCCTTTGACTATACAGGTCCACTGATGGGAAAGATCTAATAAAAAAGTGTCCAAGGTCCTCTTCTACATCCATAGTACGAAAGCAGGGTGCCAGGACTTATTATTCTTCTATGACTGCCCACAGTAGGGGAGATTACGCAAAATCAATAAATCAATCAAGGTTCTGCTAGAAGCAGAAATGGATGGTAAGGAAAAATAATTCACTCAGTACAATAAGATAAAAACTTTTTTTAAGAAGAAGGAAATAAGTGGTAAAGATCTCAAAAGGAAAAAGTAAAATCCTCATTATCTGGAAATGATATCACTCAAGCTAGAAAATTCAATAGAATCAATTGAAAATTAATATAACAAGAAATGTGAGAAACTCATGTAAATAAAAATATACAATTTTTATGAAATATGTGGTAAAGACGACCCAGGAAAATCAAGAACTATACCATATTTCAGAATGCAAAGACTCAAAATTATAAAGTCACTCAACTAACCTATAAAAGCAACATAATCCCAATCAAANAATAGAATCAATTGAAAATTAATATAACAAGAAATGTGAGAAACTCATGTAAATAAAAATATACAATTTTTATGAAATATGTGGTAAAGACGACCCAGGAAAATCAAGAACTATACCATATTTCAGAATGCAAAGACTCAAAATTATAAAGTCACTCAACTAACCTATAAAAGCAACATAATCCCAATCAAATCTAAGCATATTTCTTTATGGAACTTACAGGCTTTTTATAAAGTTCATCTAGAAGAGAAAAACATATCATAATACATTTGGAAAAAATGAGGGAGCATTTACCATACCAGGTTTCAAAATCAAGCTTTAATGATTAAAACATGTGGTACAGTCAATAGAAGACAAGATAGACTCTAGCAGCCGCCACATATTCACAATTTCTGTTATGAAAAAGGCAGCAATTTACACTAAATGGCATTGGTACAACTGGCTAAGCATTTGGAAACAAAATTAGATCCCTATTCCCTGTGTTGCACAAAAATAAATTCCACCTAAAGAGCTAAATGTAAAAACAAAATTATAAAAGCATCCTAATAATGTACAAGATGATTTTAATGCAATCTGGGGGTAAAAAGTCTTTTATCAGATCCAGAGGCCATATGTTGACCATTTCACTATATAAAAATTTTAAATTTTAAATAATAAAAGGTACCTTTTAAAAGGTTTTAAAAAAAACAAAGCAATAGACTGGAAGAAAATATTTGAGAGAGCTTCTGCAAATCAATAAGAAAAAGACCAACAATCCAATTTTAAAATAGGCAAAGGGTAAAACAAGTATTTCACCAAAATGTTTCACATTAAACATGTGGAAAGATGTTCAATATACCTCTAATCAAAAGAAGGCAAATAAAAGTAACAATCAGATATTTTTTACAGTCAGATTTGCAGATGTTCAGTATCCAATGTTAGTACAATAATGTTGTCAGGAAGCGATTTTTATGGAACTATAAATTGGCTACAGTTTTTTGGCAGACAGTTTGGCACTACCTATGAAAAATTAGATGCATATACTGTTTGCCCCAGCAATTCCACTTTTAAGTTATCTGTCCAACAGAAATATCCTCTCAGCTATAATACAAGTAGAAAAATTTTTATAGCACCATTGTCTGTAATAGCCAAAAACTGAACATGATCTAAATGTCCATTAGTAAGAGAAAAGAAAATTAAGCCTGTACTATGTAAAATTTTGGAGCAGTTTGGAAGAATAATGTGGACATGGATATACTGGTACAGTATGCTCAAATCTATTAAGAGAAAAAGTCAACTTAAGTGAACAATATGATCCTATTGTGGAAAAGGAAATGGCAACCCGCTCCAGTATTCTTGCCTAGAGAATCCTGTGGACAGAGGAGCCTGGTGGGCTGCTGTCCATAGGGTCGCACAGAGTCGGACACGACTGAAGCGACTTAGCGTGCATGCGTGCGTTGGAGAAGGAAATGGCACCCCACTCCAGTAGTCTTGCCTGGAGAATCCCAGGGACAGGGGAGACTGGTGGGCTGCCGTCTGTGGGGTCGCACAGAGTGGGACACAACTGAAGCGACTTAGCAGCAGCAGCATGATCCTATTTATGTGAAAATCGAATCCTATCATTTTGTTAACACATAAATCCATAGGAAAAGGGCTAGAAAGGTGCACATCAAATTGTTCATGTGATAACCTTTGGGGAAGGGAGAAGGGTTGGGGGAAACAGACTTTTATTTCTTACTCAACTGCAGAGTCGGACACGACTGAAGCGACTTAGCGTGCATGCGTGCGTTGGAGAAGGAAATGGCAATCCACTCCAGTATTCTTGCCTGGAGAATCCCATGGACGGAGAAGCCTAGTAGGTTACAGTCCACGGGGTCGCAAAGAGTCGGACACGACTGAGCGACTTCACCTTCACCTTCACCTTCAACTGCTATACCTGCTTCCCTGTAGCTCAGAGAGTAAAGCGTCTGCCCACAATGCGGGAGACCTGGGTTCGATCCCTGGGTCAGGAAGATCCCTGGAGAAAGAAATGGCGACCCACTCTGGTATTCTTGCCTGGAAAATCCCATGGATGGAGAAGCCTGGTAGGCTACGGTCCAGGGGGTTGCAAAGAGTTGGACACAACTGAGCAACTTCACTTTCTTTTCAATTTCAACTGCTACACCAGAAATTTTTACAACAAAAGAGTGCTGGCATCTGCTTATATAATTTTTTTTTAATCATTTTTGAAAGATGAAGTATTATGCCAGTGGCAGAGGAGAAGAAGATGAAAGAGGACTGAGATCTTAAGAGACAGTGAGATAGCGAGGAGACCATTACCCAGTGAGCAAGAAGTGATGAGAATGCAGAATAGGCAGTGGTACTTGGGATGATGAGGACACAGACACAAGAGAGAGGATTATGCAGCTGCCAATTTTCAGGTGTAGGCATGAAGAGGGAGGAATACTAAAAGCATGTAAGTCTATAGCAGTACTATTCACAATAGCCAAGACATGGAAACACCCTAAATGTCCACCAACAGATGAATGGTTAAAGACATGGTACATATATACAATGGTATATTACTCAGCCTTAAAGAAAGAATGAAACAATGTCATTTGTAGTAATGTGAATGCAACTAGAGGTTATCATACTAAGTGAAGTAAGTCAGAAAGAGAAAGCCACATGATATCACTTATATATGGAATCTAAATTATGACACAAATGAGTCTATCTATGAAACAGAATCACAGACATAAAGAACAGACTGATAGCTGCCGAGGGAAAGGGGATGAGGGAAAGATGGAGTGGGAGTTTGGGGTTAGTAGATGTAAGCTTTTATATGTAGCATGGATAAGCAGCAAGGTCCTATTGTATAGCACAGAGAGCTATGTTCATTATCTTATGATAAACCATAATGGAAATGAATATTAAAAAAGAATGTATATATGTATAACTGAATCAATTAATCATAAATTAACAATATGTACTTCAATTTTTAAAAACTGAGAACTAAGTTTTTAGATTTAAATGTCAGGACAGAGTGATTCTGGGTGATGATGAAGCCCATGTGTGACCCTGAGATTCTGAATGATTCATGGAAATAGACTGCAAGGAATAAGAAATTGGAGACAGGAGACCATAAAGTGTATGTCGCAGAAGTATAGGCAGACTCCAGGTGCTACCTAGTTTAGTTCATAGAGAAAACTAAAACACAAAAGAAGGGGCTTCCCTGGCAGCCCGGTGGTTAAGACTCCGCCTTCCAATGCAGGATGTGGGTTCGAGCCCTAGTTCGATTCCTGGCCAGGATCCCACATGCCTTGTGGCCAAAAAAGAAAACAAAACCATAAAATAGAAGCAATATTGCAACAAAAATCAATGAAGTCTTTTTTTTAATATGCTTAAAAAAAAAAAGCTCAAGAGAAATGTCTTAGATTTATGCTACCTAAAAGAATTTAGTCCAATAATGGAAGTGTTCTCTATCTACCTTGTTCAATTCAGGAGCGACTAGACACATATGGCTTGTGAACAGTTGAAATGTAGCTAGCGAGAATGGGAAACTGAAATTTTATTTGTGTTCCTTTTAATTCGTTTGTATTTAAACAGCCACATGTGGCCAACAGCTACAGTAGTAGGCAGTATAGTTCTAGATGAAGATCCATATAGCAAGACATATAGTTAACTAAAAGTACCATAATGGAATAAGTCTAAAACACCGAGAAACTGTGGATACCATTTACTATGATGGAAAAAAGCAGTGTAACCTGTTCATCTTACTTCACAATGTTAAGGACATAGAAACGTCCTTCAGAGAGCCCTTGGTCTGCAGAGAATATAATATTAGGGCAAGAGATGTGAAAATATGACTTATCCATGTAAACTTGTACACAAACCAGGGAATGGATGAATTCCTGGAGACAGTCAATGTGGTGGGTGACCAGCAGGGCTTCCTACAACCACTATCAGGCACTTTCAGGAGCTTGTCAATCACTGACATGGGAAAGAGACTGAGGGGTACTGAAGGACTTCATAAAGGGATTGAGGAAGAAATTTTAAAATATTTCAATGACTGCCTGAAAGGCTTATTTGCATATTTATGGCTCTTTCTGTTAAAAAATGTACCCTTATTTCCATAGAGTTTATGGTTCTCCCTTTTATCTAGGAAATTCATTTATCATTGAAAGCTATCACAGGTTTTGAATCAAATGTTATCTCAGCTGAACTGAGCCTTAGCCCCCAATGAACTACTTCTCAAGTGTAGAAATCTCAAATACAATGAAACCTCACACAAGTTGTAGTCTCCAGCCAGGAACCCCTGAACTATAGACAGGATGCAGTACTTTGTTAATTATACCTAAGGGACATGCAGATGAGCCTCTGAGCACCTAGAGCTTTATCATTCTGTTCCTAACATCAGTTTTGATGGGGCCTGTGGCATCCTCCGTTCGTGGTGGAAAGTATTTGTCTTAGGGAAAGAGTCTAGATTTTATGGAATTTGACAGCTAAGGGAGAGATTTCCAACAATGTGTTCTCAAATATTTGGCTGTAAGCACCATGCATTCCATGGACTTAGACTCCAGACCTTCCATTCCCCAATTTTTCTTTGCTCAGAGTCCACTTCTTACATCTCTAGTGTCATAGAACATTCTCTGTAAAAGAGTCCCTTCCAGGAATGGAATTTACTCCAATCTTAGGAGTTCTAACTTTAATTATAAGGCTTCTTTAACAGCATTGCTATTTGTCATCCATGTAATTCTCTTGTTCCATCTCAGAGTTCTGCTCTGTGGAATGTGTAATCAGATGAAAAATCTACACCAACCAGAGGGGAATTCACAAAAGGTGACTTATAAAATATGTGCTGATTTTCAGCCTGCTATGACTTGATGTTTATAGCTGAAGAAAGAAACCTCACACTGAATCACAAGTACCATAGAATTACAAAACTACTTCATTCCCTCAACACTTACATAGTGCAAATCAGTGAAGTTGTAATACTGAATTCTCCTTTACTCCATACCCAGGAGTCAGCCTATCACCCTGAATCCTGGTTTTCTACCTCCTCCCCACCACTGCCTAACTTTGATCATTTGGCTATTCATTACTCAAAATATAGGTAAGAAGAAATAAAGGCAGAAGTTTAAAATTCAAAAACAGTCTCCAATATAGTGTGAACAGCTTTTAGAATATTTTGATGGTGCTTAGGGGATGGAGACTGATTCTGATTACTGAAACATGTTTGGAAAATTCTCTGCATCTTTATGTGTACATCTCTATGGCATACACCTCTGCTATCTCCTTCCTGAACAACACTGATAACCAAAGTGAAAGTGAAAGTGAAATAGCTCAGTCATGTCCGACTCTTTGAGACCCTATAGACTGTAGCCTTCCAGGCTCTTCCATCCATGGAATTTTCCAGGCAAGCGTACTGGAATGGGTTGCCATTTCCTTCTCCAGGGGATCTTCCCAACCCAGGGATCGAACCCAGGTCTCCCACGTTGCAGGCAGACAATTTACCATTTGAGTCACCTGGGAAGCCCTTCTGATAACCGAGATCAAGCATAAATACCGCCTCCCTTGAGAAAACTGCCTCTACTTCCCTGTACAGTTTGTCCTTCAGTCTTCTTAGTCTAACAGCACTCTGTTTGGTATCTAACATACTCAAGTAGTCGGAATACTATGTTCTAATGTTTTCCAGTACATCTTGCCCTTTACTCTGTGGATGCCAGGATGCCAGGGGTCTTTCTGATGCATCTGTATATCTCTTGTGCCAGTCATTGTTTGATACATAGGTGATAAGTACACCAATGTATGTCTGGTGTGAATTTTGTTCAATGAAGGAATGGTGTGACTTTCATTCAGCAGTTTATCACTTTCAACCATCCCCTGCCCTGTCCACTAAGAATACCTCTTCCACTATTACTAGCTTTCTGGAAACTGAAAGTTAGTACTTCCTTGCTTATCTGCAGATACAATACAATGTTCCCAACACACTCCATTTTTCTCCAGACTCAAGTATGAGGAGGAAGAAGAAGCAAAGTAAATAGAAAACTCAGTTTCATAATGTCAGGAGCTATACAATTTTTACTACATCTATAACCCAGGTCTTACAAATAGTCAAGAATATCCAGGGCATAAGTTTTGAAATTCTACCAAAAGTAATGGGAAAAAGAAGTAATCCTTAGAATATTGCACACACATACAAAAAAAATAAAGCACAAAAATGTATGGGCAGTATAATAATAATAACTAATGGCAACCCACTCCAGTACTCTTGCTTGAAAAATCCCATGGGCAGAGGAGCCTGGTAGGCTGCAGTCCATGGGGTCGCACAGAGTCAGACACGACTGAGCGACTTCCCTTTCACTTTTCACCTTCATGCATTGGAGAAGGAAATGGCAACCCACTCCAGTGTTCTTGCCTGGAGAACACCAGGGACGGGGGAGCCTGGTGGGCTGCCGTCTCTGGGGTCGCACAGAGTCGGACACGACTGAAGCGACTTAGCAGCCGCAGCAGCGTCAGTCTCTTATGATCCTTTGTATTTCTGTGTTGTCTGTTGTGATCTCTCCATTTTCATTTCTAATTTTATTGATTTGATTTTTCTCCCTTTGTTTCTTGATGAGTCTGGCTAATGGTTTGTCAATTTTATTTATCCTTTCAAAGAACCAGCTTTTGGCTTTGTTGATTTTTGCTATGGTCTCTTTTGTTTCTTTTGCATTTATTTCTGCCCTAGTTTTTAAGATTTCTTTCCTTCTACTAACCCTGGGGTTCTCCATTTCTTCCTTTTCTAGTTGCTTTAGGTGTAGAGTTAGGTTATTTATTTGACTTTTTTCTTGTTTCTTGAGGTATGCCTGTATTGCTATGAACTTTCCCCTTAGCACTGCTTTTATAGTGTCCCACAGGTTTTGGGTTGTTGTGTTTTCATTTTCATTCGTTTCTATGCATATTTTGATTTCTTTTTTGATTTCTTCTGTGATTTAATTTTATTTATCCTTTCAAAGAACCAGCTTTTTGCTTTCTTGATTTTTGCTATGGTCTCTTTCGTTTCTTTTGCATTTATTTCTGCCCTAGTTTTTAAGATTTCTTTCCTTCTACTAACTCTGGGGTTCTCCATTTCTTCCTTTTCTAGTTGCTTTAGGTGTAGAGGTAGGTTATTTATTTGACTTTTTTCTTGTTTCTTGAGGTATGCCTGTATTGCTATGAACTTTCCCCTTAGCACTGCTTTTCTAGTGTCCCACAGGATTTGGGTTGTTGTGTTTTCTTTTTCATTCATTTCTATGTATTAGGTAACTAAACTTTTCTTAAAAACAGATTTTTATTAAAACATATTTGACATATAACATGTGTAAATTTAAAGTATAAAACTTGTTGACTTCATACCATAATAAATGGTAATGTGATTGCCACTGTAGCACTCTATCACATCATATAATTGTCTTTTCTTTCTTGTGGTAGGAATAGTTAAGATCTGGTCTCTTAGCAACTTTGATTATAATAAAAAGTTTGCTTTATCCAGTACAGTATGCATTAGATCTACAGAATTATTTATATACTAGTTTCAAATTAATACACTCAAACATCTCTCTAATTCTTCCACTCCTCAGCTCCTGGTAACCACCACTTTACTCTTTTTATGAGTTTGGCTTTCTGAGATGCACATGTAAGTTATGTCTTACTTGCCTCACTTAGCATAATGTCAAGGTCAATCCATGTTGTCAAAGATGGATGGATATCCTTATTTCTCACAATTGAATACATGCACTATACTTTTAATCTTTTATTCTTTGATGGTCACTTGGGTGTTTATATATTTCTGCTATTGTCACTAATGCTCCAACAAACACATGAGTGCAGATACCCTTTTGCTAATCTGTCTTCACTTCCTGCTAGTATATACCCAGAAGCAGAAATGTGAGGTCACATGGTAGTTCTATTTTTATTTGAGGAACCTCTACATTGTTATCCATACTGGCTGAACCAATTTTCATTCCCACCAACAGAGTTTTCTCCACATTTTCAGCAACATGTGTAGTATTTTGCCTTCTTAATGACTGGCATTTTCAAGGTGTGAGATAATATCTCCTTTAAGTTGTGTGGGAGACCAGCAGTGGCCTGAGAGTGGATCAGATGGGGAGGTGGAAATGTGCCCGCACACAGGGCTTTCTGCCTGGGCAGGGGCATGCTTGCATACAAGGTACCCTGCCAAGGAGCCTGTACACGAACCCCTAGAGGTTAATGACCCGCTTGCATACGAGGAGTCTCACGCCCTCCATGACGAGTAGGAGGAAGCTGGAGTTCTGGACAGGCTTCTTAGTAAACACGTGAAGGTCACTTCCTCCCTCTCTGCTAAAATCGTAATTTTGTACTTATATGGTAAAAGAATGCAGTGCTTCGCTTCTTGCATTGCTTCCCAGAACTGGACTGTAAAAATAAACCGCAAGGGGGCTTGCACAGATTTGTTCCTCTGGTCAGAGTTGTGTCTTTGTCTGTCTTTTGTGTGTCTGTGTCTCTTTGTCATTTCACTCGCTACATCTGGCACCCAACGTGGGGCTCCAGTGAAACCGAAAGGGTGAGTACCCCTCGGGGATTATAGATCCAGGGCAGGGGAACTTTCGGGAAAATTATGGGGAACTCCCCATCAGTGAAGGCACAATACATGGAGTTAGTCAAAGGGCTTCTCCACTCCATTGGGGTTAAGGCATCCAGTCGCCATTTGTCGGAGTTATTCCGCCTCATGGAGCAGCATTGCTATTGGTTTCAGTGTCAAACAAAAGTACAATTGAATTTAAAAGACTGGAAAACAGTACAAAAGGAGTTGCATCGGCAACCTCAAAAGGGTAACATAATTCCTTTGAAGTTGTGGACTCTGTGTAATGCACAGGCTCTCACTTTACTATCTACAGATAGTGAAACAAAATCCACCAAGTCAGAAGCTATATATGAGGAAGTTCCGGGTGGAGAACAAAGTGTTGCCACTGTAAGCGGTGCTGCGGCGGCTACCGCCCCACCGTCCGGGGAAGAGGGATCTGATGCTGAGTCTGATAGTTCCACCTCGTCATGCTCTTCATCAGCGGCTGATGGCGAGGTGGAAAAAATGACTTGGTTATTTCAACAGTGGTGGAAAACTCACCAAAAGGATTCGCGGTGAGCTCCCACTCCTTCCACCCCTCCTTACACGTCTCTCTTTCTGGTTTCTTCCAAGATCCTGGATGTAGGGCGGGAGGGGCGCTGCTTTTCTTTTCCGGTTCCTATGCTTTATGATGATGATATTCCTGTGCCCCCTGGTGGTTTTATAGATCCTCTGCAGCTTTTTCCAATTCAATGGCAAGATGCCCCTAACAATATGGTAAATGTACAATATTTACCTTTTGAATATAAATTTTTTAAAGATCTTAAGGCCGCCATAGTGCAATATGGTCCTCAATCCCCTTTTGTTTTAGCTATGCTGGAGTCAATTGGAGAAACTAAATTAGTGCTTCCTTTAGATTGGGAATCAATTGCTCAAGCTGTGCTTGAAGGGTCCCAATGGTTGCAGTGAAGGAGCTGGTGGGAAGAAGAGGCTCAGAAGCAGACTCGAATAAATGAAGGACAAAACCCTCCAGGTCCACTGGAGGATAAATTAATGGGAGAGGGACAATTTCGAGCCTTGAGAGAACAGGCCCAATATTCAGATCAAGATTTGCAACAGGTACGCCAAGTCTTTCTTCGGGCTTGGCATCGTGTCATGCCCATAGGACACACACAACCTTCATGCACAAAAATTTTGCAAGGGCCTAAGAAGCCTTATACAGACTTCCTGGCTAGATTGCGGGTGGCAGTGGAATGAGCTGTTGGTCGTGATAAAATTTCAGAGATACTCTTGCAGACACTGGCTTTTGAAAATGCTAACCCAGAATGCAAACATATTTTGGGCCCCTTAAAGGGCCAAGGAGCTTCTATAGCTGAGTATATCAGGGCTTGCTCTGGAGTGGGAGGAGCAGAGTACAATGCTACTGTCTTTGCTGCAGCCTTGGCCCAAGCCATAAAACCAAAACAGGGTGGAAATTGCTATCATTGTGGAAAGCCTGGACATATGAAAAAGGATTGCTGAAAATTGAAAGCAAAACAGGACAATATAAAACAAAATAAGCCCCCTGGGCCCTGTCGCCAGTGTGGCAAAGGGCTTCACTGGACCAATGAATGCTGTTCCAAAAAAGATAAATTTGGCAATCCCATTTCGGGAAATTACCCAACAGGCCTCAGTCCCCGAGGCCCAGGGATAATTTCGGGGACCCCATCTCTACCCTCCAACCTTCAAGTGGTCCCTTTGTTTCACAGCAATCCTTGAAGGCTACTGACGCCTTGAAATCACCCAGACATTTACTGGTGTCCGATTTATATTCTGCCACTTCAGGAAGTGCAGCAGCTGATCTACCCTTAGCAGAGAATGTCCTTCTCTCTCCAGGGGGAGGAATTTATAAATTATGGACTAATGTTTTTGGGCCATTACCTAAGGGCACTTTTGGCCTAATATTAGGCCGCAGCAGTGCAGCCTTAGGGGGTTTGACTATTATACCTGGAGTGATTGATTCAGATTATGTCAGAGAAATTTTAATCATGGCCTCTACATCTATCACATTATCTCTATTAATTGGTGAACGTGTAGCCCAATTGATTCTCTTACCTTATCATCCCTTTCCCGCCATTCCTAACCAAAGAATGGGGGGTTTTGGAAGCACTGGGTGACATATATTTTGGGAAATGCTTGTTAAAGACTCCCGCCCAGTGGTCCCCTTCTATGTTCAAGGAAAAAGATTTGAAGGATTAGTAGATACTGGGGCCAATGTCTCTTTCATATCTTCACAACAATGGCCCTTTGAATGGGAAAAGGAGAAAAGTCCTCCCCTGTTAACAGGATTAGGATCAATTGCTGATGTATGGAAAAGTGCTCATCCTCTGAACTGTCAATTTCAAGATGGGAAATCAATATTTATAACCTTTTATATCATAAATATACCCATCAATATTTGGGAAAGAGATCTTCTCTCCCCCCTGGGAGCTTCTATAAACATTCCTTCAGGAAACTAATAGCCACTGCTCAAATTCCTCGAGCACTCCCATTAAAATGGTTAAATGTAACCCCAAAATGGGTTGAGCAGTGGCCAGTACCTCAAATTAAGCTCGAGGCCTTGGAACAATTAGTACAAGAGCAACTTCAACTTGGTCATATAGAACCCTCTGCCTCTCCATGGAATTCTCCTGGTTTTGTTATAAAAAAGAAATCTGGCAAATGGAGAATGTTAACAGATCTTAGGGAAGTTAATAAATGCATTGAGCCCATGGGAGCATTGCAATTGGGACTTCCATTTCCAGCCTTGATTCCTCAAAATTGGTCATTAATGGTATTAGATCTTAAGGATTGTTTCTTTACCATCCCTCTACAGTTGCAAGATAGAGATAAATTTGCTTTTACTGTCCCTGTCCTTAACAATGCTCAACCTGTTAAACATTATAAATGGACAGTTTTACCACAAGGAATGATCAATAGCCCTACCTTGTGCCAAGAGTTTGTTGCTCATTCTTTGCAAACTATTTGCAAGGAATGCCCCAATTACATTTTGTATCATTATATGGATGATCTCTTATTAGCTGCTCCCATTGCTGCTGAGCGCAATGATTTCTTTCTAAAGGTACAAAAGACATTAAAATAATATAATTTACAAATAGCTCCTGAAAAGATCCAAAAAGATTTCCCTTTCTCTTATTTAGGGACCATATTGGAACAACAACGAATAATGCCCCAAAAACTACAAATCCGAAGAGACCATTTGAAAGCTTTAAATGATTTTTAAAAATTACTAGGAGATATCAATTGGCTACGTCCTGTACTTGGAATTCCTACTTACCAATTGTGGCATCTGTTTTCCACATTAGAAGGGGACACAGCTTTAGACAGAAACATTATCAATGGACAGTCTTACCACAAGGAATGATCAATAGCCCTACCTTGTGCCAAGAGTTTGTTGCTCGTTCTTTACAAACTATTTGCAAAAAAATGCCCCAATTACATTTTGTATCATTATATAGATGATCTCTTATTAGCTGCTCCCACTGTCGCTGAGTGCATTGATTTCTTTCTAAAGGTACAAAAGGCATTAAAAGAATATAATTTACAAAAAGCTCCCGAAAAGATCCAAAAAGATTTCCCTTTCTCCTATTTAGGGACCATATTAAAACAATAAGGAATAACGCCCCCAAAGCTGCAAATCCGAAGAGACCATTTGAAAACTATCAATGATTTTCAGAAATTACTAGGAGATATCAATTGGCTACGTCCTGTACTTAGAATTCCTACTTACCAATTGCAACATCTGTTTTCCACATTAGAAGGGGACACAGCCTTAGACAGTCCCCGAACACTGACCCCCTCAGCTTTGAAGGAACTCCAATTTGTGGAACACCGACTTAATGAAGGCTTTTTAACTTACTTACATACAACGAATAACACCCCAAAAACTACAAATCTGAAGAGACCATTTGAAAACTTTAAATGATTTTCAAAAATTACTAGGAGCTATCAATTAGCTACGTCCTGTACTTAGAATTCCTACTTACCAATTGCGACATCTGTTTTCCACATTAGAAGGGGACATAAGTTTAGACAGCCCCCGAACACTGACTCCCTCAGCTTTGAAGGAACTCCAATTTGTAGAACACCGACTTAATGAAGGCTTTTTAACTTACTTACATCCATTTCAACCCATTTCCTGAATTCCTACTTACCAATTGCGACATCTGTTTTCCACATTAGAAGGGGACATAAGTTTAGACAGCCCCCGAACACTGACTCCCTCAGCTTTGAAGGAACTCCAATTTGTAGAACACCGACTTAATGAAGGCTTTTTAACTTACTTACATCCATTTCAACCCATTTCCTTTACTATTTTCCACACTCCCTATTCTCCATCTGGGGTAATAACTCAGGAAGAAGGATTACTAGAATGGATTTTCTTACCTAACAGTTTCTCTAAGAAATTGACTACTTATATGGATAAGTTGGTATTTCTTATACAGAAAGGTCACCATCATGTTCTACAATTATCAGGATATGAACGCTATCAAACTGTGACTCAATTAACAACTGCTCAAATATCTCATTGTCTACAATTTAATAAATACTGGCAAATTTCTCTCACTTCATATCCTGGTTCCTTTTTTAATCATTATCCTTCCTCTAAGCTGATTCATTTTCTTCAATCTAACCATATGATATCTCACTCCCCAATTTCCGATACTCCAGTTAAGGGTCCCACTATTTTTACCAATGCAAACAAAAATACAGCTAGATACTGTACCCCGGAGAGCTTCAAAGTTATCCCTCACTCCTTTTCTTTTGTACAGCCTGCTAAATTATGGGCTATTTCCCTATCTTTGCAAGATTTTTATCACCTTCCTATTAATATTTTTTTCAGGTTCTTGATATGCTGTTCTCTCTTGCTTCCAGCTTCCTTATGTCTCTCTTCTGTTGACACTTAAACACCAGTTAATAAATTATTTCATCAAATACAACAGTTACTCTTACTACACTCAGAACTAATTTTCTTTACTCATATCCATGCACATTCTGCCCTTCCCGGACCTTTATCATTTGAAAATGCTACAATTGATGCCTTACTTTATCCTATAAAAAAAAGCAAAACAAGAACATTACTTGCAACATACTAATTCCAAAGGGTTGCAAAAATCTCATGTGATTACTCTCAAACAAGCTCAAAACATTGTCCATTCTTGCTCTATATGCGCACCCTTTGTATTGCCATTCACCCCACCAGGTGTCAACATAAGAGGCCATCAAATTAATCATATATAGCAAATGGATGTCCTTTACATCCATTCTTTTGGCTGACAAAAATATATCCACCACACTATAGACACATACACACATTTTCAGTGGGCTACTGCCTTATACTCTGAGAAAGCTAATGCTATCATTACTCATTTATTATCTTGTTTTGCAGTGATGGGAATACCACTAGAATTAAAAACTGATAATGCACCTGCTTACCAATCTGTAAAATTAGCCCAATTCCTTTCTCAGTATCATGTAACTCATACTTTTGGGATTCTATACAATAGTCAAGGACAAGTTATAATTGAAAGAGCTAATTGTACCTTGCGTGATTATCTCAAAAAATTAAGAAAGGGGGAACAAAAGAGATTTATAAAACCTAAAGATATTCTGAATAAAACTTTACTCACTTTAAATTTTTTAAATATATGGAGTGACAAGAATTTGTCAGCGGCAGAACTACATTTCCAAAAGGGACAAGAAGATAAGAAGACATTAGATACACCTATTTGGTATAAAGATAGAAAAAGGGGTTAGATCCCAGCATCATTAATATATTTGGGGTGGGGATATGTTTTCATATCTATTGATAATTCCAGGTTTTGGGCTCCAACTCGATTGATTAAAATTCACAATGGATGACCGTTTTGTATGAAAGTTTGAAGAACTCTCAGCTCAACGGAGCTTCACCTTCTCTACTCGCTCTGCATCCCCTCCAACATAGGGACAACTGAAAAAGCTCACCCAGGAAGCTGAGAAAACCCTCGCCAATGCTGGTCAACCTCTCAATCCTACCAATTTGTTGTTGGTGATGATGGCTGTGGTTACCTGTCAGGTAATGTATGTGCAAGCAACTGAACACATTTATTGGGCTTATGTCCCTAATCCCCCTCTTGTAAGAGCTGTTTCTTGGGGATAACCTGAAGTACAAGTATGCACTAATGAGACTGCCTTCTTTCCCCCACCAGCTCGTGGGGGGATAGAGCAACTGCCTCATCACACCAATCACTACAATATAAGTAACGTTACTCTTGCAGCAGAGGGCATTCCCTTATGTATAGGGGGACACCCCTTTTGTTTGTCTACCAAAGTGCATTCTCATCATTCTTATAATACATGGGGGATAAAATATAATGACTATCATTTTGCTATTTTTACTGTGCTTGTCTCTGCTAGAGGCTTTCATACTTCAACAATTCCAATGGATCATCATCCTGATGTACTCATATCCCTATGCCCTTCTAACTTTTTTGTTCCATCCTTAGAATCTCTAGAGTGGGAGCATTGCCGGGGCCACCGACCTTTCAAAGTTATGAATTACTCTGGTTTTGTTATTATGGACTGGAGTCCAGATCATGGGCAGTTTTTAGAAAAGTGATCTAACAGATCCCTCAAATGGCATCGTATCAATAACACCTTAATGGGTAATGGCAATGAAACGGTTAAATGGCAACAGTTTGCACTGGTTCCTCCTCAATTTCAATTACAAGGTTATCCACATATTCAAGGGGACGTTTGGAA
The DNA here is from genome assembly GCA_006410635.1 of Cephalophus harveyi. Classification (NCBI taxonomy): domain Eukaryota; kingdom Metazoa; phylum Chordata; class Mammalia; order Artiodactyla; family Bovidae; genus Cephalophus; species Cephalophus harveyi. The sequence goes on from SJYT01053950.1 coordinate 59,255, forward strand.
ACTATGGGCTGTTTCTGGAAATCTTACTATATGGCCAGGGAATTATACTCTGAAGGTTACAGATGCATCGGGTCCATTTCATGTTAATTCGCATGTTAATAAATCTTATTTTGCTATGGCTTGTGTGAAATATCCATTTGCATTTTTGCATGGGAATTGGACCTAGAATGAAACTTTTGGAACTATATCTTGTGTGTATTGCAATTTGACTCAATGTATAAATAGATCTTGGTGGAATCGATTTGAAAATCAAAACAATGATATTAAGTCACTATTGATTGTTAAAGCTAGAACAGAACTATGGCTGCCTGTCAATTTGACAAGACCATGGTCGGACCCTTTTGCTGTTTCTCATCTGGTGACCGCTATGCAAACCTTGCTTCATCGATCTCGCCGGATACTGGGAATCATCATAGCCTCTGTTCTTGCCGTCGCCTCAGTTACCACAACGGCCATGGTGGCTGGACTTGCTTTGCAACAAGGAATCCAGACCGCTGATTTTGTTCGCAATTGGCATAAGGACTCTCATCTGTTATGGCAACAACAACGAGATTTACATGCTCAACTTGAGACCGATGTCCTCAATCTTCAACACGCTGTTTCTTGGCTTGGGGATCAATTAACTGTCTTATCTACTAGAAGCATGCTAAAATGTGATTAGAACTCTTCCCAGATATGTATCACCCCAGTGCCATTCAATTTGAGTAAAGGGTGGGAAAAAGTAAAGCAATCATTAATAGGGCATCAGAACATTACTGTGGAAATAATGAAGTTAGAACAGCAAATATTATCTACGTTCAGTAGAACCTTGCTTGACATTAATGAATCTGATCTGTTACAGAGTCTACAAGAGGGTCTGAATAGTTTAAATCCTCTCAGGCATGTATCCACACTTATTGGAACTACTTTTGAGAACACTGCACTTATATTGCTATTATGCTGTGTTGCTTTTTTAGTCTTCCGGTGCTGGCGCAGAGGACAACAACTAAAAAAGGAGAAACAATGCCTCCAAGCCACCTTACAAATTGCTACTGCATCTAAGAAATAAGGGGGAGATGTGGGAGACCAGCAGTGGCCTGAGAGTGGATCAGATAGGGAGGTGGAAACGTGCCCGCACATGGGGCTTTCTACCTGGGCATGCTTGCATACAAGGTACCCTGCCAAGGAGCCTGTACACGAACCCCTAGGGGTTAATGACCCACTCGCATACGAGGAGTCTCATGCCCTCCATGACGAGTAGGAGGAAGCTGGAGTTCTGGACAGGCTTCTTAGTAAACACGTGAAGGTCACTTCCTCCCTCTCTGCTAAAATCGTAATTTTGTACTTATATGGTAAAAGAATGCAGTGCTTCGCTTCTTGGATTGCTTCCCAGAACTGGACTATAAAAATAAACCACAAGGGGGCTTGCACAGATTTGTTCCTCTGGTCGGAGTTGTGTCTTTGTCTGTCTTTTGTGTGTCTGTGTCTCTTTGTCATTTCGCTTGCTACAATTTGCATTTCTCTAACTAATGTGAATATCTTTTCATGAGTCTATTGGCGATTTGAATTTTTTATCTTATTAGTTCCTTAGCCAATTTTGCAATCATATTGTTTGTACAATTATTAATATATCGTGCTGTACAAGTTCCTTATATATTTTGGATGTGCATGCATGCTCATTTGCTTCAGTCATGTCCGACTCTTTGCGGCACTGTGGACTGTAGCCCACCAGACTCCTCTGTCCATGGGATCCTTCAGGCAAGAATACTGGAGTGGGTTGCCATTTCCTCCTCCAGGGGATTTTTCCAATCAGCAATCAAACTCAAGTCTCCTGCATCTCCTACATTAGCAGGCAGATTCTTTACTGAGCCACAAGGGAAGCCCATATATTTTGGATATTAACACTTAATTTGAAAAAATTATGTGATATGAATAATTTTCTTTGTGAACACTGCTCAAAATTAATAGACTCAGTTTGCATAAGAGGTTACTAACGGTCACTGTTGGAGCAACCAAAGTCACTAATGATCATTGGTAGTATACAGAAAACAAGTTCATGTATCACAACTCACTGCAGTGAAGAACTGGAATCAATACCACTTTTCCCCATAGCTTTTGTAAGCAATAACAAGTCACACTAAAGAATACACAGAAGAACTGTACAAAAAATATTTTCACGACCAAGATAATCACAATGGTGTGATCACTCATCTAGAGCCAGACATCCTAGAATGTGAAGTCAAATGGGCCTTAGGAAGCATCACTATGAACAAAGCTAGTGGAGGTGATGGAATTCCAGTTGAGCTATTTCAAACCCTGAAAGATGATGCTGTGAAAGTGCTGCACTCAATATACCAGCACATTTGGAAAACTCAGCAGTGGCCACAGGAATGGAAAAGGTCAGCTTTCATTCCAATCCCAAAGAAAGACAATGCCAAAGAATGCTCAAACTACCACACAATTGCACTCTTCTCACACGCTAGTAAAGCAATGCTCAAAATTCTCCAAGCCAGGCTTCAGCAATATGTGACCTGTGAACTTCCAGATGTTCAAGCTGGTTTTAGAAAAGGCAGAGGAACCAGAGATCAAATTGCCAACATCTGCTGGATCATCAAAAAAGCAAGAGAGTTCCAGAAAAACATCTATTTCTGCTTTATTGACTATGCCAAAGTCTTTGACTGTGTGAATCACAATGAACTGTGGAAAATTCTGAAAGAGATGGGAATACCAGACCACCTGACCTGCCTCTTGAGAAACCTATATGTAGGTCAGGAAGCAACAGTTAGAACTGGACATGGAACAACAGACTGGTTCCAAATAGGAAAAGGAGTACGTCAAGGCTATATATTGTCACCATGCTTATTTAACTTATATGCAGAGTACATCGTGAGAAAACCTGGGCTGGAAGAAACACAAGCTGGAATCAAGATTGCCGGGAGAAATATCAATAACCTCAGATATGCAGATGACACCACACTTATGGCAGAAAGTGAAGAGGAACTAAAGAGTCTCTTGATGAAAGTGAAAGAGGAGAGTGAAAAAGTTGGCTTAAAGCTCAACATTCAGAAAACGAAGATCATGGCATCTGGTCC
>SJYT01053950.1:81439-97070 GCA_006410635.1 Cephalophus harveyi
TTTGTGACCCCATGGAATGTAGCCTACTATGTTCCTAGTCCATGGAATTTTCCAGGCTTGAATACTGGAGTGGGTTACCATTTCCTTCTCCAAGGGATCTTCCTGACTCAGGAATCAAACTTGCATCTCTTGTGTCTCATGCATTGGGTCAGTCGTTTGGGACTCTTTGCGGCCCCATGGATCCAGGACATGACTGTATAGTCCGACTTCCCTGGTGGCTCTAACGGTAAAGCGTCTGCCGTTAGACGTATGCAGGAGACCTGGGTTCGATCCCTGGGTCAGGAAGATCCCCTGGAGAAGGAAATGGCAACCCACTCCAGTACTCTTGCCTGGAAAATCCCATGGACGGAGGAGCCTAGTAGGTTACAGTCCATGGGGTCACAAAGAGTCGGATTCGACTAAGCAACTTCACTTTCACTTTCATACAGTCATGGAATTCTCCAGGCCAGAACACTGGAGTGGATAGCCTGTCCCTTCTCCAGGGGATCTTCCCAACCCAAGGACTGAACCCAGGTCTCCTGCGTTGCAGGCAGATTCTTTACCAGCTGAGCCACTGCAGGTGGATTCTTTACCACCTGAGCTATCAGGGAAGCCCCATGCACTGGCAGGAGAGTTCTTTACCAGCTGAACCTCATGGTGCTAGAGGTAAAGAATCTGCCTGCCAATGCAGAATGTAAGAGATGTGGGTTCCATCCTTGGGTTGGAAAGATCCCCTGGAGCAGGAAATGGCACCACACTTCAGTAGTCTTGCCCGGAAAATTCTATGGGCAGAGGAGACTGGCGGCTACCACCCATGGGATTCCAAAGAGTTGGACATGATTGAGTGACTCAGCACACATTCTCTTGTTTACAAATAACTTTTCACCTGCATTCATTTAACTATTCAGCACAAATATTTCATGTCACCTTCATGACACTATTTTCATTTTGTTTAACTTCACTTAAAAAAATCTGAAGGGCAAAGATGTTCCATGATCTATTCACAGAAATACTAAGGTGGAGCTCAGGAATCAAACCCAGGCTATCTAGTTCCATAATCGATGTTTTTAGTAACTAAATCATACTATACATAGCATGAAGAAGTAAAGGCACTATGAGAGGATAATTTTCAAGGTTATCTAACAGTACACACAAAAATAAATGTAAAATGGATTAAAGACCTAAATGGAATGCCAGATACTGTACAATTTCTAGAGGAAAACATAGGCAGAACACTACAACATAAATCACAGCAATATCTTTTTGGATCTGTCTCCTAGAGTAATTGAAATAAAAACAACAGTAAACAAGTGGGACCTAATTAGCAGTTTTGCACAGCAAATGAAACTATAAACAAGATGAAAAGAATATCCATAGAATAGGAGAAAATATTTACAAATGATGTCACCAATAAGAGCTTAATCTCCAAAATTCACTAATGGCTCATACAGCTCAATATCAAAAAGAAATTCAAATCCAATCAAAAAATAGAAAGAAGATCTAAACAGACATTTACCCAAAGAAGATATACATATGGCCAAAAGGCACACGAAAAGATACTCATTATCTTTGAAATAATTTTCATTGCTAATTATTAGAGAACTGGAAATCAAAACTACGACGAGGTTTAACCTCACACTGGTCAGAATAGTCATCATCAAAATGTCTACAAATAATAAAAGCTGGAGAAAGTGTGGAAAAAAGGAAAGCATCCTATTATACTGGTGGGGATGTAAATTGGTACAGTCACTATGGAAAACAATATGGAGGTTCCTTTAAAAACTAAAAACAGAACTGCTAAATGATCCTGCAATCCACTCCCAGGCATATATTGAGAGAAAACCATTTAAATCTAAAATCATCTAATCTAAAAAGACACATGCACCCCAGGGTTTACTGCGGCACAATATACAATAGCCAAGACATGGAAGCAACCTAAATGTCTATCCACAAAGGAATGGATAAAGAAGATGTGGTACATATATCCAACAAAAAATTATTCAGCCAAAGGATGAAATTATGCCATTTATAGAAACATGGATGGACCTAGAGTTTATTGTACTAAGTGAAGTAAAACAGAGAAAGACAGAAATCACATTATCATTTACATATGGAATGTTTTCTTAAAATGATACAATAAATCTTATTTACAAAACAGAAACAGACTTACAAACTCAGAAAACAAATTTAGGATTACCAAAGGTGAAATGTGGGGGAGTTTGGAATTGACATATATCAGTTCAGTTCAGTTCAGTCCCTCAGTCATGTCCGACTCTTTGCGACCCCGTGAACTGCAGCATGCCAGGCCTCCATGTCCGTCACCAACTCCAGGAGTTCACTCAGACTCACGTCCATCAAGTCAGGGTTGCCATCCAGCCATCTCATCCTCTGTCATCCCCTTCTCCTCCTGCCCCCAATCCCTCCCAGCATCAGAGTCTTTTCCAATGAGTCAACTCTTCGCAGGAGGTGGCCAAAGTAGTGGAGTTTCAGCTTTAGCATCATTCCTTCCAAAGAAATCCCAGGGCTGATCTCCTTCAGAATATAGGGTTTCCCTCATACCTCACTTGGTAAAGAATTCACCTTCAGTGCAGGAGACCCTGATTCGATTCCTGGGGCAGGAAGATCCACTGGAGAAGGAATAGGCTACCCACTCCAGTATTCTTGGGCTTCCCTTGTGGCCTCAGTTGGTACAGAATTCGCTTGCAGTGCGGGAGACATAGGTTCGATCCCTGAGTTGGGAAGATCCTCTGGAGAAGGGAAAGGCTACCCACTCCAGTATTCTGGGCTGGAGAATTCCATGGACTGTACAGTCCACAGGCTTACAAAGAGTCAGACACAACTGAGCGACTTTCACTCACTCACTGACACCACTATATTAAACAGGAACCTTCTGAATAGAACAAGGAATTCTGCTCAGTAATTTATAGAAAACTAAACGGGGAAAGAATTTGAAAAAGATTAGATACATGTATATGTATAACTGAATGACTTTGTTGTACACCTGAAACTAACACAACATTGTTAAGCAATCAAACTACAATATAAAATAAAGTAGTTACACATAAAAATGATAAAAATAAAATGGGTTGTAAATTAAAACCAAAAGAAAACTTACTACTCTCCTATAGAGAAGCTACCAGAAGATGGAACATATAGTAGATGAGGAATGTATAAGTAGCTGAAATATATAAATAAATAAGATAATCTAGGAGAAACTCCAGATTGAAAGAAGATGGAAGTCAAGTAAAGGGCTGAGGGCAACAGAAGCATTTTTAAGGCAAAGAGAGAAACATGACCCAGCATTAAAGACTGAGATGGAATATGGAGGAAGACAAAAGCAGTGTGTTTTATCACAGAACCAAAGTGAAGACTTTCAGTAGTACCAAACACCAGAGCTTGGTTAGGCAGATAATTGCATGCTCTCTGCAACTGCCATTTAGCATTGGTTTTGACCTTACTGAGAGGGGGGTGGTTCAGGGAATTAGTATGGAAGAACTCAAATAGAACAATTTCCAATCTATTTTTCCAAGCCCTGTACAGTACCTTAAGTGTCACCTATATCAAGTGTGCATAAACTTCAGCTAAAGTTATTAACTATCTACTTTTTAATTGGGTCCTGCTATTTCAGGTTTCCAGGATTTATCAGATGTTTCCATTCTGTTGCTTCTTTTTCTTGTGTGCTTCACATATGATAATTCTACTTATTCTGTAAAGTTCATCTGAAATGATACTTCCAATGAAAAAAATCTTTCCTTTTTCCTCTGGGTCTCTATTCATTTTCTTCACCATATTTTCATATAGCATATTAACACTTTTATATCACAGATTGAGTTGTCTGCTAGTTACCAATGTAACCATTTTTCTCCACACCAGATTATGAGCTTCTTGTCAGGAGCCATTTCTAAAATCTAAGAACTCCTTATACTCTGCTCATTCTACCAAAGGTCTCTTCTAACATCCTGTATACTTAAGGATACAGGATTAACCTTGATTAAGGTTAAACAGAACTGAAATTTGAAAAATAAAGCAGCTTGTATTAATGATCTAGCTCATTATGTTGTCAGAAGCCCAAAAGTCATAAGACTTGATTGGTAACTTACATGGGCTTCCCAGGTGACCCAGTGGTAGAGACTCTGCCTGCCAATGCAGGAGACATAAGAGACGCAGGTTTGATCCATGTGTTGGGAAGATCCCCTGGGGAAGGGAAAGGCTACTCACTCCAGTATTCTGGCTTGGAAAATTCCATGGACAGACAAGCCTGGCAGGCTACAGTCCATGAGGTTACAAAGAGCTGGACATAGTTGAGCGACTGAGCACATAAACACACACGTGGATGTTTATTCAATACTTTTACAATCGAGGCATATACAATCTATATTTGATAAAATGGTAAATACATTACAAAAGCAGATAATTATCACAGAGGCCAGGAAAAGGAAAATCGTTTTTTTTAATGTAGAGTTCTTAAATGTCCTCAAGGAGGAGATCTGATTTGAGAACAAAAATGAGTAGGTCTAGGGTGAGAGAGAGTGAGAAAATATTTTAGATGAGGAAATAAAAGCAAATTAACGAAGCAGGTGTATAAGAGGAAGAGTAAAGGGATGCACATGGCCAACTACCCTGAGCTGAGAGGAAGAAAGCAAGGTGAGAGGCAAGATGCAGACTGTGGAGCATCTGGGATGACAAAACAAGGAAAAACTATTGGAAAGCTAATCAAAGATCCTTACAAATACTTGAGTAAGAAAGTGTTATCATTTCTTTCATTCATCAGATAAATAATTGTTGAGCACTACCAAGTACCATGTATCTATTCAAGTGTTAGAAATAAAGGAACAAACATAACCAAGACATCTCTTTCCTCTTAAAACAACAGAGATTAGAGGAGGACTGACTGATTATAGACATGCTGAGCACTGAAGAATTGATGCTTTCCAACTGTGGAGCTGGAGAAGACTCTTGAGAGTCCCTTGGACAACAAGGAGATGAAACCAGGAAAGGAAATCCACCCTTAAATATTCCCTGAGAGTACTGATACTGAAGCTGAAGCTCCAACAGTATGGCCATCTGATGTGAAGAGTTGACTCACTGGAAAATACCCTGAAGCTGGGAAAGATTGAAGGCAAAAGGGGGAAAAGGGGCTGCAGAGGATGAAATGATTCAATAGCATCAGCTACTCAATGGACATGAATTTGAACAATCTCCAGGAGAGAGTGAAGGATAGAGGAGCCTGGCATGNGACTCAGTGGAAAGACCCTGAAGCTGGGAAAGATTGAAGGCAAAAGGGGGAAAAGGGGCTGCAGAGGATGAAATGATTCAATAGCATCAGCTACTCAATGGACATGAATTTGAACAATCTCCAGGAGAGAGTGAAGGATAGAGGAGCCTGGCATGTTACACAGTCCCTTGTTGTTGTTCAGTTGCTCAGTCCTTTCTGACTTTTTATGACCCCATGGACTGCAACTCGCCAGGCATCCCTGTCCTTCAACATCTCCCAGAGTTTGTATCAGGTGGCCAAAATATAGGAGCTTCAGCTTCTTCATCAGTCTTTCCAATGATTATTCAGGGTTGATTGCCTTTAGGATTGACTGGTTTGATCTCCTTGCAGTCCAAGGGACTCTCAAGAGTCTTCACTAACACCACAGTTTGAAAGCACCAATTCTTTGGCACTCAGCCTTCTTTATGGTCCAGCTCTCACATTAGTACATGACTACTAGAAAAATCATAGTTTTGACTATACAGACTTTTGCTGGCAAAGTGATGTCTCTGGTTTTTAATGCACTGTCTAGGTTTGTCATAGCTTTCATTCCAAGGAGCAAGCATCTTGTAATTTCATGGCTGCAGTCACCACCTGCAGTGATTTTGGAGCCCAAGAAAGTAAAGTCTGTCACTGTTTCTATTGTTTCCCCATCTATTTGCCATGAAGTGATGGCATGCCATGATCTTCATTTTTTGAATGTTGAGTGTTAAGCCAGCTTTTTCACTCTCATCTTTCACCTTCATCAAGAGGCTTTTTAGTTCCTCTTTGCTTTCTCCCATAAGTGTGGTGTCATCTGCATATCTGAGTTATTGATATTTCTCCTGGCAATTTTGATTCCAGCTTGTGTTTCATCCAGGCCAGCATTTTGCTTGATATAGTGGTGGATGTTTTTCTCTAAGTCGTGTCCGAATCTTGTGACCTGCTGGACTGTAGCCTGCCAGGCTCCTATGTCCATGAGGATTCTCCAGGCAAGAATAGTAGAGTAGGTTGCCATTTCCTTCTCCAAGGGATCTTCCAGACCCAGGGGTCGAACCCGTTCTCCTGCATTGCAGGCAGGTTCTTTACCGAGTGAGCTACAAGGGAAGGCCCTTCGCATGATATACTCTGCATATAGTTTAAATAAGCAGGGTGACAATCTACAACCTTGACATACTCTTTTCCCAATTAGGAACCCATCTTTGTTTCATGTCCGGTTCTAACTGTTGCTTCTTGACCTGCATACAGGTTTCTGAGGAGGCGAGGTCAGGAGGTCAGGTGGTCTGGTATTTCCATCTCTAAGAATTTTCCACATCTTGTTGTGACCCACACAGGCAAAGGCTTTAGTGTAGTCAATGAAGCAGAAATAGATGTTTTACTGAAATTCTCTTGTTTTTTCTATGACACAATGGATATTGGCAATTTGATCTCTGGTTCCTCTGCGTTCTCTAAATCCAGTTAGTACATTTGGAAGTTCTCAGTTCACATACTGTTGAAGCCTAGCTTGAAAAACTTTGAGCATGACCTTCCTAGCATGTGAAAGGAGTGCAATTGTGCAGTAGTTTGAAATTGTGCTACACAGTGCATGGTGTCACAGTCAGACACAACTTAATGACTGAACAACAACAAATAAATAAATAGCCTCCAGGAGAGTAATTATTAGAATAAAGGAGGAATCAGCATAATAAAGACAAAACAGCTGGTAAGGACTTAAAAGAAAGAACAACTTCAGTAATTCATATCTGGGACTAAATAATAGTATCAAAGTTTCCAGTATGGGTTGAGGAGGACACAGGACCAAATTCAATTCATAGAGGGAAGAAGCTGATACTCTGGCTACATCTTCAACACCATTTAGTATCATCTCCAAATTAAATTATCTTTCATAAAAAATATTAAGGCCATAAAAAAATTCATTACTTCAACAGAAGGTGAAACCAACCTGACTCTTCTGCTTATTTTACATTTTACAAAATGAAGGCAGAGAATTGTAAAAATGAGATCAGCTACGTAAGATTCAGCAAGATGACCTCAAATTACTTTGGTGACTTTAATGAAGGTCTTTTATTTTACCCTAATTTTTTTCACAGGTCATCTTCATTTACTTTTGGTAGCTAGGTCATAGTGACCTAATCTCCCCACAGAAACACAATGAAATCATACAAGGAAATCCCTTTAGCATTTGATGGAAAATTTAAATTTGCATTGTATGGAGAATAATTACTGATGCTAACCTATTAGTAGTCTCCCAGATATTTATTCCTTTAAGCCCAAGTGTTTTAGAGACTAAGGTTTATATTCTGAAAATCTAGTAGACCTAACACCAGAAAGCAAATAACTAGGTGTTACCTAAGACTGCTCAGTGAAATCTAGGTAAGAAAAAATTTCTATTTTACTTTTGCTTTTATTTATGTTTTTATTTTACTTTTAATATTAACACAAATTAACATTTTTTTGAATTATTAAGTATTTTTGTTATTGCAAGATTTCAGCTATTTGGTTATCACCCTAGCTATTTCCAAAACTGAAAACTATAGGAATGAGGGTGAAAAAAGCTCAGTGAAATCTAGGTAAGAAAAAATTTCTATTTTACTTTTGCTTTTATTTATGTTTTTATTTTACTTTTAATATTAACACAAATTAACATTTTTTTGAATTATTAAGTATTTTTGTTATTGCAAGATTTCAGCTATTTGGTTATCACCCTAGCTATTTCCAAAACTGAAAACTATAGGAATGAGGGTGAAAAAATTCATTGCAACTTATGGTGACCTCTCTGATTATAAGGTAAAACTTCAAAATATACAGGTAAAGACAGAATATAATTCTGTTATATAATTCAGAGTATGTTATTCAAAAATTGCCTCTACTGGGAGAGTATATGAAAAATACCTGATTATACACACACACACACACACACACATTTGTTGTTGTTCAGTCACTAAGTAATATCCAACTCTGTGATCCCATGGACTGCAGCACACCAGACTTTTCCCTGTCATTCACTATCTCAGAGTTTGCTCAAATTCATATCCATTGAGTCGGTGATGCCATTCAACCATCTCATTCTCTGTCACCTAGTTCTTCTCCTGCCCTCAATCTTTCCCAGCATTGGGATCTTTTCCAATGAGTTGGCTCTTCGCATCAGGTGGCCAAAGTATTGGAGCTTCAGCTTCAGCATCAGTTAATTTAATGAACATTCTAAGTTGATTTCCTTTAGGATTGACTGGTTTGATCTCTTTGCTGTCCAAGGAACTCTCAGGTCTTCTCCAGCATCACAATTCAAAAGCATCAATTCTTCAGCACTCAGCCTTCTTTATGGACCAATTCTCTAATCTGTACATGACTGCTGGAAAACCACAGTTTTGACTATACAGACCTTTACTGGCAAAGTGATGTCCCTGCTTTTTACTATACTGTCTAGTGATGACATAGATTTTTTTTCCAAGGAGCAAACATCTTTTAATTGTATGGCTGCAGTCACCATCTACAGTGATTTAGGAGCCCAAGAAAATAAAATAAAATAAACTGTTTCTACCTTTTCTTCATCTATGTGCCATGAAGTGATAGGACCAGAAGCCATGATCTTATTTTTTTCNTTACTATACTGTCTAGTGATGACATAGATTTTTTTTCCAAGGAGCAAACATCTTTTAATTGTATGGCTGCAGTCACCATCTACAGTGATTTAGGAGCCCAAGAAAATAAAATAAAATAAACTGTTTCTACCTTTTCTTCATCTATGTGCCATGAAGTGATAGGACCAGAAGCCATGATCTTATTTTTTTCCATGTTGAGTTTTAAGCCAGCTTTTTTACTCTCCTCTTTCACATTCATCAAGAGGCTCTTTAGTTCCTCTTAACTTTCTGCTATCAGAATGATATCATCTGCATATCTGAGGTTGTTGCTATTTCTCTCAGAAATCTTGATTTCAGCTTGTGATTCATCCAGCCCAGCATTTTGCATGATATACTTTGCATATAAGCAGGGTGATAATATACAGCCTTGACATACTTCTTTCCCAATTTTGAACCTGTCCATTGTTCAATGTCTGGTTTTATCTGTTTCTTTTTGACCTGCATACAGGTTTCTCAGCAGACAGGTAAGGTGGTCTGGTATTCCCATCTCTTTAAGAATTTTTGACAGTTCGTTGTGATCCATACAGTCAAAGGCTTTAGTGTAGTCAATGATACAGAAGTAGATGTTTGTTTTTTCTTTTTTTTTATTCTCTTGCTTTTTCTATGATCCAACAGATGTAGGCAGTTTGATCTCTGGTTCTTCTGCCTTTTCTAAATCTAGCTTGTACATATGGAAGTTCTTGGTTCACATACTGTTGAAGCTTAGCTTGAAGGATCTTGAGTGATATCTTGCTAGCATGTGAAACAAGTGGAATTGTGCGGTAGTCTGAGCATTCTTTAGCATTGCCTTTCTTTGGGATTGGAATGAAAATTGACCTTTTCCCGTCCTGTGACCATTGCTGAGCTTCCCAAATTGGCTCAACATACTGAGTGCAGCACTTCAACAGCATCATCCTTTAGAATTTGAAATAGCTCAGCCAGAATTCCCTCAACCCCACTACTTTTTTTTGTGGTAATGCTGCTTAGCGCCTACTTGACGTCACACTCCTGGATGTCTGGCTCTAGGTGAATGAGATATATATGTGACTTGGTATTTATTTTAAGGAACTCATGTAAAATCTGGGGCTTCCCAGATGGCTTTAGTGGTAAAGAATCTGCCTGCCAATGCAGGAGAGATGGGTTTGATCCCTGAGTCAGGAAGAGTCTCTGAAGGAGGAAGGAGCAACCCACTCTAGTATTCTTGCCTGGAAAATCCCATGGACAGAGGAGCCTAGGGAACTACAGTCCACAGGGTCGCAAGCAGTTGGACATGTGTCAGCGACTGCACATGAGCACATATAAAAAATGACACATCATTTGGGAATACTGAATATGGGTGCCATAGATATATATAGTATTCTTCATAAATTCATAAATAGATACTGTCTCTTATACACATCTTTTGAAATTGAAATAAACCATTTTGAACATAGAATTTATATGATTAAACACTCACTCAATATGTCTTGTAGGTTACTAAATAATAGTAGAAGGTAGCTCTTTAAAGAAAAACAAAATTTGTTCTCACAAATCATATTAAGATTTAAAGGGTTTTCTCTAAGTCTTAGGAAACTAAAGTAGAAAAGCATGGCTTACTTTTATTTACTTTTAATGTACTATGACATGCTTCAGAAAATCTTACATAACTTTCTTAGGAAACAGATAATAGTAGGCATGTTAATTCAGATAAAAGATACACAGATACTTCCAAGGGAAGAATGTTGATAATATCCTTTGTAAACTGTTCTTCAAAATTAAATCTCAACTTGCAGATACCAAGTAGTTCATTAGAGATCATTCAGTTCAGTTCATTTCAGTCAATCAGTTGTGTCCAATTCTTTGCGACCCCATGGATGGCAGCACGCCAGGCCTCCCTGTCCATCACCAACTTCTAGAGTTCACTCAAACACATGTCCATCGAGTCGGTGATGCCATCCAGCCATCTCATCCTCTGTTGTCCCCTTCTCCTCCTGCCCTATATCCCTCCCAGCATCAGAGTCTTTTCCAATGAGTCAACTCTTTGCATGAGGTATAAAGAAAAACAAAATTTGTTCTCACAAATCATATTAAGATTTAAAGGGTTTTCTCTAAGTCTTAGGAAACTAAAGTAGGAAAGCATGGCTTACTTTTATTTACTTTTAATGTACTATGACACACTTCAGAAAATCTTACATAACTTTCTTAGGAAACAGAAAATAGTAGGCATGTTAATTCAGATAAAAGATAAACAGATACTTCCAAGCGAAGAATGTTGATAATATCCTTTGTAAACTGTTCTTCAAAATTAAATCTCAACTTGCAGATACCAAGTAGTTCATTAAAGATCATTCAGTTCAGTTCATTTCAGCCAATCAGTCATATCCAATTCTTTGCAACCCCATGGATGGCAGCACACCAGGCCTCCCTGTCCATCACCAACTTCTAGAGTTCACTCAAACTCATGTCCATCGAGTCAGTGATGCCATCCAGCCATCTCATCCTCTGTCGTCCCCTTCTCCTCCTGCCACCAATCCCTCCCAGCATCAGAATCTTTTCCAATGAGTCAACTCTTTGCATGAGGTGGCCAAAGTACTGGAGTTTCAGCTTTAGCATCATTCCTTCCAAAGAGCACCCAGGATCATTGGTAGGATACTAAAAATAAGTTCACCCGTCCCAGGTCACTGAACTGGAGGTAGGACTGGAATCAGTCATGCTTTTTTCCCATAGCACTCTACAACTGTTTTCAAAGTATGTTACAGAATATCTCAAAATACCTATAATATAAAAGGAAAGATACACATACACATATGGAAAAAGCAAAGTTAGATTTTACACAAGCAATTCTAGATTGTATTGGATATAAAAACACTCTTGATGGTTCAAAAAAATGGAGACTGGTATAGTTTGGGTCACTGAATAAACTTTATTATGTATTATTATAAAAAACTATGCTTTATATAAAAAAGAAACTATGCTTATATAAAGCATATATAAAACTCAACTGAGTGACTGAACCAAACTGAACTGAACTGATGCTTTATATAAAGATGTAGATATCTAGGCATGTTCAAAGAGAATAATGGATGCAGCATGACACTGTGAAAAGAGATGAAAGAGAGGAATATCTATAAGTGCTATTCTCTTCGGTAATTTTCTTTAAAGATGAACAGCCCTGTCCTTCATCCTTAGTGATTTCCACACATTCCTAAGATATAAATCAAACATATCTCTGTATGTTATTCAAAAATTGCCTCTACTGGGAGAGTACATGAAAAAAATACCTGATTATACACACACACACACACACACACACACACACACACATTTGTTGTTGTTCAGTCACTAAGTAATATCCGACTCTGCGATCCCATGGACTGCAGCACACCAGGCTTTTCCCTGTCATTCACTATCTCTCAGAGTTTGCTCAAATTCATATCCATTGAGTCGGTGATGCCATTCAACCATCTCATCCTCTGTCACCCTGTTCTTCTCTTGCCCTCAATCTTTCCCAGCATTGGGATCTTTTCCAATGAGTTGCCTCTTCGCATCAGGTGGCCAAAGCATTGGAGCTTCAGCTTCAGCATCAGTTAATTCAATGAACATTCTAAGTTGATTTTCTTTAGGATTGACTGGTTTGATCTCTTTGCTGTCCAAGAAACTCTCAAGTCTTCTCCAGCACCACAATTCAAAAGCATCAATTCTTCAGCACTCAGCCTTCTTTATGGACCAACTCTCTAATATGTACATGACTGCTGGAAAACCACAGTTTTGACTATACAGACCTTTACTGGCAAAGTGATGCCCCTGCTTTTTACTATACTGTCTAGCAATGACATAGCTTTTTTTTCCAAGGAGCAAGCATCTTTTAATTGCATGGCTGCAGTCACCAACTACAGTGATTTAGGAGCCCAAGAAAATAAAATAAAATAAACTGTTTCTACCTTTTCTTCATCTATGTGCCATGAAGTGATAGGACCAGAAGCCATGATCTTATTTTTTTTCCCATGTTGAGTTTTAAGCCAGCTTTTTTACTCTCCTCTTTCACCTTCATCAAGAGGCTCTTTAGTTCCTCTTCACTTTCTGCTATCAGAATGATATCATCTGCACATCTGAGGTTGTTGCCATTTCTCTCAGAAATCTTGATTTCAGCTTGTGATTCATCCAGCCCAGCATTTTGCATGATATACTCTGCATATAAGCAGGGTGATAATATACAGCCTTGACATACTTCTTTCCCAATTTTGAACCTGTCCATTGTTCAATGTCTGGTTTTATCTGTTTCTTTTTGACCTGCATACAGGTTTCTCAGCAGACAGGTAAGGTGGTCTGGTATTCCCATCTCTTTAAGAATTTTTGACAGTTTGTAGTGATCCACACAAAGGCTTTAGTGTAGTCAATAGCCTGCCAATGCAGGAGAGGTGGGTTTGATCCCTGATTCAGGAAGAGCCTCTGAAGGAGGAAATAGCAACCCACTCTAGTATCTTGCCTGGAAAATCCCATGGACAAAGGAGCCTAGGGAACTACAGTCCACAGGGTCGCAAACAGTTGGACATGTGTCAGCAACTGCACATGAGCACATATAAAAAATGACACATTATTTGGGAATACTGAATTCAGGTGCCATAGATATATATAGTATTCTTCATAAATTCATAAAGACAACCCCTTTTCACCATAAGCATTCTGCCTAAAACTACAAAAATATTTTGGGGGATCCTGAATTTCAGAATCAAAATTTAAAAGTTTACATTTCACAGAAATAAATGTCTCCCACAGGTCCATGTCCCTATATCCCAGAGGAAATAGAGGAAGTTTTAAGAATGGCTACACTCCTTCTAAACACTCCTTATAAAAAGAAAAATTTGAAGTGGAAAACTATAGACTCTCTAATTTCAATGTTGTGTCTCCACAATTCCTATGTCAACAGAGAAAGATCAAAATTTAAAAGTTTACATTTCACAGAAATAAATGTCTCCCACAGGTCCATGTCCCTATATCCCAGAGGAAATAGAGGAAGTTTTAAGAATGGCTACACTCCTTCTAAACACTCCTTATAAAAAGAAAAATTTGAAGTGGAAAACTATAGACTCTCTAATTTCAATGTTGTGTCTCCACAATTCCTATGTCAACAGAGAAAGTAGATATGACTGAAAATAACCACTCCTTGACAGCAGAGTTTGCCCTCTATCCTAAATGTCTTGCAGGTCTCGACTTCTGGGAAGACAAGGACCATAAGGAATGGTAGATAGACTAGTGGTAGGTGGGGAATCTTGGTCTGGTGGCATTGATAGTTACAGAGCATCGTCTTCACACACCAATGTACATCTTTGTGGGTAACCTCGCGCTGATGGATTCCTATTGTTCCAGTGCCATTACCCCAAAGACTGTCTCTTATACACATCTATGTGTATAAGAGACAGCCAGGAATTGAAGTCAGTACATATAAAGATCACCTCCATTTGGCAAATTTCTAGAATCCCAAGGCATAATCTTACCAACTTCCCCATATCCCAAGTTCTCAAATATTAGTACCCTCTTAAGCATGTGACAGAAGAAAAAAACATATCAACTTCATTTTCAATTTTTTAGTTGGTTCAAAAGATTATGTTTGAGTATGAAACTTCACAGAACATACATTGATTAATAAAAACTTTTTCTCTTTAGACTGAGTCAATTTACACTTAAGTTCTCTGAAATGTAGTATATGTACTTTGGTGTACTATCAATCTGTACTTGAAGATGATGTTATTTATATTGACATAAGACAGAATGATTTCTCTGTATGAATGCATGGCACAATTCTATTGTCTCTGCCTTGCAGAAACTACAGATGGCTTTCTCCTGGCAGCAATGACCTATGATCACTATGTGACCATCTGCAAACCACTGCAGTACCACACCATGATGTCAAAGAAACTGTGCATTCAGATGACCACAGGGGCCTACATAGCTGGAAACATTCATCCCACAATTCATGTAGGGTTTCTGTTTAGGTTAACTTTCTGCCAGTCTCATCAATCAATCACTTTTTTTGTGATGTCCTTCCATTATACAGACTCTCCCGTGTGAACCCTTATATCAATGAACTGATGATATTTATTATTTCAGAGTCACTTTCAGTCTTCATTATCACCGTAGTCATAATCTCTTATCTTTTTATCCTTTTCACAATTTTCAAAATGAAATCCAAAGAGGGAAAAAGCAAAGCCTTTTCTACTTGTGCATCCCAGTTTCTCTCTGTCTCAATTTTCTATGGTTCTCTTCTCTTCATGTACATTCGACCAAATTCAATTAATGAGGAGAATAAAGATATTATACCTATTGCTATTTTTTATACTTCAGTGATTCCTTTATTAAACCCTTTTATTTATAGTCTAAGAAATAGGGAAGTAATTAATATTATGAAGACAATTATGAAGATTTCATAACATTCTGCAACCAATATCATTCCATATGAACAAATGATTTTAATTTGATTAAAACTTTTTCAAAATCAAGAAATACTGAGAAAATGGAAAATGGCCACCTCACAAATAACATTAGATTATTAAAACATGATGGCATATCAGTCAAATAAACAAGGTCAAATGAAGAAAATATGGTAAAATATATTCACAAATCTAAGCCACTGGGTTTCATCAGAAGTGAACTAAATAATTACCATTGAGGTCACAATTGTGTCACAGTATGTTAGTTAAACTAGAAGCTATATTTCAGAGTATAGTAAGTTACACTTTTAGACAATTTCAGCAAAGGCCAGGAATTGAGGTCAGTACATATAAAGATCACTTCCATTTGGCAAATTTCTAGAATCCCAAGGCAT
>SJYT01053956.1:8860-142369 GCA_006410635.1 Cephalophus harveyi
CTAGGGACCTGGGCTCAGCGGTGGGGGCGGCGGGGAGGGGGGCGGGGGGCCTCCATGCAGGCTCAGTACAGTGTTCCTGCCTTGGAAGAAATCCCAGTCTAGCAATTCACGGCTCCTGTCCTGGATTTTGTAGTAACTATAGGTGGATGTGGTTACACCTTCTAGGAGGTGGCTGCTTCTAATTGGGAAAGGTCCTGGGATTTTCCAGGTGGAGGCAGTGTAACATGTGTGGCTGTTTCAGTCAAAGTCCTTCCCAGGGGAAAAATAGATGGCACAGGCAAATATTTTAATTTAAAAGGCTTTTTAAATTAAAAGGGACAATTTACTAGGATGTGGACAGAGTTTAGGAATCCACACAGGGATTAGTAACAGTGAGAAGAGATTATCACCCCTAAACTAGTAGGTGTAAAAGAAGAGTCCTGGACAAGGCACACCAAACAGGAGCTATAGCTGATAAGGAAGCAGCCCCTGCCGGAGCCACATCGTGTTAAGGGGACAGCAATGGGAAGGAGCCAGAGAAGGCAATGGCAGCCCACTCCAGTATTCTTGCCTAGAGAATCCCTTGGACAGAGGAGCCTGGTGGGCTGCTGTCCATGGGATCGCACAGAGTCGGACTCGACTGAAGCGACTCAGCATGCCTGCATGCCATTGGAGTAGGAAACGGCAACCCACTCCAGTATTCTTGCCTAGAGAATCCCTTGGACAGAGGAGCCTGGTGGGCTGCTGTCCATGGGGTCGCACAGAGTCGGACACAACTGAAGCGACTTAGCAGCAATGGAAAGGAGTACCCTGACCTCTCTCCCATCCCATTCTCCAATCTCCTCCAATAGCTTTCCATTGGCCAAAGCCAGCTGGATATCAGAGGGCTGGAGAGCTTGGAACCTAGTCCAGGACACAGAGATAGGGTAGGGAGGGCAGACAGTGGGTTCCAGTGCTGAGGTGAGGGCAAGAAGTATACCCAGCACAAGCAGGCTCTATTTGCTCTTATCAGAGAAAATTATTTAGGGGCAATTTTCCTAGTCTATTTTCATCCACTCTGTTTAGTTCACATCTTCCTCTGTACCTGGGAGGAAGGCTTTTACAGACTGGGTTTAAGACTTCCAGTTATCCCAGAACAAATCACCAACCAGAGGAACTGTTGAGCTGGCCTGATTCAAACTGCAGAAGGCTCTACAAGTCCAGAAGCCAGTCCAAAGTCAGTCCAGACAGGTAGGACCTCCTTTGGGCTGGTTGCTGAGTGTGTGTGCCCTGGACCCAGGGGTTCAGGCAGGACAATTCCTAAGCTAAAAGCCCTTCTTTGCCTGAGACCTAGAAAGAGCAAGATACCTGAGGGTCCTCTCCCTTCCCTCAAGGGAGAGATCCTGCAAGGGGCGTTTACAGAACACCAGCAGTAGATTGGAGCACTGTTCACAATAGAACATTTGAGAATTAGAACTTTCTTGAGGGGAAAAAAAAAAAATTTATCAAAAAAATCAAAAGTCAAATTCTCAGTTATGCTCCACCCAAAGGTAGATAAGAATGATATAAAGGTTTCAGTTCAGTTCAGTCGCTCAGTTGTGTCCGACTCTTTGCGACCCCATGAATCAGCATGCCAGGCCTCCCTGTCCATCACCAACTCCCGGAGTTCACTCAAACTCATGTCCATATATAAAGGTTTAAGAGATTCAAATTCACTGTATTGGAATTTCCCTGGTGGTCCAGTGGTTAAGAATCTGCCTACCAATGTGGGGGGTGCGAGTTCAATGTGGGGGGTGCGAGGGATCCCACATCCCTCGGAGCAACTAAACCCGTGTGCCACAGCTACTGAGCCTTCATGCCTAATGGCAGAGTAGCCCCTGCTCCCTGAAACTAGAGAAAGCCTGCATGTGGCAACAAAGACCTGGCACAGCCACAAATAAATAAACAAACAAATTCACTGCTGCTTCAGAAATGTACAGTATTGATGAAGTTTGAGCAAACAGAACAGGAAAAATCTTTATTGCTTTTCTTATTTCAATACTGTCAGCTTTCAAATAAGAAACAGGTTGAGGAAAGAGTAACATGGAATATATATTTTACATATTTTACCATATAAAATATACCAATATTTTACATATTTTACCATGTAAAATATATTTTACATATATTACCATATGTAAAATAGCTAGCAAATGGGAATTTGTTGTATGGCTCAGGAAACTCAAACAAGGGCTCTGTATCAACCTAGAGGGGTGGGATGGGGAAGGAGATGGGAGGGAGGTTCAAAAGGAAGGTGATATTGTATATCTATGGCTGATTCATGTTGAGGTTTGACAGAAAACAGCAAAATTCTGAAAAACAATTATCCTTCAATAAAAAAATTAAAAAAAGAAATAGGTTGAAAAATATCTTAGAAGTTTTTAAATTCTAAAAGTAAGTATGTATGGTTTCTTTCAGAATTTAAATAAAAATGGAAAGACACTGGGACTTCCCTGGCGGTCAGGTTGAGCTTCCCAACTTCCAATGCAGAGAGGGGAGCAGGTTCGATCACTGGTCAGGGAATAAGACCCCACATGCTGCACAGCACCACCAAAAGATTTTTTTTTTTTAATGAAAGACACTAAGCACTGAAAGCCTTTGAGACACTCTGTGTGGGATCTCCTCAATGAATCGGCTACTGCCTTCATCGCTCTGGCCTGGAGCTCAGGCTCTGTGCTGTCTCCTTCTCAGGAGAGCCTTCTCAGGAATGTGAGGATTTGTCTCTGAAGGTACTGGTAGTTTTCACTGCTGTATGTAACCATAGCAGGTTGCCATATACTTGATAGGTACTTAATAAATGTTTATGAAATGAATGAAAGAAAAGAAGGGAGGAAGTTACACAACAGTCTCTGCACAGACCTGGCGTGTTTTTGAGAGAAATTTCAGGAAGAAGCAGAAGTCACATTTTTCTACTTAATCTGAGCTCTGGGAAATGCCAAAGTGAGGTAAAATATGAACTATGCACTTCAAGGGTGCAACTAGGCTGAGCGCGAGTGCATCATGCAAGAGATGATGCCCCTCAGGTCTTCATCCCTTCAGGACTGCCTGAAGATGTGAAGGAATTATAGTATAATGATTATTAAATGGTTATTCTATTTTTTCTAGGGCTTTCCAGATGGCACCGGTGGTAAAGAACGCGCCTGCCAATGGAGGAGACGCAAGAGACGTGGCTTTGATCCCTGGGATGGGAAGATTCCCTGGAAGAGGAAACGGCAGCCCACTCCAGTGTTCTTGGCTGGAGAATCCCATGGACAGAGGAGCCTGGTAGGCTACAGTCCATAGGGTTGCCGAGAGTAGGACATGACTGAAGCAACTTAGCACACATTTTTGCTAACCTTTTCTAAAAAACTCTTTAACTTTATAGCATCATGAAAGAGGAGCTTTGTCTTTTGCCA
Source organism: Cephalophus harveyi (assembly GCA_006410635.1). Lineage (NCBI taxonomy): Eukaryota > Metazoa > Chordata > Mammalia > Artiodactyla > Bovidae > Cephalophus > Cephalophus harveyi. The sequence goes on from SJYT01053956.1 coordinate 12,253, forward strand.
AAATTTTCCAACTAATATTTATTATTTTCCATGAATAAGAGGCACTCTTCCAAAATAATATGACCTTCAAAATATTCCCATTAAGTAATATTATTGTTCTTAATTTACAGATAAGAAAAATTTTCCCAAGGTACCACATGAAGTAGATGGTGATACTATTTTGGAATGCAGCAAGCCACTAGATCTTATTCCTATTTAACAACCTAAAGCTAAAGTCAGTTACATTATGGCCTGAAATTGAAAAGGAGAAAGGGGAAGGGCTGGCTCCCAGTCTTCTAGGTAAAGAAGCAACACATACATAGATACTCAAGAATGAGTCTGTCGTTTCAGACCGTTAATTTACAGAATTCACTGAAAGGAAGGGAAAAAAGAAAAATTGAAAAACTTCATAAATTACTTGTCATAACAAAATTGTTGACCATCATCAGACCTTTTATTAGGAACACCAACAGCAAATAATTTTGTTCCCTATCTGGTTTATATGCAGAGTTAAAGTATAACATCTAAATGTTATTTTTGTTTAAAATTTGAATTTTAAAGGCCAGAAGTTTGTGCCCTTATTTTACTGAATTATTTTGCTGTTACCGGTTAGATGCCTTGTGACAAGGAACATAAGAGCTATTTAAAAGAGACCTGTACAATTTAGGCAGAATAATTGCAGTCCTGAATAGGGCGAGCAATTATATGCAACATGCACCTGCATCTTAGGGTATTCTGAGGCATCTGATGGCATTGTGCCTGGTTCCTGAGGTTTACATGTTGAAAGCCTTTCAGGCTTTCTTTTAAAATAGGTATTTAAAGCCATTAATTCCCTCTTGAAGCAAACAAAGGAAAGACCCATCTACAGAATCTTGCTGGACTCCTGCTTATCTATGAAAGCCAAATTTTTCAAGAGGGTACCTCAGAGTCTCTGCTTCTCCTAAGACAGCTGATTCTCTGATGCAATTGCTATAAATCATTAAATCATTTCTGCTGAGGCAAACCATTATTTTTTATTATATTTTATAAAATATATTATAAAACTATATTTTATTAAAGTAATGTTTTGATATTATATGAACATGCACACGGTAAACAGTCAAACAGCATAAAAGAATATCCAATGAAATGTTAGTCTCTCCTCCCACCCCACCCAGAGTCTCTTGGCTTCCCTCCACAGAAAGAAACACGCTGCTTTAATGTGCAAACATATTCATAACCATTATAGAGATTTCTGTTTGATAACTTCATCTCTTTTAATAGTCTACAAATATTTTTTTAATGAACATAAAGACAATTATACTTTTAGGACTGTACTTTGAAGAAGGTAAACAGAGAGAGGCAAGAGAGGAACTGGGGATGAAAGCAGCAGCCTGATTTAGATGGGATCACCAGAGAAGACTTTTCAAAGACGGTGACTTCCCTGGTGGTCCACTGTTTAAGACTCTGAGTTCCCAATGCAGGGAGTCCATGTTTGATCTTTGGTCAGGGAACTAGATCCCATGTGTCATAACTAAGAATTTCCTACATGCAACATCAAAGATACCACGTGTGGCTAATAAGACCAGGCAGAGCCAAGTAAATAAAAATAAATTAAAAAAAAAAGAAGCTGACATTTGAGTTGACCATGCAAAAGAGACAGAGAGCAAAGTGAAAGTCAGAGTGGAGTGTGTTCCCCTGGAAGGTATCTCCATCATTGGAAAAACCAAGGAGAAGTCAAAGTGTTTGGTATTGGAGGGACAAAATGTCAATGTGATGAGAGAGGAGGAGGGTGGTAGGCTGAGAAACAGGTAGTCTTTTCCACCAGGATAAAGAGTTTAGATTTTAGATAAAGAGTGCCACGGAAGCACTGAAAAGTTTTCAGAAGGGAGGAGAAATGCATGGTTTACATTTCTAAACGTTCACGCTGGTAGATTGTTTCCAAAGATGGCCACAACCATTGTGTCATCCCACATACCCTCTGCAAATGTGACTCTGCCACCCCTCCCGCCTGTTTTCCCTCTTTTGAAGTGTGGGCAGGCTCTGTGGCTTGCCTTAACCAATAGAATGCAGCAAAAGTGAGAGTGACACTGTGCGACATCTGAGATTGGGTCGTAAAGGACCATATTACTTCTTTTTTTCATTTGCTTGGTGTCTTGAGCCACTTTGAAAAGAAGCCCAGGCTAGCTTCCTGGAGAGGCCCATGATAGATGGGCCCTGAAAGATGCCAGAGCACAGGAGTAAAGAGGCCCCAGCATTCCAGCCATCCGTCTGAGGGGCCAGGCATGTGGGTGACACCCTCTTAGATTCTCTAGCCCCAGTTGCAGCCACATGAGCAAGTTCAGCTCACTCTGCATGAAACACAGACTTGTTATTCTGACCGAACCGTGCCAGGCAACCCACATAATCATGAGCAAATATTGATAAAAAAATAGTTGGCTTTTTAAAGCTATTAACACATGGGTTGGTTTGTTACACAGCAGCCAATAACTGATGTACATATTCTGGCTGATGTGGGAAAAATGGATTGTAGATTTCAGGATGGAAACATAAATAACAGATCACTTTAGCAGTTCATAAATGAAATGAATAGAGAAGTGGAAAATGAAAGAAGTGGATAAATTTTATATAAATTTTGGAGGTAGAATAGATCAGAATTTATTGAAAGCTTAATTAACATGAATGTTCAGTGAAACGATTACTACCAGATATTTGATTTGAGTGACTAGATGTATGGTAATGCCATTTATCAAAAAAGTTAAGACCCAGATAGGAGCAGGATTGAAGGATGGGAGGTGAATGAAGGTCCTTGATTTCTAACATTCTTGTTACCGTATATTGACACAGGGAAAGCTACCTTAATCTTGTAATTTTGGCCATTTTTTATATGTTTATCATGTTGTCTTTGGTATAAATCATGAATTTTTCCAACTACAAGCCGTGAATGAACTAAAGATGACATTTGTAAAAGTTCCAAACTAGTGAGACAGAATGGCTACATATCGACTTCCATAAAAAGTTAACTTTCTATTCATATGGACTTTTAAGGATAAGCTTCTGACATCAGTGGTGCCATAACATGAGAGTAGAAAGCTCTGGACAGTAGAGTCAGCCAAACAGAGGTTCTAACAGCTCCATGTTTGTAGATCAGTTTGGATTTGACAACCCCTGCCTTGGCTGGGTGGAGAAGGCAATGGCACCCCACTCCAGTACTCTTGCCTGGAAAATCCCATGGATGGAGGAGCCTGGTAGGCTGCAGTCCATGGGATCGCCAAGAGTCAGACATGACTGAGCGACTTTACTTTCACTTTGCACTTTCATACATTGGAGAAGGAAATGGCAGCCCACTCCAGTGTTCTTGCTTGGAGAATCCCAGGGATGGGGGAGCCTGGTGGGCTGCCGTCTAAGGGGTTGCACAGAGTCGGACATGACTGAAGCAACTTAGCAGCAGTAGCAGCAGCAGCCTTGGCACACAAGCAAATTCTCCAAGACAAATGACCTTATTTAAAATCCTCAAGAATGAAGGAGTCTCCAGGATGGTGGAGTAGGAAGACCCTGAGCGCACCTCCTCTCAGTTCAGTTCAGTTGCTCAGTCGTGTCTGACTCTTTGCGACCCCATGAACCTCTGTACACCAGACCTCCCTATCCATCACCAACTGCCAGAGTCTACCCAAACCCATGTCCATTGAGTTGGTGATGCCTTCCAACCATCTCATCCTCTGTCGTCCCCTTCTCCTCCTGCCCTCAATCTTTCTCAGCATCAGGGTCTTTTCAAATGAGTCAGCTCTTTACATCAGGTGGCCAAAGTATTGGAGTTTCAGCTTCAACATCAGTCCTTCCAATGAACACCCAGGACTGATCTCCTTTAGGATGGACTGGTTGGATCTCCTTGCAGTCCAAGGGACTCTCAAGAGTCTTCTCCAACACCACAGTTCAAAAGCATTAATTCTTCTGCGCTCAGCTTTCTTTATAGTCCAACTCTCACATCCATACATGACTACTTGAAAAACAATAGCCTTGACTAGACAGACCTTTGTGGACAAAGTAATGTCTCTGCTTTTTAATATGTTGTCTAGGTTGGTCATAACTTTCCTTCCAAGGAGTAAGTGTCTTAATTTCATGGCTGCAATCTCCATCTTCAGTGATTCTGGAGCCCAGAAAAATAAAGTCACCCACTGTTTCCACTGTTTCCCCATCTATTTGCCATGAAGTGATGGGACCAGTTGCCATGATCTTCGTTTTCTGAATGTTGAGCTTTTAGCCAACTTTTTCACTCTCCTCTTTCACTTTCATCAAGAGGCTCTTTAGTTCTTCTTCACTTTCTGCCATAAGGGTGGTGTCATCTGCATATCTGAGGTTATTGATATTTCTCCCGGCAATCTTGATTCCAGCTTGTGTTTCTTCCAGTCCAGCGTTTCTCATGATGTGCTCTGCATAGAAGTTAAATAAGCAGGGTGACAATATATAGCCTTGACGTACTCCTTTTCCTATTTGGAACCAGCCTGTTGTTCCATGTCCAGTTCTAACTGTTGCTTCCTGACCTGCATACAGGTTTCTCAAGAGGCAGGTCAGGTGGTCTGGTATTCCATCTCCATCAGAATTTTCCACAGTTTATTGTGATCCACAGAGTCAAAGGCTTTGGCATAGTCAATAAAGCAGAAATAGATGTTTTTCTGGAACTCTCTTGCTTTTTTGATGATCCAGTGGATGTTGGCAATTTGATCTCTGGTTCCTCTACCTTTTCTAAAACCAGCTTGAACATTTGCAAGTTCATGGTTCACATATTGCTGAAGCCTGGTTTGGAGAATTTTGAGCATTACTTTACTAGCATGTGAGATGAGTACAATTGTGCAGTAGTTTGAGCATTTTTGGCATTGCCTTTCTTTGGGATTGGAATGAAAACTGACCTTTTCCACTCACTGCTGAATTTTCCAAATTTGCTGGCATATTGAGTGCAGCACTTTCAGAGCATCATTTTTCAGGATTTGGAATAGCTCAAGTGGAATTCCATCACCGCCACTAGCTTGTTCATAGTAATGCTTCCTAAGGCCCATTTGACTTCACATTCCAGGATGTCTGGCTCTAGGTGAATGTGAGTGATCACACCATTGTGTTTATCTGGGTCGTGAAGATCTGCTTTGTACAGTTTTTCTGTGTATTCTTGCCACCTCTTCTTAATATCTTCTGCTTCTGTTAGGTCCCTACCATTTCTGTCCTTTATTGAGCCCATCTTTGCATGAAATGTTCCCTTGGTATCTCTAATTTTCTTGAAGAGATCTCTAGTCTTTCCCATTCTATTGTTTTTCTCTATTTCTTTGCATTGACCACTGAGGAAGGCTTTCTTATCTCTCCTTGCTATTCTTTGGAACTCTGCATTCAAATGGGTATATCTTTCCTTTTCTCCTTTGCTTTTTGCTTCTCTTCTTTTCAAGCTATTTGTAAGGCCTCCTCCTCTGAAGGACACACCAAAATTACAACTATTCACAGAGACAATGTTGATGAAAAAGACCAGAACCTTCCAGAAAAGACCCTCCATAAGATACAAAGAAGGAATCACAAGACAGGTAGGAGGGGTAGAGTTGCAGTACAGGGGTGACCCGTACCCTTGGCTGAGCAACCCACAAATGGGAGACCAATTACAACTGCAGAGGTTCTCCTCAAGGGAAGAGGGAACTGAGCCCCACATCAGTCTCCCCAGCCTGAGAGTCCTGCACGGGAAAGATGAGGCCCCAGAAAGTATGGCTTTGACGGCCAGTGGTGTTTACTTTTGGGAGATTCAGAGGGCTCTGGAAAATACAGACTCCACTCTTAAAGGGCACACATAAAGTTTCGCCTGCTCTGGAACCCAGCGCAGGAATAGTAATCTGAAAGGAGCCAGGGTCAGACCCACTTGCCAATCTTGGAGAGTCTCCCAGAGAGGCAGGAGGAAACTAGAACTCATTCTGGGAACACAGACCCTGGTCGCAGGCATTTTGGGGTGCTCATTCTACCATGTGGATGTTGGTGCTGGCAAGAAATTCTGGACTCCTCCCTCTAGTTCATTAGCTTCAGCACTCTACCCGTTCCCCTCATTAGCCTGAGGCACCAGTACTGGGATGTTACAGCCCACCAGCGGTCAGGCTGCCTTAAGAGCCCCTGAACCCACAGCTTCCCAGGACATGGTCCTGTCCAACAGAGGACCCAGGTCCTGGCCCCATACACCAGTCACAGGAGCTCAACCTGGGACTCTCAGGGCCCTGCAGCCAGAGACTCCCAGCCCTGGCTCCACTCACTGGTGGGCGGACAAAGACCCAGGAACACCAGGGTCCTGCAGCCTGCCATGGCAGGACCCGGACAACCCACCAGCAGTCCAGTACTAGCTCTGGGACCCCTGAGCCCTGTAGCTAGAGACCCCAGGACCTGGATTGGCTCGCTGGTGGGCTGGCACTATCCTTGGGGCCCAGCTTCACCCCCCCAGTAGGTGAGAACCAGTTCTGGGATTTCTTAGACCCCAACCCCATCCACCAGAGTGTGGACATAAGGTCTAGGGCCACAGTCCCACAGCCTGCCTCCTCAGGACATGGCCAACACACCAGCCCCAGGACACCTGGACTCCAGACTCTACCCTTGCCCACCAGCAGGCCAGCTCCAGCTCTGGGACACCTTGGGTCCCCAGTCCAGGGTCCTGGGATCCAGGACCATCTCCTGTGGGCTGACACCAGCTTTGGGACCTACCAGGGCTCCACAGCCAGAGCATCTGGGAGCTGGTGCTACCCACCCAGGAGCTGGCACTAGCCCTGGGCCCTGGGCCCACTCACCGTCAGGCTAGTATCAGCTCTGAGATACCCGACTCCTCAGCCAGCCACTCCAGGATTCAGCCCTACTTAACCAGTGGCCAGCACCAGCTTTGCACCCGTGTCAGGAACTGGCCCCTCCCACCAGCACTAAATTTGGGAGTACTAGCCCCACAACCACCCACCCCAGAAGCCACCTTTGCCATCGGTGTGCCTGCATTAGCCCCAAGACTTACCAGGGTTCTCCAGCCAGTTCACGAGCCAGACCCTATCTAAGGCAGGGCCTGGCCATCAGGCAGACTGGAAGCCAGCCATGCCTACCAGACAGCCCCTAGTAATCAGCCCACCACAAAAGGGGGAATCCCTAGACCATGTAGCCTGTGGCCAGAGGGGAGTGCACTGCTTGGACACATAAGACGTCTCCTAAAAAGGCCAATTCTCCAAGGTCAGGAAACAAAACCAACCTAGAAGGTACGTAGAAGTAAAACCAGCAAATTAGGCAGAATGAGGCAATAGAGAACATGTTCCAAATGAAGGAACAAGTTAAAACCCCAGAAGGAGAACATAAGTGAAGTGGAGATAGGCAATCTACCTGAGAAAGAGTTCAAGGTAATGATGTTAAAGATTATCAAAGAACTCGGGAGGAGAATGGATGGACAGAGTGAGAAGTCAGATTTTAACAAAGAGTTAGAAAATAAAAGAGAAGCACAAGAGATGAAAAATATAATAACCGAAATGAAAAATACATTAGAAGGGAGACTTCCCTGGCAGTCTAGTAGTTAAGACGCCCAGCTTCCACTGCAGGGGGGCTGGGTTCAGTCCCTGATCGGGGAACTAAGATCCCACATGCTATGAGGCGAGGCCAGAAAAAAAAAAAAAAAAATTAGAAGGAATCAGTAGTAGTATAGATAACACAGAGGAACATATCGGTGAGCTGGAAGATAGAGTAGTAGAAATCATTGAAGCTGAACAACAAAAAAAAAGGATAAAAAGGAATGAAGACAGTTCAAGAGACTTCTGGGACAACATCAAGTATGTTAATACTCTCATTATAGGGGTCCCAGAAGGAGGGGAGAGAAGGAGAAAAGGGAGAGAACATATTTGAATAAAAAGAGCAAAAAACTTTCCTAACCTGGGACAGGAAATAGATATCCAAGTCTGGGAATTAGAGAGTCCCAAACAGAATCAATCCGAAGACAAATATTGTATAATATCACTTATATGTGGAATCCAAAAAATAAAACAAATGAATATAACAAACCAGAAACAGACTCACAGATACAGAGAACAAACTAGTGGTTACTGGGCGAGGTATGGGGGAGGGGCAAGATGGAGCACAGGATTAAGAGCTACAAACTATCAATACTACATATAAAAAAAAATAAATTACAAGGATATATTATACAGCACAGGGAACAGAGCAAATGAATATTTTGTAATAACTTTACATGGCGTATAAACTATAAAAATTTTGAATCACTATGTTGTACATAGTGTATTGGTGAATTCAGAAGTTATGTCATATTCAGAGGATCCCAGGAAAGGTGTCTCAGGATATTTCAGGAGATAAAGCTTCGTTCGAAAGGGAGCTTGGGTTTTACTTTCTGTCCTCACTTGTCTCTCTGCATGAAAACCGTCTTTCTGTGCTTCTCCCACCAGATGGCAGGAGATGGCTGCCTCACCTTTCAGGCCCAGTGATAGTGGGCTTAGGTTCTAGAGCTAGACTATCCAGGTTCGAATCCTGGCTCCAACACTAACCAGCTGTGTGACTTGGATCAAGAAACTTAACCTCTCTGTGCCTTGATTTCCTCATCTCTCAACTGTTGTTAATGTTACATACCTCAATAGGATTGTGCTTAGTCGCTCAATCCTGTCCGACTCTTTGCAACCCCATGGACTGTAACCCACCAGGCTCCTCTGTCCATGGGGATTCTCCAAGCAAGAATACTAGAGTGGGCTGCCATGCTCTCCTTCAGAGGATCTTTCCAACCCAGGGATCGATCCTAGGTCTCCTGCATTGCAGGTGGATTCTTTACCGTCTGAGCTACCAGGGAAGCCTTGCCTTTAAAGGTGAGCACTATATAAGTTTTAACTATTATCTTTGATTCCTAGGCAAGAAAATCTGGCTGGGGGACTTCCCCAGCAGTCTAGTGGTTAAGACTCTGCCTTCCAATGCAGGGGTATGGGTTTGATCCCTGGTCAGGGAACTAAGGTCCTATATGCAGCAAGGTGTGCCCAGAATTCAACGGGAATTTGCTGTATGGGTCAGGAAACTCAAACAGGGGCTCTGTATCAACCTATAGGGGTGGGATGGGGAAGGATATGGGAGGGAGGTTCAAAAGGAAGGGGATATATGTATACCTATGGCTGATTCATGTTGAGGTTTGACAGAAAACAGCAAAACTCTGTAAAGCAATTATCCTTCAATAAAAAATTAAGACAAAAAAAAGAGGCACTTGACTGTCAAAGTTTTATAAGTTGGGAAATTGATTACATGATCTACCCATGGTCACACACTCATTTTTCTACTGGGTAGTTGATCTTTATCATAGTGATTAATAGAATCTCCAGAAGGCAATGGCACCCCACTCCAGTACTCTTACCTGGAAAATCCCATGGATGGAGGAGCCTGGTAGGCTGCAGTCCATGGGGTCGCCGAGTCAGATACCACTGAGCGATTTCACTTTCACTTTTCACTTTCATGCATTGGAGAAGGAAATGGCAACCCACTCGAGTGTTCTTGCTTGGAGAATCCCAGGGATGGGGGAGCCTGGTGGGCTGCCGTCTATGGGGTCACACAGAGTCGGACACGACTGAAGTGACTTAGCAGCAGCAGTATACATATATATATATATATATATATAAATCTTATTGAGGTTGGGCTAGTGGTCCACTCCTCATGGCCCAATCATACTTTCAGTTCAGTTCAGTCACTCAGTCGTGTCCGACTCTTTGCGACCCCATGAATCGCAGCACGCCAGGCCTCCCTGTCCATCACCATCTCCTGGAGTTCACTCAAACTCACGTCCATCGAGTCGGTGATGCCATCCAGGCATCTCATCCTCTGTCATCCCCTTCTCCTCCTGCCCCCAATCCTTCCCAGCATCAGAGTCTTTTCCAATGAATCAACTCTTCGCATGAGGTGGCCAAAGTACTGGAGTTTCAGCTTTAGCATCATTCCTTCCAAAGAGTACTATATACGCTACTCCTTCAGGGCACATATCTCAGCTATAATTTAGCATTTGATTGAGGACTGTATTTACCACTAGACCTCAGGACCACTGCTTGTGCTCACTGTTTTGTTCTCAGCACCTAACACAGCAGTCAGAATCTCTAGGTACACCATTTACGTTGTATTTTCTGTGCAATATGGTAGCCTGGTGGTGGTCCAGTTTCAACAAATATGCTGAGTGAATGGTCCAACCCATTAGGGTGGAGGGTGTAGCTAGTGGCTGCAAAGGCCTACTTTCATGAGTGGGGAGGCAGTTCTGAGCAATAGGAGATAAGCTCAACAGAAACTTTCAAATATACCTACTATTTGCTTCACGTGGCCAGGCACAGGGAATACAAAGTCAAACAAATGTCAGGCAGAGATTGTGGGTGGCATAATCCCCTACCATTTTGTCCTTTAGTTTGATATCCCTAAGTGTTCTTGAGTATCAACACAGCCACTGAAAGAAGCCCAGGCACAGAGGCTGAATCCTAATTGTTTACTCTGGGTATAATAATCACCTCCTCATTTCCGGGATCCAGTTGTGATCAATGACATGTAAGGAGAAATAAATTTAAGACGCAGCTGAGAAGAGTTTGTTCCCGAATTAAAACACAGTGGGAAGCGCTGTCCCTTTTTCCTGCTTAGATGTCAAGCCAAAAACAAAAGCCAGTAATGAGGTGGTACAGTAGCATAATAAAGAATCTAGGCCCAGATATTTTATTATGTAAGTTTTTACATGTTTAAACTGCTCTAGACAAGCATGCTCTTTCTTGCAGCCAAACACTTTTAAACTGATAAACACAGTCCCTTTACTTTCATAACTGAAAGTGAGTGAGAGAGACAAATCAGATAATCAGTAGCTTAAGATCAGAAACTCAGAAGGATGCCCACTACCATCACTCCTCTTCCACAGGGTACTGTAAGTGTTTAATTGCCTCATAAGATAGGAAAAAAGACAACAGGATTGTCACACTAAAAGCATGTACTATCCATAAAAGAAAAAATGCAAAATTAAAAACTTTTTCTTATCTGACATGGGACTTAATGTCTAGAATATGTGAAGAATTTTCAAAACTCAACAGTAAAAAAAATCCAATTAGGAAATAGGCAAAAGACGTGAAGAGATGTTTCACCAAAGAGGCAGGGGTGCCAAATAAGCACATGAAAAGATGTGCAGACTTTCAGCTTCCAGTCTTGACCAGAATGATCAATCCAAAGGGAAAGAGGCGAGGCATCTTTTTGTCTACCTTTTAGAAGATGGAAGTCATTCCTTTGGCCACATCCATGCGAATCTACAAGAAAGGTAATGTTGTAGACATCAAGGGAATGAACCTTGTTCAAGAAGGGAATGCCCCGCAAAGGTTCTCAATGGCAAAACTGGAATAGCCATGCTGAGTGTTACCCAGCATGCTGTTGGCATTATTGTAAACACACAGGTTAATGGCAAGATTCTTGCCAATAGAATTAATGTATGTATTGAACATATTATGCAACCCACGAGTTGAGATAGCTTCTTGAAATATGTAAAGGAAAATGATCAGAAAAAGAAGGAAGCCAAAGAAAAGGGTATTTAGGTTCCACTGAAGTTTCAGCCTGCTCCACCCAGAGAGGCATACTTTGTGGGAAGCAATGGAAAGGGACCTGAGCTGCTGGAACCCGTTTGCTATGAATTCAAAACTCAGGGTCTGTAAACGTAAGATGAATAAAGAAGATGTAGTACAGAGATAGAATAGAATATTACTCAGCCACAGAAAGGAATGAAATTGGGTCATTTGTAGAGATATGGATAGATCTAGAGTCTGTCATTAGCAGAGTGAAGCAAGTCACAAAAACAGATACCGTATATTAACACATATATATGAAATCTAGAGAAATGGTTCACACGAACCTATTTGCAGAGCAGGAATAGAAACACAGACATAGGAACAGACGTGTGGACACAAGGTGGGGAAGGGGAGGGTGGGACAAGCTAGGAGAGTGGCACTGACATATTCACTACCCTGCATAAAACAGATCGATAGTGGGAAGCTGCTGCATAACACAAGAAGCTCAGCTCGGTGCTCTGTGATGACCTAGAGGGGTGGGATGGAGAGGGGTGGGAGGGAGGCTCGAGAGGGAGGGGATGTACGTGTACACATAGCTGATTCACTTCGTTGTACAGCAGAAAGTAACACAATATTGTAAAGCAGTTATATTCCAATATAAAAAACACATAGGTTTTTCAGGATGTATGTGACCAGCATAGGGATAGGAAATGTAACAAAACAGAGCACCTAAAACTGACCCATAGATATTTGGAAACCATTGTAAGATAGCTCTGGCACTGTGAATGAGAGGAGAAATTGAATTTCAGATGGAAGGTGAAAGGCAAAACTTTACAACTTTCAGAAGAAAATATGAGAGAATGTTTTTATATCCTTGGAGCCAAGAAGGATTTCTCAACACCCATAAATTAGGGCAAAAGACTTGAGAAATTAACAAAAGAGAAAACAAGAATAGTTAGCAAACATTAAAGATGAACAATTATACCTATAATTGGAGAAATGCAAATCACAGTATTTGATTTACAAATTTGTATTTGAAATACAAACCACAGTAAGAAATCATTTCACACCCACAGGAAAAACAAGCACTGGCAGAGATGTAGAGGCAGGGGGCTTTCATACCTCACTGCAGGAATTAAAATTGGTACAACTGAGTTAGAAAACCATTGGCATTACCTAGTATGTAAATTTGAACATACTCGTACCTTAAGACCCAACAATTCCACTTCCAAATATGTATTTTAAAAACTCTTGCACACATACCTCAGAATAAATATTTAGGAATGTTCATAGCAACACTGTGTGCAAAAGTAAAAACTGGGACAATGTCCAACACACTATCTGAAAGTAACCTGGGCAAATAAACTATGATATCTTCTCTCAATGAAATACCACATAACAGAGGAACTGAATAGTTGAATCTCAGAAACAGAATGCTAAGTGAAAAAAAGCAAGCTGAACCGGAATGGTGAAGAATGATTCCTCTTAGAAAAAAGTCCAAAAACAGCCAAAACTGAACAGTGTAGTATTTAGGGCTACATATATTTGTGGTAAGAGAATTATTAACACAGAATTATGGATGGCCGTTTCCTTTGGAAGACAAAGAGGGTATGACTGTAGAGGGGGCATTTATGAATTTTCTTGAGTGGGAAGCCTTAGCAAGGGCAGTTTCAGGAGTGGAAGGCAGAACAGTGGTCTGAAGGACCAATTGCAGCTAGTGATGCAAAAGAAAACTAGTGTGGTCAGCTCGTTAAAGAAATGTTGCTGGTAATAGGAGCCAATTAGTTGGTTAGATGGCAGTGGCACCCCACTCCAGTACTCTTGCCTGGAAAATTCCATGGGCAGAGGTGCCTGGTAGGTTGCAGTCCATGGGGTCGCTAAGAATCGGACACGACTAGGCGACTTCCCTTTTACTAAGCGACTTCCCTTTCACTTTTCACTTTCATGCACTGGAGAAGGAAATGGCAACCCACTCCAGTGTTCTTGCCTGGAGAATCCCAGGGACTGGGGAGCTTGGTGGGCTGCCGTCTCTGGGGTCGCACAGAATCTGACACGACTGAAGCGACTTAGCAGCAGCAGCAGCACCAGTTGGTTAGATGGCATCACTGACTCAATAGACTTGAACTACAGCAAACTCCAGGAGATAGTAGAGAACAGGGAAGCCTGGTGTGCAGCAGTCCATGAGGTTGCAAAGAGTAGTACAAGACTTAGCAACTGAACAAGAATATTCTAACAAAGTAGTAAAAGCTATCATTGGTAGAGCCAAACTTTTCCTCATGAAGCAGAAGAGAAGGTAATGAGGTGGATGTGTGAGGTTGGCTGTGATGGAACTGGACAGAGGGGCAGGACAAAGGTGCAGGCTGCTAGCCTTCCTCATACACAGGGAGCTTCAGGATTCTCCTTTCATGAGATGCCCAAAGACCGGGTGTCCACTTGGAAACAAGAAAGCATGATCTCCAAAAAGCTCACCCACTGTCTGCTTTGGCTCTCATGAGGCCCCTCTGCCAAGGATTCCCATTAATTAAGTGAACTCCGGGAGTTGGTGATGGACCGGGAGGCCTGGCGTGCTGTGATTCATGGGGTCGCAAAGAGTCGGACACAACTGAGTGACTGAACTGAACTGAAGGTCTGGGAAGAACTGCAGACCAGTCAGCTCCCAGGAGCATTCGAATGTCTTACAGGCTGGCTTCTGTTCCTTTCAGCAGGATTAATGTGTGATTGCTCTGACTGCCCATGAATGCAGCTTCAAACTCCATCTCATCTCCACTCTGTGGTGATCTCATAAAAGCCTCCTGGAGGAGTGGAGCACTCTGTATCTCTGGATGTTTATTCAATGGACTAGCTTGGAAAAGCCTTTAATCTGGAAAAGTGTAAGAAAGAAACAGTCACACTGAAAGGTAATGGGTACTTTGACCTTGGGGGATCACCTAACCCTCACTGGTGACCTACCTGGAGAGAAATTCAGAGCTGGGCAAGGAAAAGAAATGTATTCTTCTAATAGCTCGTGATGGAGAATGACAGGGATGGGGACAAATCTGAAGAAGACCAAAGGACACTCAGAAGAGAGATTTCACATCCTGGCGAGTAATATTCTAGTTATGACTTTGGGATTGGGGAAGTTCAAATCAGGCACTTACTCTTCCCTGGTGTGCGTAGTACTTTTTACATTCATTCTGATTGATGTTCCCTGAAGGAGAGAGGGAGACACATATCTTAAGAAAACGTAGGAGATCATCACGTTTCTTTCCCCCAGGTCTATTTCAGAGGGAACATGAAAAAAATCCGGTTAAAATTAAGCTCAGGTAAGCCGGAAACTCCATTCTGGGGTTTCACCTCCCTCTCCATCTCCCTGTGTTCAGAGAGTAGATACCTGTCACGCTTCTTCAAAAGGTTGAATGAAATCCTTCCTACTCATTCATAGATTCATTCAACAATAATTTATTGAGCACTCGCTGTGTTCAGGGAACTCTTCTAGACACGGAAGAAGTAACTGAAAAATAGACAAAAACAGACCGAGTTAATAGTGTGTAAAGCATGATGTGAATATAGGAAGCTGGACCGTTCAGTGCTTCCTATTTCATTAAAAGATGCTTCTGACAAGCTACTAACCGACAAGCTGTTTGGAATAAAGGCTTCCTTTCTTCTTTTCAGCTTTCTAATGAATCTGGATCTTTCATCATTGTTGTCTAGCTTCCGTTGAGACATCTTAGCTAAGTGAACTACGAATACATTGAAATACACACTTGGCCACAGGTTGAAGGACAGTTTCTCCTCCCGAATCCCCTCTCCCTCCTAACAAACCTGGCAACCTGTGCTCGGAAAACCTCATCCAATTGCATGCCCTGGCTCCTCTACCTCTTGATAAGGAGGCCTCTCGGCAGGCGCCGAAGGCGCGGCGGCCGGGCAGGGAGCTGGCTGCAGAGCGAGGCCAGCGGGAGGGCTGGGGGGCCCCACCTCGCCCCGGGCCGCCGCCGCGCCCGAACCGGCCGCGGCGGGGCGCTGCGGCCCCAGGCTCCGAGCGCGGGCGGGCGGGGCGGAGGGCCGAGCGGGCGGCGGGCGAGGCGACTCGGCCACAGGTAACCTGCGGAGCGGCGAGCGCAGCCCGGCGAGCGGCGGCAGGAGGCGGCGGCGCTGGGCGGCGCCGAAGCCCAGGGGCCGCCGGAGCCAGCGAGAACCGTGCCCACCGAATCCCCTCGCCTCCCACCCTGTCGTCAGCATCGGACCCTGCGGCGCGGAGAGAAAGGTACTGTGTGACCCCGCCGGGTCCTTTCCAGACCTCTCTTTCTCCAAGGGCCGGCGCCCCCTCCTCCCGGTGTGTGTGTGGGGGGCTCTGATCCGGGGAGGACGACGTCGCGGGTGGGGGCTCTCCCAGATCGCTGTCTGGGGGAGAGTCCCAGACCCAGCGCGATGCCGCCTTTCTTGCGGCCTCCGGGGAAGCCGTCGCCTGAGGTTGGGAGCGGGGGCGGTCCTCCCCCGGGCACCTCCCTTGT
Organism: Cephalophus harveyi; assembly: GCA_006410635.1. Lineage (NCBI taxonomy): Eukaryota > Metazoa > Chordata > Mammalia > Artiodactyla > Bovidae > Cephalophus > Cephalophus harveyi. The sequence goes on from SJYT01053956.1 coordinate 28,232, forward strand.
CGCTTGCCTTCATTTGCTTCCCTAGAATATAGAACTTGGGGGAGGGGGCAGAGAACTTTCTTGCCTTTGCACGTCCCCTTCCTCTTGCTCCGGTGAGCTGAAAGAGTTTGTATAAAGTGGTGGTGGTGGTCGGGGTGTGTGTGTGAGGGGAACAGGGGTCGCCAGGTATTCCGGACGCGGAGACTCGGCAGTCTTGGGGCGTAAGAGGAGGGTCTCCTCTGGCGGCCAGCGACCCCCTCCGTCCCCGGGCCTGCGGTCGGCCACGGAGTGAGCGGACTTGGCTGGGACGTGCCTGCAGCCTGGTCCCTTCCCTCACCCCTTCGAGGACCGCAAAGGGGCGCAGGCGCCGGACCGTGGGGGCTATTCTGCCCGGGGGAGCTCCGTTCTGGCTGGAATTGAGCTCCGTAAAGAGTTAGCAAGTGGCATATCCCAGAGCTCGAGGAAGCGAGCACGTTGTTTGGTCTGAATTGAGACATCAGTTCACAGACACTGGTCTTGGAAATTTCATTGTGGTGCTTCCGGTAGATTTGAGGAGGGGGAGGGGAAGTGGCGTCTATTACTTGTTACCGTAGAGGCGCTTCAATTTCCTAAAGCGGATCAAGCATGTTTTCCCTAAAGCGTGGTGAGATGGTGTAAGTGGTGGTGGATGAAGTTCCCTTTGGGGTTATGAGACTGTGCTTGATGCGTCTTGTTAGGTTGTGTGACTTTGGAAAATTCACTTTTTTAAGCCTCAGGTAAACTGGGTGTATTTGTACATAACCTGGTAGTACTGTTGTAGAAATTAAATGTAAGTGAAAAGCTTGGCATAGAGCTCTCGAACGTTGGGCATCCTTTCTGTGAGCCTGTGGATGAAGATAGTCATTTCACGTTTAGGTAACATCTACTAGGCCAAAGTTAGTGGGAAGAACTTGGGCAATGAATACAAACAGACCTGGGTCCATGGTGGTCCCACAGTGTACTGATGGTCTCTGGGGGGAGGGGCTCCCATCCTTAAAATAGCAATAGCAACCTTGGTTCTCCTGGTGTCCTGCCTGCTGACTACGCGTGTTTATCTTCCATCATCCTTAGCAGCTGCTTAATATGTTGTAAATGAAGAATTTTTTAAAAAATTAAACATTTTAATTAGAAGAGTTTTCTGCACTGTAGGTCATAAATGAGGAGGGGAGAGAGGAAGAAGGGTGGAAAGGAATAAGAACCCAGGAAAACAACTGATGGCACATTGGGAGATATAAACCAAAGGTGATAACAAAATGCCAATTTGTTAACTCCTGGTTCAGTGGTGGCACCAAAAATTAACTTTCGCTTCTCACTCAGACCCATCAGCCTCTCCAGATAAGTACATAATCCAAGTAAAAGCAGACAGTTTGCTTAGAGACAACTCTGCTTAGAGACAAGGCACACATCCAGCTCCCAGGGCACGCATATGCTGAAATTCTGGGGCCGCCACTGTGAACTATAGCTAGCGTGCATTCAGAAAGCAACAAGCGGAGAAGTACAAATTAAAAAATAAGACCAGAAGACACACTCAGGTAACTGAAGAACCAGATCATCCTTAGAAACTTGCAGCCCCAGCACTCCTCCCCATGGCATTCCACTTCTCTTTTATCTCCCAGAGGAACCACTAGTCCGGCTTTTGTGTTTATTTCCCCATTGCTTTTCACACTTAATATCTGATAGGAGAAACTCTCTGGAAAGTAAGTTTCTAAATAACCATTTTCACAGGAACCTGGAGCCTGTAGAACTTAAAAGCAGGATGTTGAGAGTAAGATGCAAACCACAAAAAAGCTGAAAGTATCAAAGTGCTGGGGTGAGCAGTCTCTCTGTCACGCTTTGCCCCTGGTTTCATTGGCAAGGCTCCACGGGTGTGTTCTGTCTGTATGGGGGAGGCCCAGTCTCTTCAAACATAGCTTGGAGGCTATAATTTTGAAAGCTTTGCTTGAGTCTCTAAGAATTGGAAAAACTGTAATTTGCATGCATGTGTTTTAGAAGTCTTTAAAAAAAATACCAATTATCCAGAGGACATTGTATTGGGATTTGAAGGATTAAGCCAACTGAGAGTGACCTTTAAAAACGGTTTTAACCTAAATTCTTCTTTTTCTGGTTGTGTTTGGGACTTTTAAGTTATTTCTTTGGGTTGACTCACAGCTTTCTTCCGTGAATTGTACACATTCAGTCACTTCTTGGTTAATAAGAGATTCCTAAACTTGGTTCATGGTGCCCTTTGTATCTCAGTAATTTTTTCACAGTGCCCCTAGTTTTTGGTAGCTAGTAAGTAGTTAAGTTGAAATAATGTAATAAGTATTTAAATCCTAACAACATAGAAGCTGTTTGAAGAAAAATGACACACATAAACTAAGAGAAAAAAATTTATATCATTCTTAAATAACCAGTTTCAAATGGGATGTGAAACACACACTTGGGATCTGATTGGATCACAGTCTCATTTCCTGTCCCACATTAATTTTTCTGCAGCACTTGCTTTTTATCACAGCAACCACTGAAAACCCATGCTTTGCAGAGTTACAATGTCATTGGTAGGAATGTGATAGGATCGGATTTGGAAACTGTGAACTCCACCAGCCTGTAGGTTCAACGTCCAGCGTGTTGAGTACACTGTGTTTCCCTTGAAATTTTCAGAAATCCTGAGTTGCCCCTGTGAATTTGCTACAGCACTCCCAGTGCCTTGGTGAACAGTTGAGGAATTGTTGGTCTAAGATAAAACCGGCTTCCCAGGAGAGACCAGTTAGGTGTCTGCCTGAAAAAGCCCCAGGTTAAGCTTCTGTGTGGGTTTCCCAGGTGGCTCAGTGGGTAAAGAATCTGCCTGCCCTGTAGGAGATCCCGACAGACTTGGGTTCCATCCCTGGGTCAGGAAGATCCCCTAGAGGAGGGCATGGTGACCTAATCCAGGATTCTTGCCTGGAAAATCAGAAGAGCGACCTGGCACACACTATAGCTTCTGTGTGCCGTGGGCTGCATCTTGGTTTTCTCCTATAGGAAATAGAGTTGGCTAGAACCTTCCTCATAAGACTCTTTAAGAGAATTAAACTAGATAATATACATAAAACCACCTTTTAAAGACCTGGAATACAATGGAGTCTCAAGAAATAATAGCTGTTTTAATGGTTTTTATTATGTATGTGAGTACTAAGTCACTTTAGGGGTGTCTGACTCTTGCGACCCTACGGATTGTAGACCAGGAGGCTCCTCTGTCCATGGGATTCTCCAGGCAAGAATACTGGAGCGGGTTACCATGTCCTCCTCCAGGGGATCTTCCTGACCCAGGGAACCCGCATCTCTTAAGTCTCCTGCATTGGAAGGCGAGTTCTTTATCACTAGCGCCACCTGGGAAGCCTGGTTGTTATTATTATAAATAGTACCAAATCAATGTCCAGTGATGGGTATATGTCATTGCCCATATTTAAGAATAGTGGGTGCTCGAAATCTCTGTTAGCAAATTAACTATGAAGTAACTAGTTTACATTATAGGATGATTTATTGTTTTTTCAAACAGAAAATTCTGGTTTACTATTGTGATGATCTTTGATTTTATTTAGACCATCTTTGGAGTACTCATCTTCAGTGACCACCATGAGCCCTGGTTTGGACTGAGCCTGTATTAGTGCATTGACGGAGGAGCCTGGTAGGCTGCAGTCCACGGAGTCGAAAAGAGTCAGACACGACTGAGTGACTTCGCTTTGACTTTTCACTTGCATGCATTGGAGCAGGAAATGGCAATCCACTTCAGTGTTCTTGCCTGGAGAATCCCAGAGACAGGGGAGCCTGGTGGGCTTCCGTCTATGGGGTTGCACAGTCGGACACTACCGAAGCGATTTAGCAGCAAAGGGGGTATGGTTGTCTTATGTCTTGGGAAGTTTGAACATAGGTGATAGGCTTGGAAATGTTTCAAATAGGATTTAATTTCTGTGTGTACTTTTAGCACAGAGAGGCAGATAATCTTTTCAGATGATACATATATATTTTTTTCATTGTATTTATTTATTTTTGGCTGTGCTGGGTCTTCATTGCTGCTCACAGGGCTTTTCTTGTGGCAAGCTGGGCTACTCTCTAGTTGTGGCGCACAGCTTCCTCACTGCAGCGGCTTTTCTTGTTTCTGAGCACGGGCTCTAGGGCTCTTGGTTTGGTTTCAGCATTTGGGCTCCGTATTGCGGCTCCCGGGCTCTAGAGCATAGGTTCAATAGTTCTGGCACGCCAGATTAGTTTGCTCTGTGGCAGGTGGGATCTTCCTAGATTATGGATTCGAACCCACGTCTCCTGCATTGGCAGGCGGATTCTTTACCACTGAGACACCAGGGAAGCCCGGATGATATGGTTTTTATTAAATTGCAGAGCATCCCATGATAATGCCTATCAATAAGAGATACTTGTTAGTCTTCCAAGGAAAGGCTGACTTGGATAATGATGTCACAGATGGCTGTCATAGTTCCTTTTAAGAAACAGAACTTTCTTCTTCCCTTGTCCTTTCCTTGTCCAGATCCCAAGTCTAAGCTAGGACCAGGTGATATTTTAACAACTTTGAAGAATATGCTCAAAAATACATTCATCATAGTGATGTTTCCTGCGTCGTTGTAGATTATTATTGTTGCGTTCTTCAGTCATTTATCATTGGGAAGCCTGTACAGAAGCGTAGGTGATACTTCCAAATTGACTTTAAATTTTTTTCTGTTTGTTTTGGTTTATCATGTTGAGGGTTTTTTCCCCCTCTATAAAATTTGGGTATATTTGTATGTGGGAAACTATTTGATTCTTCTGAACTGATTATTCTGTTTTTCCATTTCATGTCTATCTATAGATTATTAGCATTATTTTTCTTTAACATATTGCTCCCTTTTTTAAAAAAAATAACAATTTCATATTTTACCTTGGTTAGGTGGATTATATTTAATACTGAACATCTTTTTTAAAAAATGTTTATGGCTGACTTAACAATGTTATATTAGTTTCAGGTATACAACATAGTGATTCATGATTTTTATAGATAATACTCAGTGTCTTATGGTTTTAGGGTATAAAGTATAAAACTACATTGTAGATATTGAAATGTGGATTAGAATGAATTGCTTCCTTCCTTTTGTCTGCAACTCTTAAAAGAAAATTGAGCCAAGGAGCAACTAAGCTCATGTGCCACAACTAGGGAAAGCAACAGGCAGCAACGAAGACCTTCACAACCAAAAATAAAATTATTAAAAATAAAAAGAAAATTGAGAGTCAGAAAGTTTGAGCATCAATTTAACTATTAGAATCTGATATTAGCCACTGAGTGCTTTATGAAATGCTTTACTTTTTAAAAAAGGTTGTTATCCATTCATGGTGATAGTGATTTAGTTGCTAAGTCATGTCCAACTCTTGCGATCCCATGGACTGTAGCCCACCAGGCTCCTCTGTCCATGGGATATTCCAAGCAAGAATACTGGAGTGGGTTGCCATTTCCTTCTCCAGGGGCTCTTCCCAACTCAGGAATCAACCCAGGTCTCCTGCACTGCAGGCAGATTCTTTACGGACAGAGCTACCAGGGAAGCTCAATCCATTACAGTTACTATAATTATTATATAGTTATTATGTTGGCCATATTTCCCATGTTATACAATACATTCTTGTAGCTTATGTTTTACCTCATAGTTAGTACCTCTGAGTTCCCTACCCCTATACTGCCTCTCCCTTCCCCACTTGCCTGTCCCCACTGGTAACCACTAGTTTGTTCTCTGTATCTGTGAGTCTGCTTCTTTTTTGTTTGTTTGTTTTAGTCACTAGTTTGTTGTATTTTTTAGATTCCACATCTAAGTGATTATCAGACAGTATTTGTCTTTCTCTCCCTGACTTATTTCACTTAGCATAACGTCCTCCATGTTCATCCATGTTGCTGCAAATGGCAAAATTCCATCTTTTTTACGACCAAATAATATGCCATTGTGTATATGTGTGTATGTGTGTTGCACATCTTCTTTGTCCATTCATCTGTTGATGGACAGTTAGGTTGCTTCTGTATCTTGACAGCAGTTGTAAATAAGGCTGCTATGAGCATTGGGGTACATGTGTCTTTTTGAATTAGTTTTTTGTGTCTTTCAGATAAATACCCAGGAGTAGAATTGCCGAGTCACACCGTAGTTCTATTGTTAGCTTTTTGGGAAACCTCCATACTGTTTTCCATACTGACTGTACCAATTTATATTCCTATCAGCAGTGTACAAGGGTTCCCTTTCCTCCACATCCTTGCCAACATTTGCTATTTGTTTTCTTTTTGATGATCGCCATTCTGACAGGCATGGGATGATATCTCATTGTAGTTTTGATTTGCATTTCCCAGATGATTAGCAATGTTGAGCATCTTTTCATGTGTCTGTTGTCCATCTGGGAAATCTTAATATCTTCATGTACAATTAGGAAAAGGTATGTAAGGATGAAAAGATTTAATTTAAATTTGGGAGTTTATTGATAGCTAAATGGACTTAATTTCTACATCAGTGATTTGTTGTTTTCAGTTCAGGGGTGGAGATTATGGGAAATATTTCTGTCCATGATAGTAAAAAACATTCTTTTTTAAAAAATTGAATTTAATGGAGATACCAGCAAATAGCAACCAAAAGTGGAAATGTAGTCCAAAGTAAACTCAGTTCAGTTCTGTTCAGTTGCTCAGTCGTGTCCGACTCTTTGCGACCACATGAATAGCAGCACGCCAGGCCTAATAACTAAACTAAACTAGTATTAATAACTAACTAAAAATCAGCAAGGTTTTTTTTTGTTGTTGATTTTTGGTAAAGGACATACGCTTTGAGTAATGTTTCTAAAAGGAATAAGTACAAAAGAATAAGGTCAATTTTCCTTACAGATATTAAGTAGATAAGAGGTGAAAATAGAACTTAGCTCTCTCTTAGTTTTCCACGTCAGCTCTAGGAATCCTGCTCTCCATCATCTTGTTGAGTTGGGTGGAGGGGCATGTCTGGGGCCTTGGGGAGGATGGAAGGACATCAGGGAGCATGGCGTGGTCCAGGCTGCCAGCTCACTGTAGAGCTCTAGACAGTTTCTGAGAGCCTCAGTTTTCTCTTTGCTGAGGGTACTAGACCAAAATATTGCTTTTAAAAATGTATGGTTCTGTGAAATTATTCATATTCACAGGGTAAAATCAACATTCTTTTTCTTCCACACTTCTGAAGGTAGATGCCGTTGAATCAACCTGATGATCTGTGCAGCAGAGAGAACTAATGAGATTGTTAACTTGACGTAATCTGAGGACTTCCTTTTATTATGAGCTCCAGTCGCTTACTGTGTTAAGTCCTTTCAGACTGTTCATGCCTGTATTCACACTCGGCAATATAAATCCAAAATACCATTCTATTTTAAAACCTGATTCCAAGGTCGGAAAATTTATACTCTTATTTCTGTAAATTAGAGTTTTCAGTTTTTGAAAATGTCAGCATTTTATTCTAACTCTGGGCAAGTCCCACAGTTAGTTAAATCTGATATACAAGGAAATTGCCTCCAGGTGACAAGTTTGGGAAGTATTGGGTTTTTCCCCCCTCTTTGCATCTTTACAGAAATTTTAGACTTCTTAAAATGAACATATATTCAGTTTAAGATCATAAAGATAAATATATCAGGTATACAGTTCAGTTCAGTCGCTCAGTCGTGTCCGACTCTTTGCGACCCCATGAATCGCAGCACGCCAGGCCTCCCTGTTCATTACCATCTCTCGGAGTTCACTCAGACTCAGGTATACAGGTATTCATAAAAAGCTGTAAAATCACACAAGAAAATTCAGTGTTAATCATATTATTAAAAAAAAAACCCCTTTGTTCCCATAGTGGAACTATTTAGATATTCTAGTAACTAAAATATTTGCTTAAGAGGAGGTAAAAATGTAATAGCATGAGATGGGCCTATTTTATCATGGTTAAATGGTAGTGATTTGAATTTATTATTGAGGATAAAAATAAACCAAATCATGAACAATTTGACTTGGAAAATTTCAGTTCAGATTTTTCACAAAGCTAAATTTTTTCTTTCTTTGTCAGGATAACATGTCTCATGCCAGTCTTTAAAGTTACTTTTTAGCTAGAAAATACTAAGTGAACAGTAAGTCCCAGCATGAAATTCTGGATTTGACCCAGTTTATTCTAAAATATTCAAGTACCACAGAGCAGACTTCTTGAATACACATATATGGATGCATTTGAATATCCTAGTTATGCCCTATATTAACAGTTTTGGTTAACCTTTGATTAAGAGGCATGCACTTCAGAGCTGATCTTACTGGGTAAGATGCCTGGTTCTGGCACCTATTTGTAAAATTTTTGGCAGTTTACTTAACTGTCAAACTGCCTCAGTTTCCTAATCTGTAAAGTGGAGGTTTGATACAGTTTTGTACTCTGACTATGGTGATAGTTACATGAATCTGTGAATGTGATAAAATTCATAGAATTACACACACACATGCACACACACACACACATACCCTGAGTTCATGGGAAGAGTGAAATCCAAGTAAGTTCTATAGTTAATAGTATTATACCAATGCCCATTTCCTTGTTTTGATAATTGTACTCTGGTTATATAAGACAGTTGGAGAAGGAAATGGCAACCCACTCTAGTATTCTTGCCTGGAAAATCCCATGGACGGAGTGTGGCAGGCTTACAGTCCACAGAGTCGCGAAGAGTCAGACACGACTGAGTGACTTCACTATGTAAGACATTACTGTTGGGAGATAGGGTACATGGGCACTCTCTGTACTATTTTTTATTGTGATGAACATGACATCAGTTCAGTTCAGTTGCTCAGCTGTGTCCAACTCTTTGCGACCACATGAACCGCAGCATGCCAGGCCTCTCTGTCCATTACCATCTCCCGGAGTTCACTCAAACTCACGTCCATTGAGTCGGTGATGCCATCCAGCCATCTCATCCTCTGTTGTCCCCTTCTCCTCCTGCCCCTAGTCCCTCCCAGCATCAGAGTCTTTTCCAATGAGTCAACTCTTCGCATGAGGTGGCCGAAGTACTGAAGTTTCAGCTTCAGCATCATTCCTTCCAAAGAAATCCCAGGGCTGATCTCCTTTAGAATGGACTGGTTGGATCTCCTTGCAGTCCAAGGGACTCTCAAGAGTCTTCTCCAGCACCACAGTTCAAAAGCATCTTCGGCGCTCAGCTTTCTTCACAGTCCAACTCTCACATCCATACATGATCACTGGAAAAACCATAGCCTTGACTAGATGGACCTTTGTTTCCAAAGTAATGTCTCTGCTTTTCAATATGCTATCTAGGTTGGTCATAACTTTTCTTCCAAGGAGTAAGTGTCTTTTAGTTTCATGGCTGCAATCACCATCTACAGTGATTTTGGAGCCCCCCAAAATAAAGTCTGACACTGTTTCCAGTGTTTCCCCATCTATTTCCCATGAAGTGATGGGACCAGATGCCATGATCTTTGTTTTCTGAATGTTGACATAAAACTCACCATTTCAATAGTATTTTAATTATGCAGTCCAGTGGCATCAGTTTCATTCTCATTGCTGTGTAACCATCACCACTATCAGTCTCTAGAGACTTTCATCATCCTGAACTGAAACTGGGTACCCACTCAACAATAACTCCCCAATCTCATCTCCCCCAGACACCTGGTAACCACTGTTCTACTTTCCTTCTCTGTCAATTTGACTACTCTAGATGCATTATATAAGTGGAATCATACAGTGTTTTTTCTTTTGTGTGTGGCTTATTTTACTTACTGTCATGTCTTTGAGGTTCATGTACTATTTTTTTTTTTTTTGCAACTTATGTGAGAAAGTAATATTGTTTCAAAATAAGGTTTTTCTTCTATTTTCTTTTTTTTTGGCTATGCCACCCAGCATGCAGGATCTTAGTTCCCTGACCAGGGATAGAACCGGTGCCTGTTGCCATGGAAACATAGAGTCCTAACCTTGGACCACCAGAGAATTCCCTCAAAATAAAGTTTAAAAAACAAAAAAAGAAACAAATATCCCATTGATGGTGCCCCACTGCTGTACCACACCAAGGCATAGAGGTTAGGGCAGTGCAGGATGGGCAGAAAAGCCTGAGAGTGACATTACCTCTCTTTCCTTCCTCCTCCTTATCCCCAGTCATAGGAGAAGAGATGAAGGAATAGCTGTGTTCTCTCTTGCATAGGGAAGAGTCTGCATTATTTATTAGTAGATTGCTGTATCAACCTGAGGAAAAGCTTTTAAATCTCCCACTATAATAGGGATTCCTGGGCTTCCCTGATGGCTCAGCAGTAAAGTATCTACTTGCCAATTCAGGAGACCCAGGTTTAATCCCTGGATCGGGAAGAGTCCCTGGAGAAGGAAATGGCAACTCATTCCAGTTGCCTGGAGAATTCCATGGAGAGAGGGGCCTGGCAGGTAAGAGTCCATAGGATCGCAAAGAGTTGAACATGACTTGACTAAACAACAACAAGGGCTTCCCTGGTGGCTCAGAGGTTAAAGCGTCTGCCTCCAATGCGGGAGACCCGGGCTCGATCCCTGGGTTGGGAAGATCCCCTGGAGAAGGAAATGGCAATCCACTCCAGTATTCTTGCCTGGAGAATCCCACGGACAGAGAAGCCTAGTAGGTTATAGTCCACGGGGTCGCAAAGAGTCGGACACGACTGAGCGACTTCACCTTCAAACAACAACAAACTAGGGATTCTTAACCTGAGGTTCAGGACTGATGGACTGCAAAGGCTCTAACAGCTTCCAGAATTTAGGTGTGAGTAGTTAATGCTCATTTGTATATATGAAAGGGGAAACATTCCACAACATTCCTTACATTCTCAAATGATTCCCTAACCCCAAAATAGTAAGCACTACAAGAAAATATAATTTAAATATAATTTATAGAGCTCTTCCCACCCCATAACAAGCTTTTTCACTTGGGTGTCTTAGCCCCTTTCAGTTTTCTGGTGTATTTTTCCCCTTACCAGGCTCCAGAGGCTTTCTTTCTGTTCAAACCTGGGAGAAGCCTAAATTGTTCTTTTCCCTGAGTCTTCAGCCATTCTCTCCTGTGTCTTACAAACTCCAGCATCCTCAAGTAGCCCCAGAGCAAACCATCTTCAAGTCTCCAGTGGGCAGAAGTGGAACTGAGTGGGACTGAGTGGGACTCAGACTCTCTGGAGAAATTGTTATTATTCAGTTGCTAAGTCATGTTCAACTCTTTGCGACCTCATGAATTACAGTGCACCAGAGGAGCCTGGTGGGCTGCTGTCTATGGGGTCGCACAGAGTCAGACACGACGGAAGTGACTTAGCAGCAGCAGCAGCATCAGGCTTCGCTGTCCTTCACTGTCTCCCAGAATTTGCTCAAACTCATATCCATTGAGTAGGTGATGCTGGAAAAATAGGAAGAAAATAATACTTGAGGTACACAGCTATGGAAAACTCAGAAAGTGGTTCTGAATGACTGAGGTTCAGTAGATTCTGCCCCGGGGCATGCAAATTTCATTTCAGATTGTTTTCTGGTTTACACTTTGTGTTACAAATGTATTATAAAGGTATCATACAATACATTCTACCTTGTGGAGTATCCAGTGGTTTAGGTGAGCTATTGCAATAATGCATTGTTATAAAAGATGTTAGGTATCAGAATTTATTTAATAAATAGAACTCCCCAGTCATTCAGACTGGTTTTTAACTCATATAAATGGATTGCACAAATGGGAAAAACTGTAACTTGCAAGTTTTTCTTATATATATGATTGTCTAATCTTTGCATTCATCTTAGAAAACCTTCAATAAATCATGACTTGACTCATTTATTCAACTCAAGTATATTCTGTTAGAGTAGGCTAACTGCTTAACAAATGTTTCCAAATCTCAGTGGCTTAAGCCACTAAAAGTTTTCCATCTCACCCGAAGTCCAAATAGGTTATACCTGGTTCAGCAGCTCTCCTGGTTAGCACTTCTTCAAGTGATTCGCAGATAAAGTTTCCTTCCATCTTATTATACCGTCATGAACAAGGTGATTTCCAGTTCACTACAGGGGTGAAGAGAAGGTGGGAAAGGCATACCAGAATAACTCCCTCCACCAGCAAGTAAAAACATTACTTCTACTCACATTCCATTGGCCAGAACTAGCTCAAATCCCCACTTCAATTTATGGAGGCTGGGAAATATATGTGCCTGGGTGGACAGCTGCTTCTGAGCAATAGTGATTTAATTTAAAAGGGGAACAGAGCTCTTTGATGGCTAAGTAGCCATCTTTTATATTAATATGCTAGTCTTTTTTAACTGGTCAGTTCAGTGTAACTGCTTCATATGATTTATTTCACTTTCCAAACAGCTATATATAAAGTGTTATGTCTTTGTAGTGTAAGGTGTGGGTGAGACCTTCCTACAGGAAACAATTTTGTCATAATTCTTGAGTAAATAGGATTAAACCATCTAGTTTCATACATTTATTAGAGAATGAAGTGTATTTTATTTATTCAGAGCCATCCAATTCCCTAGAGAATTGCACATTTGAGAAAGATGGAACAGAGGAAGATTAGCCAAGAACAAGAATATGCATGTCTCATTGGGTTCATGAATGTTCTTGTAATAATTTACTTCCAGCTGCTGGCAATAGGCAAGTATGAAAATTTTCCTCTTCAAAAAAAAAGCAGTCTTCACCATGTGATATATTACACAGTCATAAATTAAGTGCAGCTTTTACTTATTTGCTCTTTGTTATTCAGTCACTAAGGCATGTCTGATTCTTTGGAACTCCACGGACTGCACACCAGGTTTCTCTGTCCTCCACTATACCCTGGAGTTTGCTCAAATTCATCTCCATTGAGTTGGTTGAGTTCATCTCATCCTCTGCCACTCTCTTCTTTTGCCTTCAGTCTTTCCCAGCATCAGGGTCTTTTCCAGTGAGTCAGCTCTTTGCATCATGCAGTCAAAGGATCAGTCCTTCCAATGAATATTCAGGGTTGATTTTCTTTAGGATTAATTGGTTTGCTCTCCTTACAGTCCAAGGGACTCTCAACAGTCTTCTCCAGCACCACAATCTGAAAGCATCAATTCTTCAGCACTCAGCTTTGTTTATGGCCCAACTCTCACATCCATACATGACTAGTAGTAAGTGGAAAAACCATAGTTTTGATTATACAGACCTTTGTCAGCAAAGTGATGTCTTTGCTTTTTAATACGCTAAGTTTGTCATAGCTTTCCTTCCAAGGAGCAAGCGTCTTTTAATTTCATGACTGTAGTTACTGTCCACAGTGATTTTGAAGCCCAAGAAAATAAAATCTGTCCCTGCTTCCACTTTTCCCCCTTCTATTTGCCATGAAGTGATGGGACCAGATGCCATGATCTTAGTTTTTTGAATGTTGAGTTTTAAGCAGCTTTTATCACTCTCCTCTTTCACCCTCATCAAGAATCTGTTTAGTTCCTCTTCACTTTTTGCCATGAGAGTGGTATTATCTGCATATCTGAGGTTGTTGATATTTCTCCTGGCAATCTTGATTCCAGCCTGTGATTCATCCAGCCTGGCATTTGGCTTGATGTAAATAAGCAGTGTGACAATATAATGGAAACTAAAGTTGTAAGATTTGGCTGTGTTTATTTACTTGAAACTATTTTATGCCTGGGAGGGTGCCATTTGACTATATCCAGCATCTGACAGCTAGAAATGGAGCATATTGAGGGATTAATAAACTATCATGTGAAAGATCCCAGTACCTAGTTGGAATCATAGAGAAAGTGGTCCACAACTTAGTAGTTACACCAACTGTATGGGCGTATGGGCATATCTTGTTTCATTGCTCTTTGCTTTATTGTGCTTCACAGATACTGCATTTTTTTTTTTTTTTTTTATAAATTGAAGATGTGTGGCAACCCTGCATTGAGCAAGTCCGTCAGCACCATTTTTCCAGTGGCATTTGCTTACTTTGTGTCTCTGTGTCATGTGTTGGTAATTCTTACAATATTTCAAAATTTTTCATTATGATGATGATGTGTGGTCAGTGGTCTTTGATGTTACTACCGCAAAAAGATCATGACTCATTGAAGACTCAGATGATGATAAGCATTTTTTGGCAATAAAATATTTTAAACTTTTTAAGTAAATAAAATACTTAAAATTAGCGTATGTATATTTTTAAGCCATAATGCTGCTGCTGCTGGTGCTAAGTTGCTTCAGTCGTGTCCGACTCTGTGCGACCCCATAGACGGCAGCCCACTAGGCTCCTCTGACCCTGGGATTCTCCAGGCAAGAGTACTGGAGTGGGCTGCCACTGCCTAATGCTATAGCACACTAAATAGACTACAGAGTAGTATAAATATAATTTTTATGTGTACTAAGAAGCCAAAAGACTGCTGTGACTTGTTTTATTGCAGTATTCAGTTTATTGAGTGGTCTGGAACCAAATCCACAATGTCTTTGAGGTCTGCCTGTAGTAATGTTTCATTTATCTGTTTGTAGTTAGGATTGGGCTGTTTCCTCTCTTAAGGAAGAGGTGCCAATAAGTAATATTTATCACCTTTTAGGTCCTAATTTTTTTGCATAATTTTCTTTTTTTAAATTATGAAAGTTTGAGACTTCCCTGGTGGTCCAGAGGCTCAGACTCCACTCTCCCAATGCAGGGGGCTGGGATTCGATGCCTGGTCAGGGAACTAGATCCCACATGACAAAACTAAGACCCAGTGCAGTCAAATACATAAATGAAACTAAAAAAATTAAATTATGAAAGTATGATAACACATTTACGAGCGACTTGGAAAATACAGAACAAAGTAACATATAGTTCCACTATATATTACAATTATTTTTTAAGTAGATAAAGATTTTTAGTTGGAGTTTCAATATCAAACTCTCAAAAAATAGTAGGATGAATAGACAGAAAAGTAGAAGGATATAGTAGACCTAGAAGCACCACAAACCAATTCAACATAATTAAGATTTATATAATTTTTACACAGTGAGTTTGAGTGAACTCCGGGAGTTGGTGATGGACAGGGAGGCCTGGCGTGCTGCAATTCATGGGGTTGCAAACAGTCGGACACGACTGAGCGACTGAGCTGAACTGAACTGAGGATACAAATTCTATTCAAGTTCCCATAGACTATAAACCAGGAGACACTGGAACCATATCCAGGGCATAAAACAAGGTGCAAAAATTTCATGATCTAAAGGTATTGAAATCATACAGAGTCTGTTCTCTTAGCACCGTGAAATTATGTTAGAAATCAATATCAAGAGATATTTGAAAACAACCACATATAGGAGACACTGGAACCATATTCAGGGCATAAAACAAGGTGCAAAAATTTCATGATCTAAAGGTATTGAAATCATACAGAGTCTGTTCTCTTAGCACCGTGAAATTATGTTAGAAATCAATATCAAGAGATATTTGAAAACAACCACATATTTTCAAATATAATGTGACATTTACTGAGAGAGATTTTTTACTTAGCCATTGAAAGCCTCAATAAAGTTAAAAGACTGAAAAAATAGAGGGTGACTGCAGAGAAGAAAGCATTTAAATGAGGAATTAATATCAACCTAATTAAAAAAAATTATATTTTATGGTGCCATGTTGGAATTAAAGATGCACTACTTTGCCAACAAAGGTCCGTCTAGTCAAGGTTATGGTTTTTCCAGTGGTCATGTATGGATGTGAGAGTTGGACTGTCTGAGTGCTGAAGAATTGATGCTTTTGAACTGTGGTGTTGGAGAAGACTCTTGAGAGTCCCTTGGACTGCAAGGAGATCCAACCAGTCCATTCTAAAGGAGATCAGCCCTGGGTGTTCTTTGGAAGGAATGATGCTAAAGCTGAAACTCCAGTACTTCGGCCACCTCATGCGAAGAGTTGACTCATTGGAAAAGACTCTGATGCTGGGAGGGATTGGGGGCAGGAGGAGAAGGGGACGACAGAGGATGAGATGGCTGGATGGCATCACCGACTTGATGGATGTGAGTTTGGGTGAACTTCAGGAGTTGGTAATGGACAGGGAGGCCTGGCGTGCTGCGATTCATGGGGTCGCAAAGAGTCAGACACGACTGAGTGACTGAATTGAACTGAACTGAGCCCAAAGGTCAGCCAACTATAGCCATGGGCCAAGTCTAGCCCACTCCCTGTTTTGTAAAGTTTTCAGAACATAGCTATACCCCTTGATTTCCATCCCATCTATGGCTGCTTTCACACTATACTGGCAGAGTTGAGTAATTGTCGTAGAGACTGCATGACCCACAACATGTAATGTATTTATTTACTATCCCTTTACAGAAAGTTTGCTAACCCTTTCACTAGACTTAAATAAGTATAATTTGGAGGACTTCCCTGGTGGTCCAGTGGCTAAGACCTTGAACTCCCAATGCAGGGGGACTTGGTTCCATTCCTGGTCGGGGAACTAGATCCCACATACTGCTATTAAGACTTCCTATGTCACCACTAAAGATAGCTAGAAGATCCTGCATGCCACAACTAAGACCCAGGCAGCCAAATAAATAAGTAAAAGTAAAATATTTTAAAAATCAGTATAACTTGGTTTGAGGTGACTCTGCTTCTATGGGCTTCCCTGGTGGCTCAGACTGTGAAGAATCTTCTTGCAATGCAGCAGACCTGGGTTCAATCCCTGGGTTGGGAAGATCCCCTGGAGAAGGGAATCCCAGTTAGGATTTACTTAATCTCTGGCCCACAGTTTACCATCATAGTGGGGATAATAAAACCTGCCTATCAAGAATCTAAAGTAGATTTTAAGTGATCTCACGTAAGTTACTCAATTGATCTTCTAGTTAGCAATCTGCCAGTCTGTCTTCCAGTCTTTAGATCAATCTGTTTCCAGCTCACCATGCGTGAGAATCATCTGGGAACTCTATTACAGTTCAATGATGCCCACCCTGATTCCTCAGGGTCCTGATTCAGCAGATCCAGGGAGAGGCATGTGTAACAAGCACCCCAGATTTTGATGGAGGACCTTAAGTAACTCAGACCCTTGTGGCAACTTGTCTTTGGGTCCCTAAAAATAGTTTCTCTGGTAGCTCCAAATATGCTTCTTGACTCACCCTAGGACTGAAGCCTTGCCTGCTAGCTGGAGAGCTTGGAACCGAGAGGAGAATGCCCAGTGGCATTAGACATCAGCATTCTGAACACGTGCAGAGAGACCCGGCCATGGGCTTATCATAGAAATCAAATCATTCACTGCCTGACCGCACCTATACAGCCATCTGGTGCCTTGCTTCCAAATAGAAATAATGATAGGGACGTTGGCACTGGGGCTTCAGAAAAAGTGACTGCTTTACATTGGAGCTACGTATGCTTCTTGATGCTAAAAGGGAACAAATTAAAGCTAAAATTAGCATTAAATCCCTGGGTTAGCTGTCTTTTTTTAAAATCAAAATAAAAGTTAGTAGCAGAAGAAGTTACCGTGAGAGGAAGAACCTAAGTGCAGGTGTTTTATAGGCGCTTTAGGAATGGATGCTTATTTAATTATTTATAATTTCCTTAATCTCCAGAATGTATTGTCCTAGGTTACCTGATTCTTAAAGAACGGCTTGCTCACTGAAGCCTTTGTTTTCCTCCATTTGCTGTTCAAAAACTTAGTACAGTAAAGAGCTGTAAAGCCAGTCATGAATAATAGCAAAATCCCCTGGCACCTGTTGGGTTTTTATACCATATGGAAAAAAGTGAGGACCCCCCCCTCAAAAAAACCTCCAAAAACAAAAACCAGAAAAATAAAAACTTGAGGAATCAAAGAACCTTGCACATCAATATTTAATATGAGTGGAGCTGTGTTGCTGTTCAAAATCAGTTTTAAAACTGAGGGTCAGGTGCTTTGAAACATTTTCCAACTTTGCTCCCTGCTGAAATAAATCCTGGATGGTTGATTGGATGTAAGCCAGGGTATTTTGTACTTTGAAATGTAAGAAAAGTAAACACTTTATCATCCAATGAGGGACTTGCAGCTAATTAGATACCTTCCTGTTGGGAGATATCTTGGGAAACTTACCTCAAAAACATATGCTAATAAGGATTTAAAGAATCCTATGTAAGATTATCAAAGGATTCCTTTCAATAATGAGTTCCCTTAGACTTATATGATCAGAATTACTAATCATTCAAAATATACCCTCTTTAAGGGAGCCTAGCATTGCCCAGAACGTAGGAATACCATAGAGGAATAAGATTCTCAAAAGGTTGCTAAGTAAATAGCCACCTTCTATTTTTATTAAAATGATAATGTTAGATCATTCCTTTTCTTCCCTGCAAAATATGCAGCAGGTTTAATTTATCCCTCCATACCAGAATTTCTTTCCTTCCTATTACTAAACTCTTGAGAAAAGTCAATTTTGAAAAAAAAATAAGGCTTTAAAAATTGATTATTCTGATATACCAAAAGCTAACTGTCTTGATGCTTAGTGCATTTCTGTCTTTTTAAATCCAGAATTCACAAATTTAAATTCTTCCCTTGGTATTTAATGACTCATAAACACTAACACTGTGGTTATAACTGACTGGTTGTGTTAAAAGTGACTATGCTTTTATGCATCTAAAAATAGAACTTGAAATACTCTACCAGATTTTGCCCCAGGATGTCTGTGCACTTTCTTATTATGCCTCTCCCTGCCTTTGGAATTCCCTTAATGTCAGAGACATTAACTTTGAGGGTAAGCAGGTAAATCTTAAAGAGACTTGGAGTATTTGCTCTGAATTTACTAGCCAGATAAACTGGATGGAGGTTGACATCTCAGTTATATAAGGCATACTTTTTGTTATTCAAAATGAAAGTTGTGCATACAGTGGAGAGAAAACATATTCCCCAAATCAGTAAGCCGATAAAAGCCATGATGGATTTTGCATGAAAAAAGAAATGTCAGAGGCTGTTAGGGTATTTAAGTGAGGGGGAAAATTCTATGTTATAGTTATCAATCTAAAAGGAAAGATGAAAAAGAATGGATGCTTGTACAGGTATAACTGAATGACTGTGCTCTACACCTGTAACTAACACATCATTGTTAATCAACTATACTCCAATATAAAATAAAACATTTTTGTTAAATTAAAAAAAAATGAAGGAACGACCAAGTATTGATTATAACCTAACCAGATACCATGGGGCTTCCCTGGTGGCTTATTGTTAAAGAACCTGCCTGCCAATGCAGGAGACACAGGTTCAGTCCTTGGGTCGGGAAGATCCCCTAGAGAAGGAAATGGTAACCCACTCCAGTATTCTAGCCTGAGAAATCCTACGGATACAGGAGCCTGGAGGGCTATGGTCCATGGCGTTGCAAAAGAGTCGGACATGACTTAGTGACTTAACAACAACCAGACACTATAAATCCACCGCAGCACTGTCTCAGCCCCACAGAATAAATGGCATTCATTAAGTTTGAGTGTATTGTTGCCCTAGGATTAGGGAGGCCAAACTGTTTTACTGTTCTCTGCAAAGCCTAATCTCTACCTAAACAATAATTCAGGAAGAAAAATGTTAAGGTCAGTGACTTTCTGCCTTCCTACGTATTTGTCTTTTTTTTTTCTGATAAGCATTAGGTGATGTATCTTAAAGCCCCAGGCCTCCACATTCATACCTGGCTGAATGACCTCTCCTGGGAATGGACAGTACAGATGCCCTTCAGGAGAAGTCTGCTTCATGGGAGACTGGCAGGCTTTAAAGAGAAGAGTGCGACCTGGCTGCCAGGACGCCTAGGTTCCAGTTTCACGTCTGACCAAAGCCTTTGTGCCTTCTGCCAAGTCCCTTTCTTACTTCTGTGGCTTTTCTTTTCTTTTAGAAAGGTGACCAATGGCCTAGTGCTTCAGATGGGTCCTCATTCACTAGTCCCCTGCCCCTATGGGTTTGAGTCACAAAAACATTTTTCACCTTAATAAATTATTATAAGCCAAATACCTTTATAACAGCCACTCTAGTCAGGAAATCAAACTTTGCCAGTCACCCCAGAAGCCCCTCCTTGGGCTGCAACTCAATCATAACTCCCTCTCTCCCTCCAAATTAACTACAGGCCACCCTTGCCTGAGCTGTGGTGCTATAAAGAAAACAGAGCATGCTGAAACCCTGATCCCTAGTGTTATTTGCTCAGTCGTGTCTGACTCTTTGCAGTCCCGGGGACTATAGCCTTCCACGCTCCTCTGTCCATGGGATTCTCCAGGCAAGAATACTGGAGTGGGTTGCCATTTCCTTCTCCAGGGGATCTTCCTAACTCAGGGATCAAAGCTGGGTTTCCTGCATTGTAGGCAGATTCTTCACCATCTGAGCCACCAAGGAAACCCTGATAGGCTATCTTAATAATCAGTGGGGAAATTTTTGATTTTAGCAGGACCTTTAAATGTTTGGCCAAAACATTAAAAGCTATTTTACTGTCTGTTACAATTGTATAGGGAAATTTAAAAATACCAAAGTTTGGTACACTGTAACTTAAAACATTAGCAACATTGAATATTAGACTTTTATTTTCTTTGTAAAATCTTATCAAGAGTAGTTTGGTTTGCCTTTTCCCATCCTATAACTTATGATACAGAACAGGCAACTTTTCAGAATTTATTTTATTGATGTATAGTTTATTTACAATGTTGTGTTAATTTCTCCTACAGCAAAGGAACTCAGTTATACATGCAAACATATACAGACTCCTCTGTTGACGGGATTCTCCAGGCAAGAATACTGGAATGGGTAGCCATTCCCTTCTCCAGGGGATCTTTCCAACCCAGGGATTAAACCCAGGTTTCCTGCATTGCAGGCAGATTCTTTATTGTCTGAGCTACCGGGAGCAGCCCTATGCTGCTGCTGCTGCTGCTAAGTCACTTCAGTCGTGTCTGACTCTGTGTGACCCCATAGACGGCAGCCCACCAGGCTCCTCCGTCCATGGGATTCTCCAGGCAAGAACACTGAAGTGGGTTGCCATTTCCTTCTCCAATGCATGAAAGTGAAAAGTGAAAGTGAAGTCGCTCAGTCGTGTCCGACTGAGCAACACCATGTGTCTTAGCAACACCATGGACTGCAGCCTACCAGGCCCCTCCGTCCATGGGATTTTCCAAGCAAGAGTACTGGAGTGGGTGCCATTTCCTTCTCCGGGGAAGCCCTATATACACATGTATATATGTGTATATATTCTTTTTCATATTCTTTTCCATTATGGCTTATTACAGGATATTATAGGACCTCCTTGGTGGCTCAGACGGTAAAGTGTCTGTCTACAATGCGGGAGACCCAGGTTCGATCCCTGGGTCGGGAAGATCCACTGGAGAAGGTAATGGCAACCCACTCCAGTACTATTGCCTGGAAAATCCCATGAACGGGGGAGCCTGGTAGGCTACAGTCCATGGGGTCGCAAAGAGTCGGACACGACTGAGCAACTTCACTTCACAGGATATTGAACATAGTTCCCTGTGCTCTACAGTAGGATCTTGTTTATCCATCCTCTGTATATTAGTTTGCATCTACAACAAGCATCTTTTCTATGCCTTGATTAATGTTCATGCTCTTGTCAAAGTTTGGATCAGTTTCTAATATTTTATCCTTTGCGCTTTCAGTGTCATGAAGTGTTTGCAGGAGTTCCGTTCATGTGAAGTTTTTGCAGCGTCATTTCTTCATCCTTTCATCTCCACACTTTCCTAATTTATGGTGATCAGTGTCCTTCTTTGAGTTCCTCTGGCTTCACACCTGGAGTCTTCAGGTGGTAGCTGTGTCAGCTTAGCATGGTCAGCCATTTATTTTGTGACTGTGTCCTATTTCATTCAAATTTCACTTCCGACGTTACCACTTTTCATTTCTTGGCTTCACTTTCTTCTTTGTTGGCTAATTCCCTCTTTTAATTGTTCGTTTTGGTAAGCTATTAGGTGGACTTTTCACTGGGAGACAAGGAGACAACACCGCTACATGATTTGTTGTCTGTGTGAACTGAGTAACAAGTGACCAGTGACCGATCACTGGCAGACTTGGAAAGACGTGATGCAGTTGGTCACCAACTGTGATGCACTTCTCTTAATTACAGAGTGATTTGTAGACCGGAGAGCTATTAGTGAAATTGGTACCTCATGCAGTTTCTCAAAGTTAATATACGGTGATAAGTGAGATTGGAACCTTGTTGTTGGAGGACTGGTATAATTTAATCTGTGGGACCTGAAATAGTGCATGTTAGAATATATAGGCAGCCTACACGTGTAAAGTGTAGGCTGCCTGGATTATTTGTTATAGTAATCACTTCCTTGTGTTTTTCTGTACCGCTGTTATCCAAGTGTACATCTTTAGGTACTATGATTTAGTATTGTTCCTTAAAATGCTTTTGTTATGTTCTCTAAGTTTTTTTTTCTTTTTAATCCATGGGTTTCTCCTCTGGAGGGCTTCCCTGGTGGTTCAGACGGTAAAGAGTCTGCCCACAATGTGGGAGACCCAGGTTCGATCCTTGGGTCTGGAAGATCCCTGGAGAAGGGAATGGCAACCCACTCCAGTATTCTTGCCTGGAGAATT
This sequence comes from Cephalophus harveyi, assembly GCA_006410635.1. Lineage (NCBI taxonomy): Eukaryota > Metazoa > Chordata > Mammalia > Artiodactyla > Bovidae > Cephalophus > Cephalophus harveyi. Next base: position 50,655 of record SJYT01053956.1, read on the forward strand.
CCATGGACAGAGGAACCTGGCAGGCTATAGTCCATGGGGCTGCAAAAGAGTCAGACATGGCTGAGCGACTAACACTTTCAGTTTCCCCTCTGTATTAGTTTGTCAGGGCTGCCATAACAAAGCACCAGAGGCTGAGTAGCTTAAACAACAGAAATTTCTTTTCTCACAGTTCTGGAGGCTGGATGTCTCAGATCAAGGTGTTTGCAGATCTGGTGTCCCCTGAGGCCTCTCTCCTTGGCTTGCAGATGGCTGCCTTCTTGCTGTGTCTTCACATATTTTTTTTTCTGTCCATGTGGACTCCTGGTGTTTCTTTGTCTTCTTATAAGGACACCAGTCCTGTTAGTGTCCTACCTAATGTGTCCTATTAGGGCCTGCCTCCATGGCCTTGTTTTAACCTAGTTACCTTGTTAAAAGCTGTGTCTCCAATTGCAGCCACCTCCTTAGTATAGGGAGTTAGAGCTTCATATGAATTTTGTGGGGAACACAATTCAGCCCATCACATATTCTACTCCTTTCTTTTCTTTACTGCTTATCTATCAGAATCTTTACTACTTATCTTATGGGCTTCTTGACAGCTGGTTACATAAATCATAAACCATAATACGTATATTTTTCATCAAGAGTCAGGCTCACTCATGAAGGACAGCATTGACGATTAGGCCTAGGTTACATTCTAGTTACTAAGGCTGTATAACAAATCACCCTAAAACCTGGCAGCTTAAAACAGCAATAATTATTTATTGTCTCTCAAAGTCTGTCAGTCAGGAATTAGAGAGTGACACAGCCAAGAAGTTCTGACTCTGGTCTCTCAGTAAGACTGCAGACAGATTTAACTGGGGCTATGGTCATCTGAGAATTTGGGGCAAGGAGGATCTACTTTAAGATGCTTGCTCACTTGGCTGGCATGTTGGGGATGGCATGCTGGTGGGAGCCCTCAGTTCTTGCTGTGTGGCTGCTTGAATGTCCTCACAGCATAGCAGCTGATGTCCCCCTGAGTGAGTAATCCAAGAGATTTAGATAGAAGCTGCAGTGGATTGTCATCTTCTCCATGTTCTATGGGTCACATGGATCCAGTCTTGATTCATTGTTGAAGAGGATTCCACAAGGGCATGAATATTGGGGGTATGGATCTTGGGGACTGGCTGCCATAAGTTGGATGGATAATAAATGTCATCCTTTTGGGAAACCTGTTTGCAAATCAGTACCTTTCAAATGCTTGCATATCTTACAAGGCATGTCATCAAAGTTAAACATTACTAAATGTCTACTTTGTGCTTAATGAGTTAATATTTTTAAGAGTTTTCAAGATAACATTTTATTCTCAGTCTTTATGTTTGTCTAAAACCATTATCCAAATACATCTCTTAGTAGATTTTTCTTCAACTTAATCATGCCTTTGAGATACTGGTCTTAAAAAAATTTTTTTTTTTAAATTTTAATCTTTTGGCCACTACGTGTGGCCTGTGGGATCTTAGATCCCTGACCAGGGGGAACCCTGGCCCCCTATATTGGCAGCATGGAGTCTTAACCACCGGACCACTTGGAAAGTCCCCGAGATACTTATCTTAATTGATGGATCATAAATTCTAAAATGTGGGCGTTTCAGATATCACATAAGCCTTTATGTGAAGTGGGAGATTTTACTAGAAATGACAGAAGAGCATGTGCTAAGAAGCAGGAAGATTATATAAGGAAAAGGAAGCAATTTGAACACAAGTGAAGGTGAGTAGTGTGGAGAGTATCAGTTGATAGGAGAGAATAAAACTGGCGTGAGATGAAATGACTTATGAAAGGTTATAAATTTGTGCTATAGTTTTTATTATGTGCTGTTTGTAGAATGATATATAGTTACCTAAGTGATTTTGTGGTATGAAGTATGAGATTCATGGCTTTATTAAATCAACTTATGTCCAGATGTAAAGCTAATGCTAATGCTTCAAAATTTGCAAATAGCTGAGGAAAGAAGAGAACTGAAAGGCAAAGGAGAAAGGGAAAGATATGCCCAACTGAATGTAGAGTTCCAGAGAAGAGCAAGGAGAGATAAGAAAGCCTTCCTAAGTGAACAATGCAAAGAAATAGAGGAAAACAGAATAGGAAAGACTAGATATCTCTTTGAGAAATTTAGAAGATACCAAGGGAACATTTCATGCAAGGATGGGCACAATAAAGGACAGAAACAGTAAGGACCTAATAGAAGCAGAAGAAATTAAGAAGAGGTAAGAATACACAGGAGAATGATACAGGAAAGGTCTTAATGACCTGGATAACCATGATGGTGTGGTCACTCACCTATAGACAGACATCGTGGAGTGTGAAGTCAAGTGGGCTTTAGGAAGCATCACAACGAACGAAGCAAGTGGAAGTGATGGAATTGTAGCTGAGCTATTTAAAATCTTAAAAGATAATACTGTTAAAGTGCTGTACTCAATATGTCAGCAAATTTAGAAAACTCAGCATTGGCCACAGGACTGGAAAAGATCAGTTTTCATTCTAATCCCAAAGAAAAAAGGGCAGTCCCAAAGAATGTTTAAACTACCATACAGTTGCACTCATTTTGCATGCTAGTAAGGTTATGCTCAAAATCCTTCAAGCTAGGCTTCAGCAGTACATGAACCAAGATCCAACATTTGTTGGATCATAGAGAAAGTAAGGGAATTCCAGAAAACATCTGCTTCATTGGCTACTCGAAAGCCTTTGACTGTGTGGATCACAAGAAACTGGAAAATTCTTAAAGAGACAGGAGTACCAGACCACTTTCACTTGTCTCCTGAGAAACCTGTATGCAGGTCAAGAAGCAACAGTTACAACCTTACATTCTTTTTTTATTGTTGAGTAATATTCCATTGTATAAATACCACATGGGATTAAAATTTTTTTAATAACCCATATTCACTCGTAATTCAGTATTTGTTAAATAAAGATGTTTTGGGGTCTTTCATAAAGGAAAATTAGGAACATTGTTAAAATATGATAATAGTCTAAGCACCTTAAGGTGTTATAGTCTGACTCTCATACAGGACTTCACACAGTTGCAGAAATGAGAGCAGTATCCAATATAGACTCTTGTGAGTACAGTATTAGAAATGATGTTATTGAATCTTTATACCCCTGGAAGTTTGTCTGATAAGTTGAGTAGTTGTCACACTGAGTTCCATACAATTAATATCATAAAAATAAAACTAAGAACTAATATATGTGTATTCCACCTCACTCTACAGGCTCATTAGAAGTGATTGGTTGCTAGCTTCAAAAATACAGTGAAAGAAGTTTGCAGTGTTTGTGTTCATTTGGGATCAGGCTGTTTTGCAGAATCAAGGTTATTGAAATTTATCTGTGGCAGAGATGGATGAATAATGAACAGTTCTTTCTAGACACGTAATACAAGCTCCCTGTTGGCTTATGTCTGTCTGCCTTAGTAACAAAGATGTCTCTGTGCTACGAGGTAAAGACCTGGAGTGAACTGATTGCCCGGTAAAGGCTAAAAGCACTTGTAGGATATAGAACCACAGAGACTCATTATGATGACTAAATTGCTTATGAAATACCAGTACTCTGAAGTCCTGATTGGAGTGGGCTTCACACATCTGTGTTCTGTCTTTCCTATTTCATATGCAGCATTTTGATTTAGAGATAGAGTAAGGTCTGTTGAATCAAACAAAAAAAGGTAGTCTTTGGGCAGTTCCTACAACGGACTCTTCCATTTGATCTTTTGTTATTTGAACTTTTTAATTATTTGTAGAGATATTTTAAAACACAGAAAAGTACACAGGCACTCAATGTATTGACCACCAAGATGAGTTTTTAGTTTTCAGTATCTTGCTTCACAAAATATAAGCATAAGTTCTTTCAACTTGTGGGAAACAGGACTAGAAAAGTGAAGAGCATCGATCCCTTCCAAGACTAGCTTTTATTTATAGCTATAGCTTCTAACTTTATTTTAGTGCTTTATAAACTCACCAAATCCCACTACTTAACATTAGCAATAAATTGCACCTTGTTTACTTCTAACCTTTACTTGAAGCTTTTAGTGTAATTGATTGGACACCTGCTTTTGCACATTCAAATAGTTATAAGTTTGATATATATCAAATCCATTCCAGAGGGGTATGGAAGAACAGAAAAAAGAAATGGATCTTATTGTCTTTTTAAAATGATCTTTTCTTCTCTATCTGGGCTTCCCTGGTGGCTCAGCTGGTAAAGAATCTGCCTGCAATGCAGGAAACCTGGGTTTGATCCCTGGGTTGGGAAGATCCCCTAGAGAAGGGAATGGCTACCCACTCCAGTATTCTGGCCTGGAGAATTCCATGGACTGTATAGTCCGTGGGGTCGCAAAGAATCGGACACGACTGACAGACTTTCACTCACTTTCTTCTCCAGCTAATGAATCTGGATAATTTTGAAATGTCAACCACTTGATGTAATTGGTTTTTTCTGTTCGTTGTGCTGAATGCTTGTCCCATTCAATACAGAGACTCATGCCTTTCACTTCTGGGAAATTTTCTTCCATCATTTCTTTGATAATTCACCTTTCTTCTTAACCTGTTTCCTTTTTAAAAACTTCTGATATGGAGAAGACCTATTGAATTGAGACTCTTTTGGCTTAACTCTTTTGTCTCTATTTCTGTCTCTGTCTTTTCATTGTATTTCTTGGTAGATTTTTAAACGTTACTTTCATTCCTTCTATTGAATTAAAAAATGTTTTTTGTCAGTAGTAGTTTTATTTCCAAGAAATCTCTTATGTTTTTTAATTATTTTTTCATTTTAGCTTCTTCTATAATACTTTCTTTAATCTCTGAGGATACTAATTCAGGTTGTTTTTTTTATATACATTTAGTGGCAATTTATATACATTAGGTGGCAAAACCATCATAAAGGCAAAAAAAAAACAACAACAAAGCACAATATTCAAATAGTGCTTACACTTTAGGAATATGCTTGGAGTGGAGCATAAAGAATATTGTCATTGGTTGTGTCCTATTTTTAAAATTAGGAAATGAGTTTTATTATGATCTTCGTTCCTTATATATATTAAATAGATAATCTTTTATATGTGTCGAATATTTCATAAAAAATGAGAAAATTTGAAGGAAACTCTTTGTATCCCATCTTGTGAGAGTAGATGTTTGACAGTGTTCTGTACCTGGAGTCGGGGCATTGACTCTTTATAATCATGACCCACCCTTTGAGCTTAACATGCAATTGAGAAATGACAGGGCTAAAAGAATGAGCAAGAACAGGGTAAAGTAAAGTGTAAAGTGAAGTGGCTCAGTTGTGTCCGACTCTTTGCGCTCCCATGGACTATAGTCCACCAGGCTCCTCCACCCATGGGATTTTCCAGGCAAGAATTCTGGAGTGGGTTGCCATTTCCTTCTCCAGGGGATCTTCCCAACCCAGGGATTGAACCTGGGTCTCCCGCCCTGCAGGTAGACTCCCTTACCATCTGAGCCACCAGTGAACCCTATAAACAGGGTGGTTATGCATAATTCCTTTGGATAGGTTCTTGGCAGGATGCTCCCTGAAGTCACAAATTCTTGCAGACACCATCTAGTCTTCCCTGTGATGTGTAAGAGATACCTCCACCAGCTCCTGACTATGTGCTGGTCTTAAATTTCATTCTTTGCCTTCTCCACGATGCCTCAGGCACTTTTGCAGCACCTTGACTGTGATCACTTACATATCTCTGTAAGACATTTTGGGTCAAAACTGTTTAACTGGACATGAAATAAAGGCAGAAAGAAACAGCGGAGTAAAAGGGGCGGCTGGTAAAGAAAGCCCAGTACTGCGCTCGCTGCAGACTGGCGAGAGCTCGTGGGCGGGGCCTGGCCAGGACGTGAGCATCTTCCCTCTGCCCTCACCCTAGCCCCGGGATGATTCCCCTGAGCGCGTCTGTGGATGTGCTTAGGTTTTAGTACTAAAATGGTTGAGACAGAGGTCATCATAAATCAGAGCGAATGCAGCACCGCTCATCACATACAACTGTATGTAGTCTTTCAGTTTCTCCTCAATTTGTGTTTGTGTCCACTCCAGTACCAAGTGGTTCTAAGTCCAAACCTCAACAAGTGTCCCCCTCTGTAAACACCAAGCTGAGGCTTCTTCCCCACCCCCCGATATAGCGGTCACTGCTTTTCCCTTGGCTTTCGGACTTCCATATCTGTGGAAATCTCTCCTTTGCTTTTGGACACTCCATGTTCTATTCCTGGCCTTCCAGGTGGCGCTCCTGGTAGAGAACCCACCTGCAGTGCAGGAGATGTAAAAGAGGCAAGTTCACTCCCAGGGTCAGGAAGATCCCCTGGAGGAGGGTATGGCAACCCACTCCAGTATTCTTGCCTGGAGACTCCCTTGGACAGAGGAGCCTGGTGGACTGCAGTCCATAGGGTCGCAAAGAGGTGGACTCAACTGAAGTGACTCAGCACACACCCATGTTCTATTCATTAATGTGGCTTATCTTTATTCTTTTTCTCTCATGTTAGTGGGGTCTTTGTTGGGAGAGGAGATAGGGGAGGTGTTTCATAAGCTTTCTTTTTTTCTGCCAAGAAATGTAAAAATGATTAAATTATGTTTTTCTTTTCTTTTTTTAATTGAAGTATAGTTGTTTTACAATATTACATTAGCTTTAGGTGTACGATATTGTGATTCAGTAAGCTTTCTTCAATCAGAAACCAGTATTAACATTATGAGGCATTTTGTCTACCTCCACCTCCATCTTTTTTCTTTTTTTCCCTCTAGCTTCGTTGAGGTATAATTGACAAAATTGTACTTTATTTTTTTGGTAAGATATTTAAAGTGTACACCATCATGATTTGATATACATAGATACTGTGAAAGGATTACCATATCCATCACCTTACATATTTTATATATGTGAGAACGTTTAAGTCCTATTACTCAAGTAAATTTCAGTTATACATGTTATCAACCATAGTCACCAGGTACATTATTTGATCCACAGACTTTATTCACATTATGACTGAAAGTTTGTACCCTTTTACTGACCTCTCCTTATTGCTTTCACTCTCTACCTCCTGGCAACCTCTTCTCCTAGGAGTTTGGCTATTTATTTATTTATTTATAATTTAAAAAATTTTAAGATTCCATGCACAAGTGAGATCACGCAGTATTTGTGTTTCTCTTTTTGGCTCATTTCACTCAGCATAATGCCCTCCAGGTTCATTAATGCTGTTGCAAATAACAAGATTTCCTCCTTTTTCAAGGCTGAAATTTATTCCACTATGTATTGTGTGTATTTTCTTTAACCATTTATCCATTAATGGACACTTAGGTTGCTCGCATACTTTGGCTATGGTGAATAATGCTGCAGTAAGTATGGGAGTACGAATATCTTTTGGAGATACTGATTTCATTTCTTTCAGATATTTACACAGAAGTGGGATTGCTGGATCGTATGATAATTCTATTTTTATTTTTTTGAGGCACCTCTGTACAGTTTTGCATAGTGACTGTCACTATTTACATTCCCACCAATAATGTACAGGGGTCCCTTTTTCTTTGCATCCTTGCCAACACTTTTTATCTCTTGCCCTTTTAAAAAAATATTCTTTTATTTGTGATTTATTTTTGGCTTTGCTGGGTCTTCATCGTTATCCATGGGTTTTCTCCAGTTGCAGTGAGCAGGGGTTTCTCTTGTTGCAGAGCATGGGTTCTGGGCGGGAAGGCTTAGTAGTTGTGGCCTCCCCGGCTTTTAGTTGCCACGAGGCATGTCACATCTTCTGGGGATCAGACTGATGTCCCTTGCGTTGCAAGGCAGATTTTTAACCACTGGACCACCAGGGACGCCTCTAGCTTTGTTCTTTTTGCTCAAGATTGCTTTTGTTATTTGAGGTCTTTGAGGTTTCATACGAATTGTTTTTGGATAAATCTTTATAACTGAAGGAGCTCATATTAACTAGTCTCATTCCTTGGTAAGGCAATCTGTTTTAGGTTCACTTTTGCAAAACAAATGTTTGATAATATGTATCTACATACTGGGCTTCCCTGGTAGCTCAGAGGTTAAAGCATGGGAATGTTGGAGACCCAGGTTCAATCCCTGGGTCGGAAAGATCCCCTGGAGAAGGAAATGACAACCCACTCCAGTACTCTTGCCTGGAGAATCCCATGGAGGGAGGAGCTTGGTAGGCTACAGTCCATGGGGTCGCAAAGAGTCGGACACGACTGAGCGACATGCTATTGGAGATATGGGTAAATCTAATTTATGTTAGGCGTAAAATCACAGTCCTCTAGTAATAGTGGGTCATCTTTAATAAGCTTTGGGATAGCAGAATAAAATACTCCTTTATGAACTGTAACTGAGGAGAACCATTATTGATCCCTGAAGTTAAAAAGCTGTCATTGTTCTTTAGTAAGATAATTTCATCACTGGTGGTGATATTTTGTCTAGTAGTCCAAACTCCTACTTTCATTGGCAGAACTTCACTTCTTTGTAACCTGATCGAGTGTCTAATTTAGAACAAAGATGGCTGGAGGTTGCTTTATATTGATTAGTAATATTTTTTCTTTTGACACACAGAAAACTTTTCTTTAGTCCTTTGCAACTTGATCATCCATGCGCCCTTACAGAAATCTCAGTGTGTTCTATATGGCTCAGAATATTATCTACAAGCACTTACATCTGTCAGGCTTTTGTTTGGAGGCCAGAGCAGGAATGTCACATGATACACAGGAAATAGTCCTCTAATCTTGCCTATTCACACGTGACACACCATAGTTTGTCATGCGTCTTTTGTTTTAATTACAAAAATTTTTTTTTCCTATGTTTTGACCGTGAATGCAGCCCTTGGATCTTAGTTCCCTGATGAGGGATCAAACCTGTGCCCTCTGCAGTGGAAATACAGTGCCTTACCACAGGCCCACCAGGGAAGTCCAAGTCTTTTGCATTTTAACACCTTTCCAAGAATTGACATTGCTTCAATCTAAATGACTTTGTAACTTCCTTAGGGGAAAATTAGTATACATTTTTGTTTATGAGGGAAATGAAAAATACTTTATTTTATGCTGGATTGTGAATTAATATGTCTAGGTAGACTGTTACTAGCCAGAGCCAGGACCAAACTCTGGTTCAGCTTGCTTGTTGCTCTGGAGTCAATGTTGGAGAGACAAGGGTGGTGAAAAAAGAGGCTTTATTTAGGAAGCCAGGACCTGGGGAGATGATGGACTTGCATTCCCCCAGATCACCTCCCAGTTGTCAGTTAGGGGTCAAAAGGTTTTAAAGGTGAATTTTGGGGGGCTCACTGACAGGGTGTCAAATACGTGCAGAATAGCATAGTCAACAACGACGATCATCTCTAAACTGGTCATGCAGTAGTCTAATCAGCATCACTGTGATCATTTTAAGCACAGTTAATCTTCAGCCCTAGGGTTGATGTGTTCCTGTTTCCTTGAGGCCTGTTCTTGGAACTGTGCAAGCCACAGACTCAGTACTGCTCAAGACAGAGCAACTTAGGTCATGGCTACAGTCTGGTCATCCCATGGTTGGTTTTTTCCCTCTGGTGGCAGTTATAGTATATGCAAAGCAACTGAGGAATGTGCCTCAGACACTGTTATCTATGTCCTTCAGGGAGGAACTGAAGATTCTGTGACTCTCTTATCTTAATCCTTAATTGCTTAATCCTGCTCTTTCCTGACTCACGGAGACCTGGGAGGCTACAGCTCTTCTGCAAATGAGAGACAGGGGATTCAGAAGGGCTTTTGTATATGGGAAGGCCTTCCTGCCCCCACTGCAAAGTCCTGCTCTGTTATAAGATCTCTAGGAGTTTTTTTGGGGGACCCAGGAGACCTGGGGGCCTCACAAGTGGTTCAGTGGAAAAGAATCTGCCTGCCAGTGCAGGAGATGCAAGAGATGCCTGTTTGATCCCTGGGTTGGGAAGAAGATCCCCTGGAGAAGGAAATGACAACCCACTCCGGTATTCTTGCCTGGAGAATCCCAGGGACAGAGGAGCCTGGTGGGCTACACACACACACACATGCGCGCGCGCACACACATACACAGCATTCTTAAAATCTCAAACTTTGGTACCTCTCTTCTGCTCCCTTCCCAGACCATGACAGTTCCTTGAAAATTTCTTTCCTATTCCTAGAAGCCAAGGGGTGTGTGTATGTGTGTGTGTTGAGGGTAGGGAGAATGGTGATAGAGGAGTAAATACTGTAGGTGACTTTTCAGATAATCTTTAGTGAAAATCTGAAAGAAAAAGGGACAACCTGGTGAGACAGGAGAGAACATCCAGCCTCACCACCTGTCTCCCAATATGCTCTGAAAATTCTGGCCCACAAAGATATCCTCTTTCTTTAAGAATTGGTAGTGCATGTAATTATAGATTATCTGACATTTTACTTGAAATTACTTTTTAAAGGTGTGTCATTGCAAAGTGGTTAAGAGATCATACTCTGGAGCTAGGGCAATTTAGGACAAATCCTGGTTTTATGAGGTACTAGCTGTGTGACCTTAGACAAGTGATGTAACCTCTGTGTACCTCAGTTTCCTCATATGTAAATTGAGGATAATAATAATATCTACTTTACTGTTTTGTTATGGGTAAATTACTTAGCCAGCAACACTAATACATACTCATTGGAAAAGTAGATAGTGGGACTTCCCTGGTGGTCCAGTGATTAGGACTCCTTTCGCTGCCAAGGGCCCAGGTTTAATCCCTGATCGGGGAACTAAGGTCCTTCAAGCCATGCTGCACAGACAAAAAAGAAAAAAGAAAAGTAGATAGTGTAAAAATTAGCAGAAAAAGAGATAAAGGTCTTCAATCCTTCCACCTATCGGAGATCCAACCAGTCCATTCTAAAGATCAGCCCTGGGTGTTCTTTGGAAGGAATAATGCTAAAGCTGAAACTCCAATACTTTGGCCACCTCATGCGAAGAGTTAACTCATTGGAAAAGACTCTGATGTTGGGAGGGATTGGGGGCAGGAGGAAAAGGGGATGACAGAGGATGAGACGGCTGGATGGCATCACTGACTCAATGGACGTGAGTTTGAGTGAACTCCGGGAGATGGTGATGGACAGGGAGGCCTGGCGTGCTGCAATTCATGGGATCGCAAGGAGTCAGACACGACTGAGTGACTGAACTGAACTGAACTGATTATTATATTGGTATATACCCTTATATGTTTTTTGTAGACAACATTAAGATCATACTTTCAATGTTATCTGTAATTTTTCCCCTTAATAATATATCATGAGCATTTGCCCATACTTTTTAACATCCGAGCTTCCCTGGTGGCTCAGATGGTAAACCGTCTGTCTGCAATGTGGGAGACCCAGGTTCGATTCCTGGGTCAGGAAGATCCCCTGGAGAAGGAGATGGCAATCCACTCCAGCTCTCTTGCCTGGAAAATCCCATGGACGGAGGAGCCTGATAGGCTACAGTCCATGGGGTCGCACGACTGAGTGACTTCACTTCACTTCATGTTAACATCATTATATCTAAAAGAGAACTATGTTGAAGCTTTAGGTGGCTTCCAGATCGCCACTTTTACATGAAATGCTTTGGTAAACATTTTTGTATGTTAATCTCACTCTTTTTTTATTTGGCTGTGTCGTGCAGCTTTTGGGATCTCAGTTCTCTGACCAGAGATTGAATCTGGACCCATGGCAGTGAAAGCCTGAAATACCAACTGTTAGGCTAACCAGGGAACTCCCTCATCTCACTGTTTTCCTTGAAGAGAAATGAAATTGCTGATTCAAAAGGCATTTGTTTTTATTTTTAAGGTTTTTGACACATATTGCCAAATTGCCCTCCAGAAATGTTCACTAGTGATGAGTGAGAGTTTGTTTTCTTGTCCTCTTGTCATTAGGGATTATTCTAAATTTGTTTTTTGGCTGCATTGTGGCATGTGAGATCTTAATTCCTTGACCAGGGATCAAATACATGCTCCAGGCAGTGGAAACTTGAAGTCCTAACCACTGGACCACCAGCATTAATTCCCTCTTAATTTTTTATTTTAGTTTCAATTTTATAGGTAAGAATTATATCTTCATTGCTTGATTATGAAGAAAACTGAACATTTGTATATGTTTTTAGCTCTTGTGTTTATTTTTCTTTTCTGTATGTGAAATGCCTTTGTATTTCTTGTCCATTCTTTTTTGGGGGAAAGTATTCACTTTCTTGTAAAGTTTCAATTTGTAAGAGATCTTTATTTTAAAAAGCTATTGATTGGCTTTATTAAAATATTTTTCTCCCAAGAGGTAAAGTTTCAACAACAACTTTATTAATCAATTTGATACTCTAAGGTTAGTCAATTAAGCTTCATCCATGAGATCTCTAAGAGAAAAACTATAATCAGTTGATATTTATATTATCATATCCAGTACTCTTGCCTGGAAAATCCCATGGACGGAGGAGCCTGGTAGGCTGCAGTCCATAGGGTCGCTAAGAGTCGGACACGACTGAGCAACTTCACTTTGACTTTTCACTTTCATGCATTGGAGAAGAAAATGGCAACCCACTCCAGTGTTCTTGCCTGGAGAATTCCAGGGATGGGGGTGCCCGTTGGGCTGCCGTCTATGGGGTCTCACAGAATCGGACACGACTGAAGGGTCTTAGCAGCAGCAGCAGCATACAAGGTATATTATTTATAAACACAATTAGGAAGTCTTTTTATTTTTCCCTTCTGAATATACCAGACACTTGCTGGTGAGTTGATCTGGAGTTTGCTTTGTGAGTGAAATTACTTCATTCATTCTTATTAGGTATTGTGAGTCCTGTTTTGTGTTTTATTTGTGATAACTTTTTTTTTTTAATTGAAGTATGTAGTTGATTTACAATGTTATGTGTTAGTTTCTGGTGTACAGCCCAATGATTCAGATATATATATATATATCTATCTCTCTGAATATATACACACACACACATATATTCTTTTTCACATTTATTTCCATTATGATTTATTACAGGATACTCAATATACTTCCATTTGTTATATAGTAGGACCTTGTTTTTTATCTCTTTTATATATATAGTAGCTTGTATCTGCTAATCCCCCCCAAAATATGGACTGCTTAAGAATTTGCTTATCATCCTTGCGCGGGGGCCATTCTAATCTCTGTATCATTCCAATTTTAGTTATATGTGCTGTGGAAGCGAGCATTATACTTGTGATATCTTAATGGATTCTTCAACTATTACCAGATGCTGTCTTGGTATTTTAAACTCTCAGAGTCAGCCACAGTGCTTATGCCCTGTGTTTATCAAAGAACTTGCTGTGTGGATAGATCAAAAGTTGAGATGTAAGGGCCACAAATTTTTGTGATTGTAGAGCTGAGGTTGTAATGCTTAATATACAAATAACCAAGTAACTTGAAAGGTGGATTCTTAGAAAGATTGGAACAGTTGCCAAAGATGAACGGGTGAGCAAGAGCTCTCTCTGTGTAGGGCAGATCATTGCTGCTCAGGCCTCCTGTGGGTATAACTTCTGAAAGCTCATTGGAGGACCCATCCCTGTAGCTTTCTGAGGCTTGAACGGGAAGTATATATTTTTGCAAAACCTGGAAATTCCCTTAGAGTACAGTTTGAAACTTTACTCATACCTTCAAACATATTTTGGAATTTAAAATAGCTGTAAAAATTCCTGTTCCCCCGATAGAGTTCCCAAGGCAGTGTGTCTCTCCTTCCAGATTCTTTACTTCCGAAGCTCTCTCCTCACCATCACAAGTCCCCCACCCCGTCCCCACCAGCCATCTGAGGAGACATTGCTGATGGCAGAAAAGCCTTCTGAAAACCCCTAGGTGACTCATGCCACGCGTGTATGGCTTTAGGATTGACAGATGATTTTTTAAAATAGTTTACCCTTTCACTCTCAGGAGATTTTTGAAGTTCTGATCAGGGAGTCTAAAAATTCACATTTTACCTAATTGATGGTGAGGAGGGTGCCTATCTTACCTGTCTGGATTTTTTTTTTTTTTCAGTCAAAGTTTAATGAAATATTCTGTATTACCTATAATCTTTTATTTAAAAGTGAGAACAGACTATGAGGAAATGTATAAAATCTGTTTAAATTAGCAGAGCAAAAATCATGTTCGTACCAATGTTATTTATAAATATTGAGATGTTATTTATTTAAGCATGATAAATATATTCTATTTTGATGATTGAATGTGAAGCTTGCTTAGAATTAAATTTTTTATTTTCATTTTTCTGAGTGGCTATGACTTTTTCTAGCCAACCTAAGGGGTTTTATAATGTTTCTCTGGTCACTTAAGCTGTATTTAAAATTTTTTAGTAGTACTTTCTGAAAATTTCCAAGGCATAGCATAAAAATCTGTGTTACAGACGTGTTTCTTCTTGATTATTCCTCCTTTGGTCTCACTGTTCCCCACCTCCATCCCTTCAATTCCTCGACACACATACCCCCGACACCTCCCAGTTCTGGGTCAATTTATTTTTTGCCTCACGGGTAGTGATTATTGTAAATTCAGCTCTAAGGCCATCTCTCAGGTTTCAGATTTCCTTTAGGAGAACTGTGCCCTATTCCTGCCTCACTTTCTTATATCCAGCACAAAAGTAAGTTACAGAAATAGAGGAGGAAACATCTGTTTATAAAATGTGATGCTTGAGTAAAATTCTAAATGCAAAATGGTTAACGGCAGAGCTTCATAGAATCAGGTCAGCCTTGTCTTGTTTGGGTTTCCTGTGGTTTTTAACGCTGCATGGTTCATACCGTGTGTGGACGCCTTCCGCCATGCTTTTCATGTCGCTCTCCACTTCCGTTGCCACCATTTTAATTCACAACATCAGCTCGCATTTCTGGCCCGTTAACTTTTTCACTGGGTTTTCCCTGCCTCCGTGGTCAAGTTCCTTCAATCTGCAAATCCCACAGCAGCGGCTGGATTTGTATGTCTGGACATCGTTAGGAGTGGGGTCACTGTGCTGCCTACAATACCCCCAGCATCATGGTCCCGACTCTCAGCCTCGTCAAGCCTCTTTACTGTGAGTGCCACATTAATTTTCTAGTCTTATCACCTGCTGCTCCTTGAACCCCAGATTCTACCCTGTTGATCTGACAAGCCTGACAGTCCCTGGGCGGGTATTGCTTTTCCTCCCACCTGTCTGCGCTGAGAAATCTGACCCACCTTGGAAGTGGCACCAGCTTCTCCTGCATTACTTTCCAGATCCCTGCCACTGGCAGCGTTCTTCTGCTTTAGTCAGCTCCGGTGTCACTCATCGGGAATTATTTTTACATTTGTAGGCTCTTATCTGCCTTGCCGGAGGGTAGGAACCCTGGACACACTCAACCTGCTTGGTCTGCAGCGCTCAGTCTTTCATCCCCTTCTGGTTCTTTCCCCCGTCACCATTCTCATTTCTCCTGCTGTAAAGAAACAACTACTGCAAATTCTCCTTTTACCCAAATTCCCCTCCCAGTACAGCCATCTCTCTCTCTTCTTGCCACCATTTTTTTTTTTAATGGAAGAGACTAGCTTTATTGATTTTTCTTATAAAGTTCATTGGAGAAAAATACAAATAATACATAATTTGAACAGGGTAAAAATCATCCAAAATGCCATCACCCAGAGATAAATTGCTTTTTACTAAACTTCCTGTCCCATTTCACACATAAACACACACACTCTTGTATGTGATACACAGTTTTATATCAGTGAATTTACAGTGGACATACTGTCCAGTGAGCTCCTTAAAAAAATTCAGCATTTTGGGGACATCTTTCCATGTCAGTTCATGTTAATCCTCATCATTTCTGTAAGCAGTTCTCAAGTAGTCCATTGGATAAAAAATTATTTACCACTTTTTGATGAGGATACCCATTCTTTCCTCATTTTTCATTTGTATTGCTAATACTGTAGTTATATTGGTTAGGGTTTTTCAGAAAACCAGTCAATCCTAAGGGAAATCAACCCTGAATATTCATTGGAAGGACTGATGCTGAAGCTGAAGTTACAATACTTTGGGCATCTGATGTGAAGAATCGACTCATTGGAAAAGACCCTGATGCTAAGAAAGATTGAAGGCAAGAGGGGGATAACAGAATATGAAATGGTTGGATGACATCATCAACTCAATGGACATGAATTTGAGCAAACTCTGGGAGATGATGAAGTACAGGGAAACCTGGCGTGCTGCAATTTTCGCAGAGTTGCAAAGAGTCAGACATGACTGGGTGACTGAACAACTCCACAGAAACAGAACCAGGGGATACACACATGGAAAATTTTTTATAAAGAATTGGCTCATGTGATTATAGAGGGTGAGAAATCCCAAGAAATCCCGTGGGATGCCTGAGAACCAGCAGACAGGCAGGCCACAGGCAGAGAGAGTAGCTTTTCTCTTGCTCATCCTTTTATTCTATCAGACCTTTTAGGGATTGGATGAAACATTAGGGAGGACCATCTACTTTACCCAGTCTACTGATTCAAATGCCAGTCATATCCAGAAACAGCCTCATGACACCCAGAAATATGCTTAACCAAATAGCTGCGTACCCAGTGGCCCAATTAAGCTGGGACAGAAAAATAACCATCCCAGTAGTGAATATCTTTTTATAGCTATTCTTAAACTCACCCCTCTCTTCCCATTATCCCTTTAAAAAATATATTATTTATTTATTTGACTGCACCAGGCCTTAGTTGTGGCATGCAGGGTCTTTTAGTTGCCGTACGTGGGATCTAGTTCCCTGACCAGAGATTGAACTTGGGCCTTCTGAGATGGGACTGCAGAGTCTTAGCCACTGAACCACCAGCGAAGTCCCCCCATTATCTCTTTAGGATAAATTCCTGCATGTGAAATTGGTGGGTCAAATGTGTGTGTATTCTAGATGATTTTATTGCCCATCAGAAAGGTAAAGTTTTCAGTAGCTTTTCCACTGCTCTCACCAACATGAATATTGCCAAATCATCCTAGTCTTTGCCAACTTAATGCTTTAAAAATCTCCCCTTTTTTTTGCATTTCTTTCAAGAGTAAGATTGAATATTATTTTGTAAGTTAATGTTTGCATGTGTTTGTGTGTTCCTTCAAGTAGACTGATTGCTGTATACTGGACTCTTTTAGGGTCCTAAATCCAAATAATTCCAGTCTTTAATGGAGCTTTTGATTTTGTGCATGTGTGGAACTGCCTAATCAAATCCTCTGTCCATTTTACTATTTGAGTGTTTTGTCTTTATTCATTGATAAGAACTTTTCAAAAATTATGCATGTTACCACATTTCAAACTGTGGTGCTGGAGAAGGCTCTTGAGAGTCCCTTGGACAGCCAGGACATCAAATCAGTCAATCCTAAAGGAAGTCAACTCTGAATATTCATTCAGGACTGATGCTGAAGGTAGTTCAATAGTTTGGACACCTGATGTGAAGAGCCTACTCACTGGAAGAGACCTTGATGCTGCGAAAGATTGAGGGCAGGAGGAGAAGAGGGCAGAAGAGGATGAGATGGTTAGGGAGCATCACTGACTTAATGAACATGAATCTGGGCAAACTCCAGGAGATAGTGAAGGACAGGGAAGCCTGGTGTGCTGTAGTCCATGGGGTCTCAAAGACTCTGATTCAACTTAGTGACTGAACAACATTAATATATATTATCACGGTTTTAAATTTTTGGCTTTTCAGTTTTAAGAAAGAAGAATGGAGCTGGAGGAATCAAGCTTCCTGACTTCAGGTTATACTACAAAGCTACAGTCGTCAAGGCAATATAGTACTGGCACAAAAACAGAAATATAGACCAATGGAACAAGATAGAAAGCCCAGAAATAAACCCATGCACCTATGGGTACCTTATTTTTTGCAAAGGAGGCAAGAATATACAATGGGGCAAAGACAACCTCTTCAATAAATGGTGCTGGGAAAACTGGACAGCTACATGTAAAAGAATGAAATCAGAACACTTCCTAACACCATACACAAAGATAAACTCAAAATGGATTAAAGACCTAAATGTAAGACCAGAAACTATAAAACTCTTAGAGGAAAACACAAGGAGAACGCTCAATGACATAAACCAAAGCAAGAGCCTCTGTGACCCACCTCCCAGAGTGATAGAAATAAAGCAAAAGTAAACAAGTGGACCTGATTGAACTTAAAAGCTTTTGCACAGCAAAGGAAACTATAAGCAAAGTGAAAAGACAACCCTCAGAATGGGATAAAATAATAGCAAATGAAACAACTGACAAAGGATTAATTTCCAAAATATATAAGCAGTTCATACAGCTTAATACCAGAAAAACAACCCAATCAAAAAGTGGGAAAAAGGCCTGGATGGACATTTCTCCAAAGAAGACATACAGATGGCTAGTGAACACATGAAAAGATGCTCAACATTGCTCATTGTTAGAGAAATGCAAGTCAGAGCTACAATGAGATGTCACCTCACACTGGTCAGAATGGCCCTCATCAAAAAGTCTGCAAACAATAAATGCTGGAGAGGGTGTGGAGAAAGGGAACACTCTTGCACTGTTGGTGGGAATGTAAATTGATACAGCCACTATGGAAGATGGTATGGAGTGTCCTTAAAAAACTAGGAATAGAACCACTGTATGACCCAGCAATCCCACTCCTAGGCATATGCCCTGAGGAATCCAAAATTGAAAGAGATACATGTATCCCATTGCTCATTGCAGCACTATTTGTAATAGCTAGAACATTGAATGAACAGAGATTTCCATTGACAGATGAATGGATGAAGAAGTTGTGGTATATATCCACAATGGAATATTCAGTTCAGTTCAGTTTAGTTCAGTTTAGTTGCTCAGTCATGTTCGATTCTTCGTGACCCCGTGAATCACAGCACGCCAGGCCTCCCTGTCCATCAGCAACTCCTGGAGTTCACTCAAACTCATGTCCATCAAGTCGGTGATGCCATCCAGCCAGCTCATCCTCTGTTGTCCCCTTGTCCTCATGCCCCTAATCCTTCCCAACATCAGGGTCGTTTCCAATGATTCAACCCTTCACATGAGATGGCCAAAGTATTGGAGTTTCAGCTTTAGCATCAGTACTTCCAGTGAACACCCAGGACTGATCTCCTTTAGGATGGACTGGTTGGATCTTCTTGCAGTCCAAGGGACTCTCAAGAGTCTTCTTCAACACCACAGTTCAAAAGCATCAATTCTTTGGTGCTCAGCTTTCTTCATAGTCCAACTCTCACATCCATACATGACCACTGGAAAAACCATTTACTCGGCCATAAAAAGAACACCTGTGAGTCAGGTCTAATGAGGTGGATAAATAAATCTAGATCCTATTATACAGAGTGAAGTGAGTCAGAAAAAGAAAGAGAAATACCATATTCTAACATTCTCCAGGGGATCTTCCCAACCTAGGGATCAAACCCAGGTCTCCCGCACTGCAGGCAGATGCTTTACCGTCTGAGCCACCAGGGAAGCCCATATTCTAACACATATGGAATCTAGAAAAATGATACTGAAGAATTTATTTAGAGGGCAGCAATGGAGAAAGAGACATAGAGAATAGACTTATGGACATGGGGAGAGGGAAGGAGAGGGTGAGATGTATGGAAAGAGTAACATGGAAACTTATGTTACAGTATGTAAAATAGATAGCCAACAGGAAATTGCTGTGTGGGTCAGGAAACTCAAACAGGGGCTCTGTATCAACCTAGAGGGTTGGGGTTGGGAGGGAGATAGGAGGAAGTTTCAAAAGGGAGGGGATATATGTATACCTCTGGCTGATTCATGTTGAGGTTTGACAGAAAACAGTGAAATTCTGTAAAGCAATTATCTTTCAATAAAAAATAAATTAATTAAAAAGAAATTGGGGGGCTTTTATGATTAATATGAAAAGGCCTTTGTACTCCTAAAATTGTAAAAATATTAATCCATAGTTTCTTCTGGTATTTTTATGGTTTTTTTTTATTATCATTTATTTTTTATACTTACAAATGGACATGAGTTTGGGTAGGCTCCAGGAGTTGGTGTTGGACAGGGAGGTCTGGCGTGCTGCGGTTCATGGGGTCGCAAAGAGTCGGACGTGGCTGAGTGACTGAACTGAACTGATATTATAGATGTAACATCTATAATTTTGCTTTCATTTTTGTAATTTCTTTCCTCTTTTTCTTTGGCTGCACTGCGCTGGCATGTGGGATCTTAGTTCCCCAAACAGGAATTGAACCCATGCCGCCTGCAGTACAAGCAAGGTTGTCCTAACCAACAGATTGTGAGATAATTCCCTATTTTTATACTTTCTAATAGGTAGTGACCTCTTTGTTTTCCGTGGCTGTTTAATTCATTGGGTACTGCTAAATAGAGATATAGATTGCATAATTTCTTCTTTATTAGCTGAGCTATAAAGAGAAACTTTATCTCATTTACTACTTGATTCACTATTTTGATTACTCATTTACTATTTGGTACAGTTCAAAGCAGGACAGGTAGAATAAATTTTAATTCTTTATCAGTTAGATTTTATAGGAGCTTTCTCATGGTAAAACTAGTGTAATCTTAGTCTACTGCACAGAACACAGCGCCTATTGGAAAAGCTTCTTGAAATACCTTTCTTTTAAGTAAAGGTGTAGAGATTTGTATAAGATCCTATAGATAGTGGATTAGGTAAGAGGTTGTGTAGTTCCACCTCCAGTTTTTTTCCTAAATGAGAAGTAACTGCCTCTGCTTGCAGTGCATCCTTCCTCCTCCCTTCCATCTCCAAACACATAAATATAAATGCCTGTATGTATTATATATGGACATGTTTATCGCTTCAAGTTCCAGTCCCATATGGTCAAACTCTAGGTAACTGATTGGCCCAGAGTTAGTGAATCTATCGTACATGCCTGCTGGGTGAAGGAGCTTGGAGGAGCAGGAAACAGCTAGTTATTGGAGGTCACTGTGCTTCTTGGATCTTCACTTGTCTTTGGCAATAGTCCTGCTTCACGGTGGACCTGCCAAAAATTTGTTGGGTACTTTCCTGTCAGTCCCTCTCTGGATAGCCTGTGCCAGGAGTGTGGGTACACCACCTGGGATCCAGGCGGAAAACCTCAGGGTGACAGGTGCTGACACGCTTGCTCCAGGTTAGAAGGGGACGGCTTTGCTGCCACCGTCTCAGCATCTCACCAAGTCTCCCCGTCTCTCGGCATCTGGGCTATGACTGGCTTCCTCTACAAGGCAGGACAAATCACACTGTTTCATGCTGCTTGCACACGGCCCCCCAACACCGCATCTCCCGAAACAACCAAAATCGTTCACTCTTCTGCTCCCACGTCTGCTGATTGCTCAGGGCAACTTGTAACGTCTGTGTAATGGCTCTGTGAGGAGGATTCAGGTTCCCAGGTACCTGGGCTCACACCTGGCCAGGAAAAGCCCCAGAGGAAGAGAGGCCCCTGCCTGCTTCCCGACCTCTCACCTGCCCCCATGGTCACTGGCCTGTCATCATGCCTTGCTTCTACTTCCTTTGTGGTTAATAGAGATTCTTTAAATCAGACATTGTCGATTTTTATATTCCTGATCAGGCATCTCGCATTTTGAATTCAGGCACACTGTAAGTTTTTGCTTCCTTGCCTTTGCTTTTTCGTTTTCATGGAATCACTGCTGTAGGTCTAGAGAATTGACTAAAACTTGTTTTTCTTCAAAGGTGTCACTTCTTGGTTTTTCTTTGTTTATAAAATCTTGTCTTTATTCTTATCCTTCTAGGGTTGCCTAATTGTAAGTCTCACCAGAGAATGTCTGTGTCCCTGATGCATAGTGTTGCTTTTAAGAGAAGTAACATTATTTTGTAAAGTAACATCTCACATTACCAGTGCAAATGGTTTTTTAAAAAATTTGTTTTCTAAGCAACTGTCAATCCAGTTAATGGTGGGACTTGAGGCTTAAAAATTGACATCTTATAGGGAATTCCCTGGAGGTCCAGTAATTAAGACTTGGGCTTTCACTGCTGTGGACCCGGGTTCGGTCCTTGGTTGGGGAACTAAGATCGCACAAGTTACAGCAGTGCGGCCAAAAAAAACAAAAAAATTGACAATGTTTAGGCAATGGCACCCCATGCCAGTATCTTGCCTGGAAAATCCCATGGATGGAGGAGCCTGGTGGGCTCCAGTCCATGGGGTCGCTAAGAGTCGGACACGACTGAGCGACTTCACTTTCATGCATTGGAGAAGGAAATGGCAACCCACTCCAGTGTTCTTGCCTGGAGAATCCCAGGGACAGGGGAGCGTGGTGGGCTGCCGTCCATGGGGTCGCACAGAGTCGGACACGACTGAAGCGACTTAGCAGCAGTAGCAGCAATGCTATGTATGAAAGGGATATAGGAGGTAATGCTTATCTGCCAGACTTCCCCAGGTGGCCCCCATGAAATACTGTACAACTCACCCAGCTTCCTTTTATCTTTTGCTGCTCACCTCTAAAGCTGTCATTAGCTTGAAGTCGAGAAAAAAATGTTCAGAATGTGCTGCTGCTGCTGCTAAGTCACTTCAGTTGTGTCCGACTCTGTGTGACCCCACAGACAGAAGCCCACCAGGCTCCCTCATTCCTGGGATTGCAGTGGTCCATAAATAGATATGATCAGTGTTCATAAAGATGCTTTCATTGACAAACTATAAGTATCAATAACTTGTAAAATTTTTTCTCTTCTTTTTTAATCTGAAAATTGCCCTCTACATTGTTAATTGAATATAGTCTAGAAACAAGCCTAATTCATTAATTTCATTTTGGCTTGAAATTATTTGTACTTTTACTCTCCCTCCTTTATAGCCTACACTGAAGAGATATAATTTAACCTACATTCTTGATCTGATCAGAATATTTGTACTCCCTACGACTGAGGGAGTCAGTGTAAAATGAGAAATTTGTCTTAGTTATAAATTGTCAGAAGGCAACAAGCTCAAGACTCATTATGTAAATATTAACAGATGGATGGAAACACACTTATTTAGGAGACAAACCCTAGGAGCCCAAACCTAAGATCTGGACATTTCCTGTTTAAGCAAAAATAAAAAATGAGAGCATATATGGCTCCCATTCTATGACTGTTTTCAAATAAGAGTTGCTGTACTTTAAATTCTATTTGTGAAGCGGGGAGCTAAGAAGAAACAGTCTAAAACATGCATATTTCAACTAAATCTGTATCTTAGCATCTGTACTGGCATGCATATGATTGGAACATGTAGAGTAGAATCAACACCCTTGTTTCTGGTTGGTTGCCAGAAATAAAGACATCAAAGGAAATAGTAAACCAGGCAGTGAATCAAAGCTGCATGAGCTTTCCATTTAGTAGTTATTGTAAGGCTCTCAACTGCTTTCTGACTGAAACTGTATTTCCTATAGCCCCCTGTGAGAAAGGGCCACCCTAGGTAGACCAGTTATTCATTCTTGTTAACCTTTACTTTGTACATATATAGAATTGTTTCCCAGATGTGTGAAAATGCACAAAAGGAGTGAAATGTTAATAGGTTTAACAAATACTGCCAAATTGTCCTTTAGAAAGGGTGTATCCATGTGCACTTCTACCAACAAGTGAAGGTGAAACCAACCACTGAGTTGTAACAAATACTGTGGGTTGTTTGTTGGGAGCCAGACAAGACTGCAGTTTTTCCAGTCATCTTCTAGTCAAGAAGTTGATTCTTGGATTGGCTGGAAGCTATTTCAGACAGTGTAAAAAGATTTACAGATATTCTTAGAAAAGAACATTTTCTAAGAATACTTAGAATACATTTTCATAAATACTTTAAAATGAAAATCTATAACTATATTGAATCTTTAAAAATAACACATAATCCTACTTTCAATAGATACTCATTTTTGCAAATTACTGTTGGCATATGGATATATTTTACTGGTTATAATTTGTATAATTTACTGTGTTACAATTTTTTTTCCCACAGAACTGTCTCATAAGCTGTTTCCAGTTTCTGTATGTTCATAATGGTCATTTAAAGGCTAAATTTTGTCAATGTACCATAATGTGCTAATTCAGCTCTTATTATTGAATATTTAATATACAACTTAAACTGCATGTTCTTAATTAAGATGTATTTGGTTGTTCTGATTATGAGAGTAATATAATTCATTATTTAAAAATTTGGAAAACACACAAAAATTAGGAAGAAATATCCAAAACTCTTTCTATAACTTCTGTTAATGAACTCTGTGAGCATTATATATTTTTTCTTCCCTAATATTTTATTTTGCAGTTTGAGAATATAATATTTGTGTAAAACATATTCATTTTTACATATTTCTAAACTCAGGTTTTTTTGGCTGTACCATGTAGCATTTGGAATCTTAGTTCCCTGACCAGGGATCGACCCCATGCCCTCTGCAGTGGAAGCGCAGATTCTTAACCACTGGACTGCCAGAGAAGTCCTGAAATCTTTAAAAATACCGTTTTTCTGTTTTAAAAAAAGTGGAAGGTGCTTTTTTTTCCCCCCTGACTATAATAGTAATTTGAAACTACTACAGAAAATTGAGAAATAATTCCAGGAATCCATAATATCACCCTGAGGCAATACCATTAATATTTTGGTTTATTACCTTCACATTTTATTTCTTGAAAGAAAATTTGAGATCTTCTACCGTTAGTGGTTAATTTGGGGATGATCATGGACTCTAAAATAAAACCCAAGTTAAGAACTCTTACTGTATACATGAATATACTCTTTTTTAAATTAAACATTATAAAACAGGCATTTTAAAATTATTGTGAACTCTCATAAATCCACACATTTGCTGATTGTTATGGGTTGAATTGTGTCCCCCTAAAATGCGCTGTGAAAGTCCAGCTCCCTTTATCTCAGGTTGTCACTTTATTTGTGGATAAGGTCTCTATTGAGGAAGTCATTGGTGTGGGCCCTAGTCCAGCACGACTGGTATCATTATGAAAAGAGGAAATTTGGAGACAGACCGAGATGGAGATGCTATCCATCCACAGGTCAAGAAGAGAAACCTGGAGTGGATCCTTCCCTCACAGCTCTCAAAAGGCATCAACTCTGCTGACACTTTTATTTCAGACTTGTGACCTCCAGAATCGGGAGACAATAAATTGTGACTGTTGTTTAGGTCACCAGGTTTGTGGTATTTGGTTATGGCAGCCCTCAAAGGCAAATGTGCTGATTACATATATAATCTTACATAATATAGACGTTTGGGTGCTGATTTACTGTGCTGGGTTGGGAGTACTAAACCAACAAAGTCAAGGTCAAGCTCCCTGACTTTGAGGTGCTTAGACTGGCACACAGGAATTGAATCCTGGGGTCATGCTGTCGTGGGCAGTGTTCAGGGCATCATGGGAGCCCAGAGCTGGCCCAGGGGTGAAGGCAGATTTCCCAGGAGAAGTACCACTTGAGCTGAGTTTGGAAGAACCACTGGGAGCTCACTTAATGTTTCTATTGTTGAACATTAGAGTGTTTTTACTTTCCTGTGTTTTTCAATTATTTCTTTAGGATAGATTCACAGCAATGCATTACTGAATTGTATAACATCCCAATGTGAAACTTGAAACATCATTTTTAGGGCAGTGTAATATTCTAGTAAGTGGAAGTTTCCATGTTTATTGAATCATCCTCTTTTATTGGATAAGACTCTCCCTGATCCTATTTCCAGTTTGCTATTATAAATAATGTTGTCAGGAACATCTTTTGCAGAAAGTTTTCCCCACAATTAGAAGTATTTCCTTAGTGATAGAATCCTAAAAATAGAATTACAGTATCAAAAAAGTCAAATTATTTTTCAGAAATGCTGATTTACATTCCCATTAGTAATCAAGTAAAAATTTATGAACATATCCATTTTAATTTATTATAATCTTTTATACCCTTTGGGGGCTTCCCTCATAGCTCAGTTGGTAAAGAATCTGCCTGCAATGCGGAGACCTGGGTTCGATCCCTGGGTTGGGAAGATCCCCTGGAGAAGGAAAAGGCTACCTGCTCCAGCTTTCTGGCCTGGAGAATTCCATGAACTATATAGGCCAGAGTGTGTTATAACAATTCAGTACTTCCCTCTTTTGAAGCCTGAACCTTTCCTGGGAAGCAAAGTGAGATTTGTGTTATTTGGGATGGAAGACCCCCTCCTCCTTACATTCTTTCCTCCCCCTGAGAAAAACCTGCTTAAAGGGCATTGCACCTTCACAAACCTGCCCACACCATTTCTGTGCTGGCTTCTCACCAGCAGGTGTGTGCATTGGCCTCTGCTTATACTCTCTTAGGTCAGTGCTTATCTGAAATCTAATTGTCCCAAAAGATCAGCCTTCCAAGTGGGCCATTTCTGTTCTAGTCCCAGCTTTTTTCAAAAAGACTCTTGTCCTCTGCATTCTCTTAGACCCTAAATGTTGGCAGAGTATCTACTGCCATAGAGTAAACAAAAACCTCCCAATCATGGTGACATGCTAGACCTATGTGGGCACGAAGGAACCATATAGGAGTGATGGGGTTCTCAGTGAGACAAAAGTTTGCTAGCAAGCTTTGTATCGTTTCCTCATTTTAAAAGTGAGGTGAGAGACCTCCCTGGTATTACAGTGGCTAAGACTCCCTGCTTCCAATGCAAGGGGCCCAGGTTCAATCCCTGGTCAGGGAACTAGATTACACATGCCCCAACTAAGAGTTTGAATGCCACACACAACTAAAACCTGGTGCAGCCAGATAAATAAGTTTTTTTTTTTTTTTTAAAAAAAAGACAGCATTGAAGATAAAATTTGCTCTTTAAAAAAAAAAAAAGTGAGTGTGAGTATATTTTATTCACTCAACTAGATAGTGAATATCAAGGAGCAAGGACTCACCTTAATTAGTTTTGTGTTCTCTGCCCCAAAGGTTGCCCTGCATAATTAATTGATGCTGAATAATCATTGATATAATTTTTAAAAATGTCCCACTAGTTACTTAAAAAACTTTACTCTTGAAGTCAGGGGGAAAAAAAAACAAAGTCATGCATAGTTTAAACACTACAGAAGCACATATGTGGAAAGTATAAATCTCTTATATTCCTGTCCCATGAAGATGAACAACCATGGTCTGCAATTTAGGATGTTTCTCCAAATTTTTTTCCTAGCATTTAAAAAATATAATGATGCTTAACCTCAGTAACAATAAATGAAATACAGAGTGAACAAAAACAAGATTCCCCCCATCCTGTTCTCAATGACAAAGCAAAACATAAAAATACAGACTAATCATGTCCATGTTGGAGGTCAGGTAGGAAAATGGCACACCCGTAGGACAGGGGAAGGAGAGTAAATCTATTTGGAGGGTAATTACAAAAATTAACAAAATTTTATCCATGCATACCTTGTGCATTTTCTCTGCTGACTTTAGAAAAGAGAGAATGTTGAGAGCTGTTTTATAATAATGTTCTTAGGTGATGTGCCAGCGTATTGGTGGTGGTGGTGGTGTGTGCATGCTCAACCGTGTCTGACTCTTGGTGAGCCCACGGACTGTAGCCCGCCAGGCTCCTCTGTCCATGGAATTTTCTAGGCAAGAGCACTGGAGCGGGTTGCCATTTCCTACTCCAGGGGTTCTTCCCTCTCCAGGGATCCAGCCCACGTCTCTTGCGTCTCCTGCATTGGCAGGTATATTCGTTACCACTGTGTCACCTGGGAAGCCTGATGGTTGTGATGGTGGTTAGGTGTCTACTATATGAGGAGGCTTGAAGTCTCTTCTGAATCTGTTTGGTACCCAGAACAGTGCTAGGGGCAGTGTGGGTCAAAGCAGTTCTCTTGATTCCCAATGTAGATGGAGAGAGAAGCTTTCCTGGGGAGATTTTTAAGGGGGAAACAGTCCCCCTTAAGAAGGTCCCCTCAGTCCCTGCAGACACTTTCTGAAGGTGTTCCCTAGAACTCCCTCCTTTCCTTGCTTCTCAGTCCTAAATTAGCAGAGAGATCCTGCCCTATGAAATATTCATAAGATGCAACTGACCGTAAAACACTTTGTAAATGTAAGTGCTATAAGTGACCCAGATTATATCAGCAACTTTTTGAGAAATGGGAAGAAGGAGAAGGAAGGTAAGGGAATGGATCCAGGGAGCCAACCTTGCCATTTTCAGACCATAATAAATGGGTCACGGATCTGCACTTTTGTAATTTCAGAAATGACTAAGGCTTGGACTGTTTTTGAGCATCACAAGAGTGGATTCGTCTCAAGATAAATCAGTCTTGGTACATTACACAGATTATGCCACTTTTAAAATCCATATATATTGTTTTCGTAATCATCCTGTTTCCAGCTTGAAATATCCTGAGAACCCATAGCTAGTCAGGGTGATCTTCTCGTATCAGAGGCTAAGTAAGGAAGTCCCTGAAGACAGCTGGCTTGGAAAGAGTTTCTGCCATCACCTCTCTTGGGGAGAGGGGGCATGGGGTTGGTCTAGGGGTCTTGCCAGGACAGCAGCCTTGGGTCTGACTCTTGGTGGGGTCGGGGTTTGGCGGGGCAGAGGCTGTGTTTTTCACTGTTAA
Source organism: Cephalophus harveyi (assembly GCA_006410635.1). Taxonomy (NCBI): domain Eukaryota; kingdom Metazoa; phylum Chordata; class Mammalia; order Artiodactyla; family Bovidae; genus Cephalophus; species Cephalophus harveyi. The sequence goes on from SJYT01053956.1 coordinate 78,999, forward strand.
ACAGCTCTTCTCAGCATATGCAGATGCTGGCTCCGTCCAGCCATCAGCCCTTTGTTCTGCTGGCTGGAGGCCCCAGAATAAAGCTACTCTGTGTCCTTCCCGCCCCGCGATGGCCATTCCCCGCCCCCACCCTATCTAAAGCACTTCTTCCTCGCAGGACAGGATTCCTAGGATTTCTGCCCTCCTGGTTACCGACTCTCCCCTGTCAAATACTACGTGGACCTGCTAGTCTTCCCCAGCCCCCTCCTCTTCCTTAGGGCTGTGTTTTTATAACAAATCCTAACACTGTTAAAGTTTGTTCAGTTTCTTGTTTCTACATATCACCCCATTGTCTCATACTGACTTATAAGTAAACTAAAACTCCAGAGCAGTTGCTTTTTGAGTCTGAGTGAAAGATGAAAACCTCTATTTCTCTGAACTTTTTTTTTTTCCTTTCAGCTCATTTTTTTCTTTTTTTTCCCAAGCCAGACTTCTTTTGGAATTCTGATTCTGTGGGTCTTATCTAAAGCTTTCATCTCTCCCAGCGTGGTGTCCACGGATAATTTGAAAAGCCTGTGATGTATTCACCTAGGCTCAGGACTCTGAAGAGGGTGAAAAATCCTTCATGATGAGTTTGCCAGATGCCTGCTGGCAGCCAGCGGCTTCCAGGTTCCGTGGAGAGAAGGACCAAACCCAGCGCCTGAGTGCTGAGGGGCCGGGTCGGGGGAGCTTTGGTTTGACTATTGACATGTAAATGGTCAGAGGGGCCGAGGCGGATCCTTCCAGACCCTCGCGCCATCCTTCCCACCACACAAAGCCCAGCCCCGGACGGCTGCAGGCTGTGCCCTGTGAGGCACCCGGCACCCTGGCTGCAGAGGTAAGTCCCAAATCAGCTCTGCTGTAAAACTTCTGTGTGGGACGGAGACTGTGCTCTGGAAATTTCCCCAGGTACACGCAGTGGGAGTGGTCTCTTTGGATGTCGGTCGACAGAGGCTCAATGAAGGTTTTTTGAAATGAAAAAGAATACTACTAAGTGATCATTAATTGGATTTGGTTTAAGGAAAAAAAAATCATATTTGCCCACATGCATGTGCATATACAAAATTTGATGGTAGATGCTAGTTTCAAAGTACTTTTGGAATTGTACCTGAGATTTCTGTAGCATTGTTTTTGGCATCATGTTTTTGGCACAGCCCTCTTCTTTCTCTCTCTTGTCTCTAAGTCCTTTCCAGTTCATCCTCCCTTCTTGTTCTTATAGTAATGGTAAATTGTGTGACTCATATAAGAAATGTCATTATGTGCTTTACAAGTTAGAGAAGTGAAGGAAAAGTTATACACTAAATTTATGAATAACCTCTACTAAAGAATGGAGGTGCTGAAGTTTGTGCTTTCCCCCCACCTCTAAAGCTAAAGAGGAAGACTTTATGTAGCTATAGTGTCCTAAATTTAACATGTGAATTATAAAAGTTATATGTGCCAACTAAAGAGTGTCTCGACACCTAGCTCTATGGGGACTAAGTCATCAGCCACAACAGGCGCTGACCTTTAACACCCCCTGAAAGGCGTTCAGGACAGAGATCAGGAGCGAGGCACTCTGTGCTCTGGGAAAAGCTAGCAGCGTAGGACTTCATATAGTTAGATGTTTTCAGGAGAAAATGTTATGAACCCAACTTGTTGCATCTTCTCATACCTGGAAAAGCACTAAAATTGTTAACGGAGACATCTGCTGCTTGTGACGTAATAGCAACCTTCTACGGAGATGTGTGCTGGATTGTGTGCCCCTCTGTCTCATCGTACATACTGTGACCCGCCCCTGCGCCTCTTCAGAGCAGTTCCTCAGAGCCACCTGAGAGACTGTCTCCCGGGCTATCGTCCTGAGAAAGTCCCCAGATACAACTGCACTCAGAGCTCTTATGATGTCCATTTTTTCAGTTAACATTGTCATGCTTTGGACTGATTTTGTTACAGGTCATTTAAGAACTAGCAAGAAATTATTTAAAATATAAGTTGAGATGTCACATTCAGAAGGAGTACTAGTTTGAGTTAGAGTATCTTGATTTTAAAAAAAAATCTCAAGGAAATTCCCTAGAGGTGCCTTAGTTAGGACTCTGGGCTTCCACTGCTGGTTGCACGGGTTCCATCCTTCCTTCGTCAGGGAACTAAGACCCCGAATGCCCTGTGGCCAAAAAAAAAAAAAAAAATTCCAACTAAAAGATATTATTTGGTAAAAGCTATCCCATGTAGGACTCAGTTCCCTGACTGATTGAAGAGACGGTGCTTTAAGAAAAACATTTTGTTAACAAAATGCAAATGTTTCCAGACCTCTCTCTCTTTCTCTGGTACAGATATTCTTGGCAGTATGAGTTCTGCATACAGTGCATCCCGTAGCCTTGAATATTGGTTGTTAGTTCAGACACTTTGTGGTCCTATTAGAGTAATTATGATGATAGAATTATGCTCCCATACCAGAATACCCATAATGAGACTGAAAAAATAGCTCAGGCAGTCAGGCTTAGATCCAGAAGCCATAAATCCTATCAGTGAAGTGTGAAGTTTGTTCTTAATTTTGAAGGATCTCATGCTCTTAAGGAGCAGAATTAGGTACAATGGAAAGAACACAAAACTGTTATGAGACATCTAGCTACTTAGGTGGCGTGGGAAATGACTGACTTCCCTGCCTCAGTGATGGGCCAGGTCAGTGGTTCTGGACCAGGGTTGGCAATGTCCATACAGGGGCCCTCGGGAATGTTGAGGGGGAACATTTCAAATTGTCGCAGCGTCAGTTCAGTTCAGTCGCTCAGTCATGTCCGACTCTTTGCGACCCCATGAATCGCAGGACGCCAGGCCTCCCTGTCCATCACCAACTCCCGGAGTTCACTCAGACTCACGTCCATCTAGTCAGTGATGCCATCCATCCATTTCATCCTCTGTCATCCCCTTTTCCTCCTGCCCCCAATCCCTCCCAGCATCAGAGTCTTTTCCAATGAGTCAACTCTTCGCATCAAGTGGCCAAGGTACTGGAGTTTCAGCTTTAGCATCATTCCCTCCAAAGAAATCCCAGGGCTGATCTCCTTCAGAATGGACTGGTTGGATCTCCTTGCAGTCCAAGGGACTCTCAAGAGTCTTCTCCAACACCACAGTTCAAAGGCATCAATTCTTCGGTGCTCAGCCTTCTTCACAGTCCAACTCTCACATCCATACATGACCACAGGAAAAACCATAGCCTTGACTAGACGGACCTCTGTTGGCAAAGTAATGTCTCTGCTTTTGAATATGCTATCTAGGTTGGTCATAACTTTTCTTCCAAGGCGTTTAAGTGTCGAGGCACTAATGGTTGAGGACCCTGGATACTAATGTTGTAGCCACGCGTTCCACAAAACAAACTCACTCAGAAGGACAATGCAGATAGTGGAGTGCAGTTTATTACACCGGCAGGCCCAAGGCAGAGTCTCCTCTTGGCCAAGGACCCTGACCAGCATTTGTGAAAATCTTTTATACCCACTGTGTACGTGTCTGAACCCACCCCTCCAAATTCCTTGAGACTTACATAAACCAAGGAAAATACAATCCCAATAACCTCATCATTCATGTGGTATGTGCTCATGTTCTCAAACAGTCAAACAGCCAGTAATCAATAAATCCGAGGTTATACTCCGATGGATACAGAAAAATATATGGCCTGTCTGGAGGAAGGGGTGATTAGTGTATGTTTTCTCTTAGGCGATGAGTAACCTAGATAGGATCTTCAAGGTTCCCCTGTCTGGAGGGGGTCTTTTCCTTCTGTTGTTGTTTTCATAGGCACTAAACACAGAGTTCAGAGTCCATTGGAAAGGTGGCCAAGCGTGATCAACATGAACAGGCCTAAGATGGAGTCCAGGCCCTATGAATTCCTTCTTCACTAAAATCCTGAAATGCCATCTGGTCCAGGGAAGAATTGGTCCACTCCAGATGCCAGTGGCACCCATGCTGACGGACACTGAACCCAATGGTCATCTCTGAGGTTCTTTTAGCTCTGTTTCTCTCAAGTTCACAGGCAGAGCATTGAAAGCGTCTAGAACGATGCCCTATTATTACACTTAGCATCTGTATCCCACGTGTGTGTACGTGCATGCTAAGTTGCTTCAGTTTTGTCCAACTCTTAGCAACCCCATGGACTGTAGCTCTCCAGGCTCCTCTGTCTGTGGTATTCTCCAGGCAAGAATACTGGAATGGGTTGCCATTCCCTTCACCAAGGGATCTTCCCAATCCAGGGATTGAACCTGTGTCTCCCATGTCTCCTGTATTGCAGGCAGATTCTTTACCGCTGAGCCACCAGGGAAGCCCCTGTATCTCACATTTGGTGTCAAATGCTGTGTTGTTGGGAGTGAGGACAGACCCAGTCGTGCTGGGCCGTGGCAGCTTGGATTTAGAGCTTCGTTGCTGGGGAGTTCCCTGCTCTACGCTCTACTGAGACTGTTCAGATGCAGGTCTGGCCTGGGTGTTGTGGTTGGCTTTTGATTGTCTTTCATGCCCTCCTGTCCTCAAAGGGAAGAAGACTGTTCATTGTGGCCACAGGCCTGGCCTCCAGGGCCCGGGTGGCTGTTTCAGCCCACTGCCCTGCTTCTGGGCACTATGCCCTCTGTTGGGAAGAGGGTTATTGTGGGGACAGGTGCCGCCCACAGGTCCACCCGCCTGTTGTCACAGGCCAGGCTGGAGGCCCTGATGACGCAGAACAGGATTCGGGCTGGAGTAAAGATTCCTAGGGTGTATGAATTCTTAGATAGTTTAGTGTGATTAAATTTTTATTTGACAGTCAAGTACTATTAAATCAAAGTCCCATAAGAAAGCTCTCAGGCTTATCTTTGTGTAGAAAGCAATAGAAGGGTGAGTGACTAATCCTCACCAGAAGTTGGCTGTGATGTTGTATATATATGCCATCTTACTAACTTGTAAGATTACCTAGAGTGCGTTTTTTAAGTGATGTGTTGTTAAAAAACTTAAAATTCTAGTATATAAAAATACCAGGAGTTAACTTTGATATATATCCTGTTTGTCTTTACATTTTACAAAGTTAGGTTTACAGTATGTGATATTTTGTAATTTTCCTTGTTCATGCCACACTATCTCATGAAAATGAGATATTTCTATGCTTCTATCACAGTTATATGACATCATTTTACATGACTTCTAGTGATCCATTGAGAGGACAGGGCAGAGACCCTAGAGTCAGACTCTGGGCCCATACCTCAACCCTGCCTCTTATCAGCTGGGCAAGTTATTTAACTGCTGGGTGTCTCCCCCTAGTCTTCTGTAAAATGGGGAGAACAATCATACCCGCTCGACTGGTCTGCTTTGAGAATTAAATGCGGAGATAGATGTTGAGTGCTTAGAATAGAGCCTTGCATAAAGTAAACACTTACCATATGGCATCATCTCCTCAGCGTCAGCGGCATTCCATGACTGAACCATCTCTACTGACCCCTCTCCTGATATTCTTGCAATTAAATCCTTTCTGACCCCTAGAGTTACTACTTTGGGGTCAGTTTCTGAAAGTGGGGTTTCTGGGTCAGAGAGCAAGCCACAGTTAGAGGCTTTGGATATGTATTGCTGAATTTTCCTCCTTTCTCAGAATTCACACCTACCAGCTTTTCTCAGCTAAATTTAAAAAAACATTCAGCTTGGCTTCCTTTTAATATCCTGTGTGTTCTGGGACCTTCCCCCTCCAATAATGGGGAATAGAAACTCATATAATATTGCTCTAGGGCGAGTATAATTAAGGATATGAATTAGCCCCAAAATGACTTCCATAAAGCATGCCACAGTCAAATAAAAAACAAGGCAGTTCACCTCCATTTGGTATTTCCTGTGCGCTGACTTCTCCATTGATCAAGAATTGTTTATGTGTGGGAAAAAGTCATATGAAATGCGTAAGTGTAGACTTCAAGCTGTCTTCCCCTCCAGCCAAATTTAACTTCTAGACTTACTTGAAGAAAAAAAAAAAAATTAACCTTCAGCAACATGATAGGAAATGTACATGAAATTAGCTGTATAACTTGTAAAACATTAGATTGGTCCCTTTGTTGTGTGTTAATGTGAAAATCACTCACGTTATTGCATTTACTTTTACCGTGACAAAACTGTTGTAAGTTGGTGTACACAGAGACGGGATTCATAGTGTTTGCTCCCGGACCTGGAAGTGAGAGCTGTGGCCCGGGTTCCTTGTTCAGCAGGCCTGTCTTTACCAGTTGCTCCATGATAACTCAGTTCTCCCACCCCTCGTCTTGGTCAGGTGGTTGTGACCCCACTGCCCAGCACGACCTGGCCTGGCCTTTGCACGTATCATTGCTAGATGAAGCCTGCTTCTGTGTTCTCAGCAGTCCAGCCAGCTGCATTAGATGATAAACACGAATGCAAACATGAACTTTTAAACCATATGATCCAACACAATTATGAGGAAGATGTTTGATTGATTCCGAATATATTCAGTTTAGAATCTCATTAACGTTACCAAATGCAAGTTTGTGTGCCTGACGCACAGTGAGATCAGACAAACTAAAATGGAGTTTGGAGCAGAGCAAGATTTATTGCAGGGCCAGGCAAGAGAACTGGGTGTGTGTGAGGGTGGAAAGGCCTCGTGCTCAAAATACCCTGAGCTCTCTGACGAGTTTCAACAAAGCAATTTTAAAACCCAGATGAGGGACGAGGGGATCTCAGGGCATGTGGCCCATTTGTGCACAGTTCTCTGACTGATTGATGTTGGGGTAACTGGGTGGTTAAGTTATTCTTAGGCTCCCGTGGGTCTGGGGTCTCATAATCATCAGATAGTTAATTTCTTCCATTTGGTGGGGGTTTTAGAATCTGTAAAACAACTCGGGAAGTGTGTGCATCAGATACCATTACCTAGGCGCTTCAGGGAGGAGCTATAGCAAAGGGTATGGGGGAGGGCTCTGCCCCAGGAAGACCCCACAGGGTCCTGCACAGTTATATTAGGAGCACAAAATGTGAAAATTCTCATCAAGAATTCCAGATCTCTGAAAATACATCTTAGGACCCCAGAACTATGCTCGAGAAAGGTTGACTTGGTTTACAGACACTGTCCAAGGTATTTTTGATAATTATTGGCATTCCCAAAAGAAATGTGGGTTATATTTTTATTATTTCTTTGAACAGAACACTTGATTTACTTTTGTGCAAAGATAGTGGCTTTCAGACTTTTTGACTGTGACCTGTGAGAAGAAATACATTTTACATAGTGACCTACTGTGTACATACACATTTAAACAGATGCAAGGAAATAGTTGTTTCCCAAAATACATGCACCACACTCTGATATTTCTAGTTCTGTTTTATTCTTTAAAATGGTGTTTATGATGGTGCTGATGAACTTATTTTCAGATCCGCAGTGGAGATGCAGACATAGAGAACAGATTTGTGGACGCAGTGTGGGAAGGACAGGGTGGGACGGATGGAGAGCATAGCCTGGAAACATATATATTACCATGTGTATAACAGATCGCCAGTGGGAGTTTGCTGTATAACACAGGGAGCTCAACCCCATGCTCTGTGACAACCTAGTGGGGTGGGATGGAGTGGGGCTTGGGAGGGAGGTTCAAAAGGGAGGGGACATATGTATACTTCTGACTGATTCATGTTGATGTATGGCAGAAACTAACACAATATTGTACAGCAATTCTCCTCCGACCAAAATTTTTTTAAAAAGTGGTGACCCGCTGACTTACTTCCATGACCCACAAATGAGTCTGCAGAGCCTGCAGTTTGGAAGTCCTGTTCCAGAACTTTATCACGGGCCTTTATCACAGGAAGTCTGTTGCCTTCCTCTAGGTGCTGAGCCCCGGGCATCGCCTCTGGTCAGATCTCAGGGCCACAGGGCTGGTCTGGCAGTGGAGATGGAGCCGCATGTGCTGGCCGCCTGGGCATTGAGCAGCTTAGCTCCTGAGGGCATTCATCCTTCCCTGGGCTGACTGTGGCAGCTGACAGCTCCATCTGAGTGGGAAGGTTTAAACAAAGGCAATAATTCAAATTGAGTGCCCCTGAATCACATCTTTGTCTCTGCTCTTGACAGAACAGAAGGAAGTTGTTCATTATTAAGGATGCCAGCTGCCCGTGGGTTGATATATCTGTAGCCAGGCTGGCTCACTGTCAAGTCGAGAAGGTAAAGAGCTAGTTCCCCAGTAGGTGTATTTTGAAGGAGTACAGAAAGGATTTCCCTAAACATGTCTCCTCATTCCTTTGTGCCTAAAATTTTACATTTAGGAGTTCATCCTTTTTCAATCTTACAAGCTTTTTGGTTTCCCAGCTCAACATAAAAATATCTTTAAGGAAAGAGAATACCTTAAGATTGTATCAGATAACATTTGATGAGGATTTGGACAGCCACTGAGAGTTGGGGGGCGAGGGCGCTGCAGCAGGAGGCGGGGAGCCTAGAGGACTGTGGTCAGAATGGAGGGGCTTCAGGCTTTTGGAAGTTTCTGTGTCTAATGATAATTTGAAAGCTGTTTGGAAGCGTGGTGCTCTTAAAAAATGTTTTTATGAGAATTTTATGAAGACCTCGGGGCTTGGAGCGGCTTCAGCAGGGCTTAGAGATGAGGGAACTGATCCAGATGATGACGGATGTGGGATGAGGGCACCCTCCTAAAGTGACCAGAGCTCTTAGGACCACTTGCCACTCAAGCATTATGTGGCCCGTATAACATGATAACCCGTTGAACTCAATGGGTTTGTATTTTGGTTTAACAGATTGTCTGCAGACAACGTGACTTAAGTATGCCATCCATGGTTCCCATTTTATTTTGTCCAATGCTTTCCATACACCTTGTACATATTTAGCCCTTTTTCCTTAATTGTAGCTTTCTGCTTGGTCAGATTACCACAATTTGATTGCATGCCAGTTTGCTTTTCCAGTTGTTGGTTATGATGGAATTTAGAGATAGAAAAAGACTTTAGTGATCACCTGGGTCAATGTTTTTCAGGCTGTGGTTATCAACCCATTCCCTGGTCATTAAATCGGTCTCATGGGAGTTACTGACAGTCCCTGTGGGTTGAATGGATGAGAATGCTGTAAATATTTATCTTTCCCACCAGGCATTGTGCAAAACATGAGTACCCCCGCCATGAGTAGCAATATACACAACCCATTTCTTAGGATACAGATACATTCTTTCTCTTGTTTGACAAATATGTTTATTAAATTAAGCACCTGTTGTTTTTAGGTACGTTGGGGAGGGGCCGGGGGTACAAAGGTGAGGAGGATGTGAACCCTGCCTTCGAGATGCTCAGGTGGGAAGACAGGCATGAGAAGTTACTGTGGCACAGTGTGGTGGCTGCCCTGATGGGAACGTGAAATTCCCTCCTTCCCTCGGGGAGCACCTGCTACGGGGAGGCCGCACTTTGGAAAAGCAGCAGTGCACACAGGGAGAAGAAGCTGCAGGTATGCCTGTGAGAAGGACGGCTGAGCCACCCTCGGCTTCAGCAAACGAGACCAGGAGAGGCTTCTCGTGAGCGGCGACAGCCCAGCTTGGTCAGCGCAGCGGCCTGAATGCTGGCCCCCGAATCTCCACCCATGGCCTCATCTCTGGAGGAGGTGAGGAAGGGATCCTTCCCGGAGCTTCCACGGGAGGCACTGGGCTGCCCACACCTGGAGTTTGGAGTCTGGCCTCCAGACCCTTGAGGGAATAAGTGACTGCTGTTTTAAGTCACCAAGTTTGTGGCAGTCTGATCTGGCAGCCTTAGCAAACAGGCAGGAACCCCAGAAGTAGGGGGTGTAGCTGGAGAGAGAACAGGGGCGGGAGGCAAAGCCCTGTGTCGGGAGAGAGGGCGGCCGTCTGGCCAGAGCAGAGATTTTGTGAAAAGGAGTAACAGGGGATAGGGCTGCAGAGCTGGTGTTGGGCTCCTGGCCTTTGTGGTGGTCTGAATACTGCTTTGTTTATAAAGGCTCGTCTGATGATTCACTGTGCTGCCTCTCAGGTGATGGCTCCTAACATCGGATGGCCCGGCAAAAAACACAGGGTGAGGCTTGTTTATTCCTCTGGCGGCTACACTCTTGTGTGAACACGTGGAAAATGCCAGCAGTCACTGCGCGCTGGAGAGGGTGACACCCCGCCCCCCTCAGGGCCGCTTTTTAGTCACTTGTCTTGTCTTATTCTTTTCTTTTTTTCCCCTCCCCTCATCGTATTCTCGAACTTGTATTTCTCACTGCCTTTTCCTAAAAAGTTATATTTTTACGGCATTTTATTTCCTTGAAATTGTCAGTTAATGGTGAGCTCATTCCTGTGATGTGTAGTAAAAGTGAAGTTGCTCAGTCGTGTCCGACTCTTTTGCAACCTCATGGACTGTAGCACCCCAGGCTCCTCAGTCCATGGGATCCTCCAGGCAAGAATACTGGAGTGGGTTGCCATTTCCTTCTCCAAGGGATCGATCTTCCCGACCCTGGGATCGAACTCAGGTCTCCCACATTGCAGGCAGACTTTTTACCGTCTGAGCCACCAGGGAATCCCTGATATGTAGTGAGCATCTTTAAACCAGATAGATGAAGAAAATCATGCTCCTCATTGTGGTGGCTCAGATGGTAAAGCGTCTGCCTACAATGCAGGAGACCCGGGTTCACTCCCTGGGTCGGGAAGATCTCCTGGAGAAGGAAATGGCAACCCACTCCAGTATTCTTGCCTGGAAAATCCCATAGATGGTGGAACCTGGTAGGCTACAGTCCATGGGGTCGCAAAGAGTCGGACACGACTGAGCAACTTCACTTTCACATTATGAAACTAGTCTATGCTCATTTCAGGGATGCAGAAGTTCAGGCTGTAGAACAGACCTCCCCGCCTCATGCTCCTTCCTCTGGAACTGGGCTGTTTGATGCCTTTTTTGTTTTCTTTAGTGAGATAGAATTTAGGTGTGAGAACATTTTGGGGTCAGTTTAAATTTTATTTCTTCGGGTTGAGAAATAGCAGCTAAAGGTCTTGTGTCTCAGCTATCTGTCTGACCCGCATGTATCTTCTTCTATCTTTGCTCCCCCATCGGCCAAATTTCACATACTCTTATGTTTTATGGCTTTAATGAGTTTTTAATCACAAAAATAATTCAAGCTTATTATAAAAGTGTCAAATGTTAGGTTTGAATGTATTGCATGCATGCATGCGAGCTCAGTCACTCAGTCAAGTCCATCTCTTTGCGACCCCATGGACTGTAGCCCAACAGGATCCTCTCTCCATGGGATTCTCCAGGCAAGAATACTGGAGTGGGTTGCCATTTCCTCCTCCAGGGGATCTTCCCGACCCAGGAATTGAACCTGTGTCTCCAGCATCTCCTGCATTGCAGGTGGATTCTTTACCTCTGAGGCACCTGGGAAAGCCCTTGAATATATTGCTCCTCAGTATTTTAGCTGGCTGCAAGGCCCACTCCCCACTTTGCTGTGGTTTGTATCACCCCCAGAATTCATGTGATGAAACCAAATGCCCAATGTGATGGTCTTTGGAGGTGGGGCCTTTGGGAGGTGATTAGGGTTTGAGATGGAGCCGTCATGAATGGAGTTAGTTTTCTTATAAAAGAGGCCCATAGAGCTCCCTAGTCCCTTCCTTGTGAGGACACAATGAGAAGGCACCATCTGTGAAACAGAAAGCCAACTCTCACCAAACACCAAATTGGCTGGCACCCGATCCTGGACTTCCCAGCCTCCAGAATTGAGAGAAATTGCTGTTCCTTAGAAGCTGCCCAGCCTGTGGTATTCTGTTATAGCAGCCCACGTGGACTAAGACATACTTCTCTCCCGGTATTAGTTTCCTGTGGCTTGTTGCAACAAATTCTCACAAACCGGGAGGAGTAGAACAATAGACATGTGTTCCCTCACAGCCCTGGAAGCCAGGGCTCCAGAATCCAGGTGTGGGACGGGCAAGCCCCCTCCAGAGGCTCTCGCAGGTTCTGTTCTTGACTCTCTCAGCTAGCTGGGGTGCAGATATCTTTTGGCTTGAGGCCACATCACTCCAGTCTTTGCTTCTGTCTTCACAAAACTTTCCTCTTGTGGTTGTCTGTGTCCCCAGATACCCTCTGCCTCTCACTTATAAGGATACATATGATTGCATTCAGGGCCCAAGAGGTAACATTCACTCTTTGGCAATGTGAAGGTCATACTCGCAGATCCCAGTCTTAGGGTGTGGACGTAACTTTTTTGGGGGTAGCATTCAACCCACTAACTATTGTTAAAGGAAAGATTATTATGACACAGGTTAAAATGGTAAGAAAGACTTTATTCAGGAATGTTGTGATAGGTGTCGACTATTGCTGTAGGGGAGAGAGATTGGGCTCCACTCTGAAATGTGACAAGAACAGATGGGGTTTTATAGCCAAGGAGGGGGTGGAGGGGAAGTTACTAAGAAGAGACATCAAGGGTAGGAGGAATTCTTGCTAAACTAACAGAATTCTTCCTGAAGGCCGGCCAGAGTGATCAAGTATCACCCAAGGAATGATGGGGGAGGGGATGAAGAATTTGATCAGGTATTGAGGGTGATCAAATATTAAAGTGGGAAGTATTAAGGGTCCTAAACTGACTTGGCAGGATTCTTGCTAAAACTGGGCTTTGCAGGCCGGACAAGGATGGGGGACCACTGTGAGCTTGATTAGGAGAGAGTCTTTGTCACAGTTCTCTTAAGCAGTATTTTCCAGACTCAGAAAGACCATAAAAGCCAACCCAGATTCTCAACAACTGAGCTTGTGCCCCTGGGGGAGCTTCACGCTGCAGCTGCCTAATTGGAAAAGTGGCTCCACGCAGGGTTCTCCTCTCTCGGCGCCTGCAGTCAATCTCTCTCGCCTCTCCAGACCCCTTGCCTTGTGGGCCTGCTGCCTTCTGTAGCAGGATCAGTCTACAGGACCCTCTGCTTCCCCGCCGCCCCTGTGCCAACCCTGCCCCACCCGGCCCCTGTGCCAACCCTGCCCCACCCGGCCCCTCTGCCCACCCTGCACATTAGAAAGCAGCGCCTGCCTCTCCCTGAATGGTATTGTTTGGATTCAACCCATGAGGGCTGATGTTGTTAGGGAACTTATTGTGACATCAGAGAGAATTTTAGATAAATCGCTGTGTGGGAAGAGGAAACTGACTGCTGCTTTGGGGCCCAGCGTGGAAACATTTGGCAGCTGATAAGAAGCCCCGCGGTCATTCTAACGTCCTGCCTTGGCAGGAACCCCGTCCGTGGCTTGGGGGTGGGGCCGAGCGGGTCTGACTTCAAGCCTGGTATCCGTGGCGGGGAGGCTGTCTGGGGAGCTCTTCCATAGCAGGAGCGGAGGGCTCTGTCTTCAAAATGACCTCAGCCCTCTGGGTAGGACCAGGGTGGAACCGCGTCCAGATCTGTTGTTGGACTCACATCTGGGCAGGTAGTTGCTGGCCTGTGTCCTGCCCTGGAGACAGGTAATAAATCATTAAAGCTGTTTACAGGTAGTAAATAAATGTCTGCTCAGTGACTCCCTAAATAGCTCTGCTTGTGCTCCAGGGACCAGGAGGCCCTGCTTCACCGTATTTTCCAGGACTTCCACAGGCACCTTTTTCTACTCCAGGATGAGACAATAGTGCTTTTTTCTTGTCAAACCGAAACTCTCTTCTTGGGCTTTTCAGGAATTCAGTACCCTAATTATACTGCATTTGGCTCACGTTTATTGAACCCCAGCCCTGTCCTGTGGTTTGTCTAGGACACTTCTTTTTTTTTAATCTCATTTAACCTTTTACTGCCTTCAAGTTACAGGTATTATCTCCTTTTTGTTTTTTTGAATGAAGAAACAGGCTCAGAAAGGTTTTGACCTGCCCAGGTTCTTAAGTCTAATGACAGTGGAATCAGGATTGGAACCTGGGACTGGCGACTCCAACCAGTGTGCATGCTCAGGGCCCCCCAAGGACCCCCATTAAAGATGGGACAGAGCCTGGAGCTGACTGGGGCTGCCTTAGGTCTTCAGTATGTCATACTCAGCCTGTTGAAAATGAAATCTCTGAAACTGTCCTTCTCCAGAGCTTCTTCAGTGGCTCAGTGGGTAAAGAATCCACCTGCCAATGCAGGAGACACAGGAAGCCCAGATTCAATCCCTGGGTCACGAAGATCCCCTGGAGGTGGAAATGGCAACCCACTCTGGTATTCTTTCCTGGAAAATCCCCATAGAGAGAGGAACCTGGTGGGCTGCAGACCATGCGGTTGCAAAGAGTTGGACACGACTGAGCGACTAAGCACGCAAGGATGCTGAGATGCAGTGAGATAGGCATTCTTGTATGTTGCCGTTGGTGGTATTAGAAGGTCTCAAGAACACTGAAGAGAGGGATTGTTAGCAAGTAGGTTTTTGTTATTGTTGTTTTGGATTTGTTTTTTCTAAGAACTTAGGAGTTTCATTTGGGAAGACCATAGTTGAATGAATAACAGAAAGAATTGTGTGTAGGAAGGGGTGTGGGGTCATCTAGAGACCTTAGAAGGTAACATTCTCTTGGTGTGGTTAAGGGCTGTGAGGGGGCACAGTAAATCACAGCCAGGATCCCGTTTATAGCAAGCCTGCTGTGTGCAGACTGAAGTCAGTGTGCAAACTGGAGATGTGGGCAGAGATGTGATATGAAACCAGGGGTCGGCTGCACCCAGACCCTGGAAATCTCTCTCTCCCCTCTTCTTTCCCTTTAGAGAAATGTGCCCTGGGGCCATTTCAAATTTAAATCCCACTGTTTGTTTTTCAAGTGGCAGCAAATAAACATGAAGTTTCAGAATTTAAGAATTTATGAGGTCTGTAAGTAAGAGGTTTGTCCCAACACCTAAGCGTAAATTCTAGCAGTTATGGTTTGATGGACAATATTGATGAAAAATTAAAATCCTGTTACTTGCAGCAGATAGAGCTTCTACCCCAAACACAATGCCCGTGCTCTGGAGGACCTTGGAGCTTCCTTTATTCTATTTTGGCTTCCTTGGTAGCTCAGCTGATAAAAGAGAGTCCTCCTGCAATGCCGGAGACCCGGTTCGATTCCTGGGCTGGAAAGATCCCCTGGAGAAGGGAATGGCTACCCACTCTGGTATTCTGGCCTGGAGAATTCCATGGACTGTGTAGTCCATGGGGTCACAGAGTCAGACATGACTGAGCGACTTTCACTTACTCTGTTTTGGTGTAAATTCTAAGTTGTCAGAAGTGCTTTCTTTTACCAAAGAAAATGAAATTAATTTTCCTTACTAGGTGGGTTTAATTGATGTAATTTTGAATGGATTAAATTCTCCTGAACGTTAAAGCAAATAAAAAATTCCAAAAAACAAAAACTGTTGCTGGCACAAGCTGATAATTTAGGATATTTAAAACTGAATTACAACCTTTAAACCACGTTTATTTTTTGCTTGTCTTTTATTCGGCAGAGTTTGTTTTTCTCATTTCCTACTTTGTGACTTTCTGAACAGAGGGTTTGAATCACCTCCTCCTTGTCTGATAAGTTCCTGCTCTGCAGAAACACTGAACTCGATGATTCAGCTGCACCAAGCAAAGACTTTGTTTGCTATTTTTCTTTTTCTATTTCTCATTTTTAGATTTGTAGGAAGGCTACAAGAAATGGTATGTGTCACTAGATGCTGCTTTTCTATGAAGTTAGTTCAGAACCACTGAAATCCTTGGAAAGTGTCCTTTTGTCAAAATTGTCCTTTTTTTTTTTTTTACCACTTCTGTAAGCCTTATCTTCCTAAGTGTAGTACTGACATGTAACAGTGGTCGCATTTCCCTCGCTCTTCCTGTCTTTGGAGTTGTTTTTAAGATGCGTTTATTGGGGTGTGGCTTACCTACCATAACACTTATCGGTGTGTTGTACAGCCGTCACTGCAGTGCAGGGTTAGGACGTTTTCCTCACTCCTCATTGTTTGTTTGTGCCCATATGCAGTCATCCTAATGCCCACCACCAGCTACGGGCAACCATTGGTCTTCTGTCTGTCTCTATGTATTTGCCTTTTCTAAAAATTCCATATAAAATCGTATAGTATGCATTTTTGTGTTTGGCTACTTTCATTCAGCTTTTCTTTTGTATTTTTGGCCATGCCCCATGGCCTGTGGGATCTTAATTCTCTTGACTAGGGATGGAACCTGGATTGGAAGTGCAGAGTCTTAACCAGTGGACCGCCAGGGAAGTCCCCCTCATTCACCTTTTTTTTTTTTTTTTTAAGGTTCATTCCTGAAGTACGTATTAGTATTTGTTCTAGAGTTATTAAAAAAAAAAGCCAATTTTCTATTGTTTTTAAAAAATCTATTTTCTATTGTGGCAGTTTCAAAGTTAGACTGGTATATGTTACCCATGTGCCTAACTCCCGTATTCAATAATTAGGGATTTAAGAGTCAATCTTGTTTCATCTACTGCCCCGCTTCTTTGCCTTTCCCTCCCACACTCTTGGATTGTTTTGAAGCCATCCTAAATATGCTGTTACTTTGTAAATAGTTTAATATATACATTTGTATTTATCTCTTGCTTTTCTATAGTTAAAGAACTAATTATCTTTAGAAAAATGTGGGCACTTGGGTAAAGGAGAAGATGAAAGAGCTAAATTTGTAGTTTAGCTAAAATATAACACTTCTGCTATGTTCATGGTGCTACATGTGGCAATCTACCGTGTGATGTATAAATCCTGTGTGCCTACCAGATCTGCAGTGTATAATTACAATACTTAATTCAGACATCAGGCTATAAGGATAACAGATTTCCCTTCCAGCATTTTTAAGTGTGAGATTAACATATGCACACTACTGTATATAAAACAGATAATCACAGGGACCCTATTGAACTATATTCAATATCTTGCAAAGGAAATAAAACTGAAAAAGAATATATGTATATGTTCAACTGAATCACTTTGCTGTACACCTGAAACTAACACAACATTGTAAATCAACTATAGTTCAATTTTTTAAAAAAGAAGTAATATAGGGGAACCCCAGGCACACTTTACCCAAGTTTGCCAGTGGTAGTATCACAACAAGAATATTGACTCTGATACAAAGTACAAGACATCACCCTCTCCTTAAAAATCTAGCAACCACTGATCTGTTCTCTGTATCTGTAATTTTGTCATTTCAAGTATGCTGTACACATGGAATCATACAGTAGATGACATTTTGGTTACATTGGCATTTTTCACTCAGCATAATTCTCTGGGGATTTATCCAGGGTGAGAAAAAAAAGAGAAAGAGAAATGTGTTACGGAGAATAATAAGTCTGTTGAAACCTGTTGCGCAGAAAGGTAAAAGCAGATAATTTCAAATTTGCCAAGCGGAAATGGTGGCCAAGGTGAAAATACTCTTTGGTCATAATTTCTGTTGGTGAGGGGCCCAGCTGGCTATGGATGAGATGGAGTTTTATTTAAACTGGAATAGTCAAGGAGAAGTAAACTCCTACAGAGCTTTGCTCCTGCATAGACATTCGTTGTTTACAGAATTACTGAATACAAAATAAAGGCTAGTCTCTTTGTGGAATGGGCACACAATTAGATAAAGATTCCTATGGCAGCCACTGGAGGCAGGCCATCCTGAAGCACATTCCCAGCCACCTTCTCCCGTGCCTTCCTCTGTGATGCAGACTGCAAACTTGAATGTTTAACCTTCCTAACCACTTTCTAGCTAGGGGTGGCCATGTGATGCCGATGAGATAGGGCCAGTTCTGCTGAATAAAAATATATTTGTAAAGTGGAAAAAGTCTTTGACGCTTTTGCCTTCTTTCTACCTGACACCTAGATGTGACACCTGGATGTGACACCTGGAGGTAGGGCAGCCATTTTGGCATCATGAGCTGATGTGAGGGTTAAAGCTGTCACACTGAGCGTGGCAAAGTGTAAAAACACAGGGAGCTTGGGTCCCTGAGTGTATTATTGAACTATTGCCCATCTTAGACTGCCTTTTTCAGGGCTTCTTCATATTAGGTGAAAATAAGCCCCTATGTCACAAAGCCTGGTTAGTCAGGTTATTACTATTACCATTTTGTTGTTGTTGTTGTTATTTGCAGCTAAATGCATTCTTCTTCAGTGATATTGGTGTATTTGTAGCTTTTTTGCCACCTCAGTGCACTCTTACACCTAAGGCCACTCTGGATCTGGGAAATTTTAAGCCAGGAAAGTCCTAGATGATATCTAGTCCAGCAGTTCTCAACCAGGGAGTGGAGGTTTCAGTATTTGTGAGTGCCACTGGTATTTAGTAGCTAGAGGCCAGGGTACTAACAGCCTGGGTGGCATGGAGCAGTCCCACAGCACAAATGTTCCTGTTCAAAATGCCAGAAATGCCTGGTAAGAAACACTGATGTCATCAACTTCCCTGACTAGCCCTAGTCAGGACTGATTAGAGCCGGCCAAGACCCTGGAGACCCTGCTGCGCTGATTTGAGCAACCTGGAGGAAGTCCCCTTCCCACGCATACCTCTCTAAGTGTAGCCTGGCTTCCCTCTACCTCTGTTACAGGGCCCTCCTTGATGCCTCAAGCCTCCAGCATCATGGCTGCTTTCCAAGTGGGGGATTGATGGCCCTGCAAGCTAGTGACTAAGGGGAAAAGCCTGAAGTGCCCTCTGAAACTCCTAACGACCCTGCAGAACCAGACTCTGAAAAGTCTCTGAGGCATCTGGGCCTGGAGTTTGTTAGTTTCAGTGCATTTGTCTTCCAGGCAGTCCTACTATTAATAGTATCATGTGATACTTTTTGAAATAAGTAAAAAGAAAAGAAATGCATTAAAAATGAATAGTAGCTGGAAGTGGAAGAGTCCTGGCTCTGGCACCAGGTGCGTCTTCTTCCAAGCGTTCTTACAGGTAATAGGGGTGATGGCAGAGCAGCCATCTCCCAGGTCCTGGGTGGAGATGAAAGGGGATGTGGCCTGGGAAAGCACTTTGGGAATGGTAAATGGCTTTATATTCTCATTAGAACAATGATGCTTTTAGTGGCTTTGGGCATTAATCATAGACAAGGTCATGTAACAGGACCATGGGTCGCAGTTTAAGTTTCTGTTGATTCTTGTTTTATTTTGATTTATTAGGTCCAAGGGAATTGATTTCAGGCCAGGGCAATGGGTTGAGTAAGTAATAAAGATAATAGGGACGCACTTAGCAAAGTCAGAACTGTGCCCAGCTTACTCATATTTTTTCCAGCACAGAAATGCACAGCTTTTACTGTATCTGAAAGACTTTGCTGGGAATGTGCCTCAAGATGAGGCTTGCACATGGGGCCATTTCTTCGGAGTTGATTTTCCCGCATCCTAATTGCAGAACGCATTGTGATTAGAGTGTGTCTCCTATTTTTTTTTTTTTTTTGGCTGCACCATGCAGCATGCAAAACTTCCCCAACCAGGCATTGAAGCCACACTCTCTGCATTGGAAACACAGTCTTAACCACTGGGCAACCGGGGAAGTCCCAGAATACTTCTTACATAGTACATAAATGCTGCTGCTGCTGCTGCTAAGTTGCTTCAGTCGTGTCCAACTCTGTGCGACCCCATAGATGGCAGCCCACCAGGCTCCCCCAACCCTGGGATTCTCCAGGCAAGAACACTGGAGTGGGTTGCCATTTCCTTCTCCAATGCATGAAAGTGAAAAGTGAAAGTGAAGTCGCTCAGTCGTGTCTGACTCTTCGTGACCCCTTGGACTGCAGCCCACCAGGCTCCTCCGTCCATGGGATTTTCCAGGCAAGAGTGCTGGAGTGGGGTGCCATTGCCTTCTCCGACATAAATGCTACCTGCAACATCAAGGTGTAGACTTGTCTAATCGAGATCTCTTAGGGAAGCACCAGTATGATTCCTATTTTCAATGTGTCACCCTTTAAGAAGGGGCTTCCCTGGTGGCTCAATGGTAAAGAATCTGCCTGCATTGCAGGAGATGTGGGTTGATCCCTGGGTTGGGAAGATCCCCTGGAGGATGGCACAGCAACCCACTCTTGTATTCTTGCCTGGAAACACCAACTCCATGGAAAGAGGAGCTTGGCAGGATCAGTCCAAAGGGTCGCAAAGAGTCTGACATGACTGAAGCGACTTAGCTAGCACACATGTGCGCACACACACCCTTTAAGGAACACGTGCTTATAAAAACAGATGAAAACTTTCAGCAAAGCATCCCTTGGGTCTGCCCTTCCTGGAGTCCTTGAGGCTTGATTAATATTTGCATTCAAAAGGGAAGGGCCTTCTTGGCAAATAGACCACACACACCAGTCCTTGTAGGGTCGACTGCTTAGAACTCCTTCAGCTTAAACATTCTCTGGAAACATTTCTTCGACCCCCAGCCTTGTGAACGCCCATCTTATTCAGAGCTCGGCCTAACACCCTTGTCTCTAACCTTCTGTCAACTGTGTACCCTGCAGCATCCTTGCATCAGAGAGAACTATTTCAGTGACTTGAGGAGGGGTTTCAGTGGTGACATTGTCTGGGAAATCCTTGAAAAAGATGTTTCTCACACTGGAGTGAATGGGCGTTTGTGTGTTGCCTAATACTGAGTGCTATAGTGCAGGTTCTTCTTTTTCATTCCTTTTCATTGAAAGGGCGTCGTGGTGTTGAGTCTTTACTTTTGAGACAGCTCTTCAAAGTAAAGAAAACAGACAGAAAACAACAAAATTATGTAAAGCAATTATTCTTCAATTAAGAAAAAAAAAAAAAGCAAATGGAGCATAGACTTGAACTGTGTGCTGCAGGTAACCTTATGCCCCAGCCCATCCTGACCTGCCCCATTTCTCTCCTTCTTGAGTTTAATGGGTCTGGTTTGCAGAGTAGATTCTCAGGTGTTCACCTCCATTGGTTTTCGGCTGAAAGTTCTAGTTGGCTGCCGCTGTACATACACAGTTAGCACCATTACTTAGTCCCTGCATTCTCATTAACATTAAATTACACTTGCCTTAAATTTTAAAAAATTCTATTTCCTCACTGGTTATTGGATGTTAGTAATGTTTTCTCATGAGGTCTGCCACATTTCCTCACAGCAATAATTAGCTAGGATCATTACCATAGCAGTCATATCTGGAATTTACACTGCCTATTTACTTAAATTTTTATTTTTGTTTTCGTGTATATAGTCATTTTAAATAAAATAATATTCCAATAATTAACATAACCATAATAAGAATAATCTAACTGTAATTATCTCAGGCAGAATAACCATTTCAACGTCTCAATAGAGATATGAGAGGATATAAGCCCATATCCCTGGCTACCAGGCTGACAGCCTAGTCTTGTTTTTTGGAACTGTCTGGGCAATAAATAAATATTTTGAAAAAACAGCTATTAAAGCATATGCAGATTTGATCCTCGTGTTCCTTACCTGACAGCACCCTTTTGGAGCTTTTGGCTCTTGTCAAGAAAATATAGCAATTAAATCCCATTATGATAATAACTACAGAAATGTAGGCCTTACAATGTGGCAGGACTCTTCTAATCCTGTTATTTATTTTAATTCACTTAATTAAAAACACAGAGATCTCAATATGTAGTATGACTAGAAAGCCTGCCAATCTCTAGCTAAACGGTCTGCCTCCTCAAAGAATTATTCCATTCAACACAGAGAGGGGTGCAACTGGGGTGGTTCTCACAGGACCGTGCCCATCCTTTGCTGCCGCTGTTCCAAGTTCACTCTAACCCAGGCGCCCCCTCCCCAGCTTCCTGCTGATGCTTCAAGAACCCCTCCACCAGCTGCAGCCTGCAGACGCCAGAGGGCTTGGCTTGGACCCATGGAGTCCTTGCAACTAGAATCTGAAGTCATCTGCAGGAGCCCTCTTGCCGAGATTAGGGACCAGGCTACAACTGCCATGCCTGTTGGGCCTCCCAGGTGACTCGATGGTAAAGAATCTTCCTGCCAGTGCAGGAAACGTGCATTTGATCCCTGGGTCTGGAAGATCCCCTGGAGAAGGAAATGGCACCCCACTCTAGTATTCTGGCCTGGGAAATCGCATGGACAGAGGAGCCTGATGGGCTATAGTCCATGGAGTTGCAAAGAGTCAGACATGACTGAGCGGTTAAAGAACAACAATAACAGCGCCTGTCAGGCGATGCCCAGCTGTTTGTGTTAGAACATTGGTTGGTCTGATGCTTTTTAGCTGCTGGGACTCTTAAGGCAGGACTGGAAGGAGGGCAGGGAAAGAGGGTCGCACTGCCTCTAAGTCATGCTCTCTGCTTGCTTAGCAAGCAGTGTGGACAGGCCCAGGGTAGTGGAGAGGACAGAAAGTCAGTAGACTCACATCGATGGAGGTGTTCCTCTTAAGCCTGCTGCATCTCTTAACAGCCCTGTGGAATGTGGAAGGGGGGTTCCGGGTGCCCTGCATGGAGTGTGGACTCCTGGGTCGGATGGAACCTGAATTTGGCCCCTAGCACTGCTCATCACTACCCCTGCGCACAGGAACAAGCTAACCAGTCCCTTAGAGTCATCATCTATTTGTTCAAAACAGTTCCTGCCCTGTGGAGCTAGAGGAGGGTGAAACACAGTGAACAAATGAATAATGCTAGGTGCTAAGGCTGCAGTCTTAAATGAGGTCGTCAGAGAAGGCATCGCTGATAAGGTAACATTTGTGCCAAGCCCTGTAGGGGTCGAGTGGGAGGGCCACGTACATTCTGTATAGAGGGAGAGCCAGGCACAGGTCCTGTGGCAGGGGTACCTGGTGTGTTGAAAGAGTAGCAGGGAGGCCAGTGTGGCTGGAGGAGAATGAGCCAGGGGACTAATGGTTGTGATCAGAGAGGAAAGAGGAGGCCTTTGATCCTGGAGGGCTCTGTAGACATGGTACAGACTTGGGCTCTGGGCCACATGGGAAGCCATGTTCAGGGATGGGGATAGGGGGCTTGGACATGCATAAGAGTAACAGAATCTGGCCTAAGATTTCCTTACCTTGGCAGTTGTGATGAGGGATAGTTGGGGGGAGGGGAAGGGCTTGAACAGGAAGACCAGGCAAGAGGCTTGGGGAGACAGGATGGAGGCCTGGACCAGGATGTGGTAGGGGAATGAGGGGAAGTGGTCAGATTGTGGATGTACTGAGTAATATCTGCCTGATGGAGCGGTTGCAGGGTTAAATGAGATGCGTACAGCTGCTGCTGGCATGCAGTGGGTCCTTGGTAAAGGCCAGCGGCTACTGTTGCTTGTTGTCTTGCTGGGCAGCCCTGACACACACGGCAGTCAGGTCAGAGATTTGTCCATCTGGTCAGCTGTAGCAATTGCTGAGACTGGAACTCAGAACTGCTGGCTTTAAACCACATAGAATGCCCCCTGCCTTTCCCTGCAGATCTAAATCACTGAAACCAGGGGAAGCACTCGATTAAATCACACAGGAAAGAATGCTGCTCCCATACCTGACATGGTGTGAGCTTTGGCGGTGAAGCAGCTGGTTTCCACATCCCGTGTATTCACAGGCGGTGTGATGGCTGGTTGGCCTGTCATGTCTCCTTGAGTCTGGCCTTTTCGTTGGGTTTTCCTGGGCATCCTCCACCCTCTGCAGGCAGTGGGCCTGACCCTCCTCCAGGACTCTGGTTCTCAGGCTGCCCTTCACCCATGCGCCTAACGTGCAGTTTCAGCGCTTGTCACCCATTCTGAAGTTGAAAGACTGAGCTTTGGAAAGTAAACGGAAGAGGGATAACTGCCTTCCCATTTTTTAATCATGGCAAAAGATACAGGATTTCCGTTATGAATAAGTAAGCATTTAGTGCAGGAAACAGAAACCACTCTCAGGACTTCATGCAGGAAGAGATGGGAATTAAGTGGTCACAGACTTACTGGAAGGGGCAGAGCCCTGAGGAGCCCTAGGCCGCACCAGGGTGATTCCCCAAAGTTTGAAGAACGGGCCCACCAGCGGACTCCCAGCTCAGAAGATGTTAACTGGGACTGTGGGTTCAGGAACCCACTCCTGGCCTGGGTTTCAGGGAGCAGGCAGCCTGAATGGGGAGGGGCTGGCCATCACCACGGAGAATGGTTCTGGAATGCGGCTGCAGAAAACCTCCCATCTCCCCACCTTGCTTGCCAGCCACTGCTGTACAGGGCAGGCCTCTACTTGGCTTCCTGTTTTGTGCAGGTGCCTCCAGTTGGATCGCAGCCCAAACTCTTAACTGCAGGTGTGGGGTCTGCAAAGTGTAGTTTTCGTTTTCTGCCCTCCAGCCAGGAGGAGGATGAGGTGAGGTCAAACACGCCGCCTCCCCGTCTCCGGTGACGTCCTGCTTGCCTGCAGTGGGTATGGTGGGGCCCCTCCTTCCGATTGTGTTAGCTTGGCCCGTGTTGAGAAGATACCACCCGCAACATAAAACTCTACATTAAACACCAAATCCAGCTGTCAGTATTTTCCCAGCTTATCTTTGGTACAGTGCCGTGTACTTTGTAATGGAGGAGCTCATACAATCAGTTACATTGTGGTGACCCTCTGAAGTCTGTAAAATAAACAAAGTAGACCTGACAATCAGAGTTTGGTTTATTTAAATTTGGAGAAAGTAAGGAGCCTGAATTTCTGTTTATCACAAAATGCTTTTATGGTTCATGTCATTGCTTAAAAAGACCAGGCTAGTCACACTGTTTATCTAAAATGACATGATCAACATTTGGTGTGAACAGCACTTTTAGCAGATTGTTTTCATCCTAAAAATATGCAAGAGTGAGTGTCGGGTCCAAGTAGAGGTTAACAGAAACACAAACTGCCATTGACACTGCCCTGGCCAGTCTGAGTGCTCTGGAGCTCTGAAATAGCCATTTCCTGCAGCTTTGTGTCGAGTCTGTTTTGTAAGAGTTAATCAAATTTCTCTAGCTGTTACCTGACAAAGCAGCAGAGAATTAAGCTGGCCTATTCGTTTGGGAGCTAAATCAGACAGAATGAACATAAACCAGAGCCCAGATAGGATAGACGGCTGCTGGTGACCTCATCTGAAGGATGTTGCTTTCGCTATGATAGTAAGTCCGCGTAGTCACGGGGGCTTCCCCAGCAGTAAAGAATCTGCCTGCAATGCAGGAGATGCAGGAGGCATGGGTTTCATCCCCGGGTTGGGAAGATCCCCCTGGAGTAGGGCATGGCGACCCACTCCAGTATTCTTGCCAGAAAAATCTCACGGACAGAAGAGCCTGGTGGGCACAGTCCGTGGGGTCGCAAAAGAGTGAGACAGGACTGAAGTGACTGAGCATGCGTGCATCAGTCATGGGGTTCCTGAAGAGTGCCCTGGATGATACAACAGAAATTGGCAGATCGATGTCTCTCTGAAAATTGGAGGTTGGGGTAAAAAAAATCAGTAAAATGACACATATATTTCTAATACTACTTTATATACCCAATTGAATTGAAGTTGCTCAGTCGTGTCCAACTCTTTGCGATCCCATGGACTGGGGCCTACTGGGCTCCTCTGTCCTTGAGATTTTCCAGGTAAGAATACTGGAGTGGGTTGCCATTTCTTTCTCCAGGGGAACTTCCCGACCCAGGGATTGAACCCAGGTCTCCCGCATTGTAGGCAGACGCTTTACCATCTGAGCCACAAGGGAAGCCTAAATAGATAGTTAAATGTATAGGGGACTTCCCTGGTGGTCCAGTGGTTAAGACTCTGCTTCCAGTGCAGGGGAGCGGGTTCAGTCCCTTGTTGTGAAAGTGGGATTCCCACATGCCACGAGGTCAAAAAGTAGTCAAGTCAATAATGGTAAAAATATAAAATTAATAACATTTTAAAGATACCTGTTTCCAAAGTACAGTGTATTCCTTGGTAACCCTTTTAAATCATTCTCTTCTGTCGTTCAGGAGGCTTTGCTGCGGTTGTGTCATGGGCTGATCGGCTGCCGTTGCTTTTCCTCTGCAGCCTGCACTTTCCCCTCCAACATTTGATTATGAAAATTGTCCTGTGTACAGCAGAGCTGAAAGAATTTTACAATGAACATCTGTATAGCCACCACCTAAATTCCACCATCAATATTTTATTAAAATTGCTTTATTCCCTACAGTTACAGATGCTTTACCATCTACAGTCAGGTAGTTATTGCTGCATAGCAAATTACTCCAAACTAAGGGCTCTTTTTGGCCAGTCCTCATGGCTTGTGGGATTTAGTTCTCTGACCAGGGATTGGACCTATGCCCCCTAAAGTGGAAGCACAGTCTTAACCACTGGATCACCAGAGAATTCTTGGAACTTATTTAAAACAATAAGCACTTATTATCTCACTTAGTCCTTATGAGTCAGAAATTGGGGAATGGCTTCTCTGAGTTGTTCTGGCTTGAGGTTCCCTGAGAAGCTGCAGTCTGGACATTGGCCAGGGGTTACAGTCATCTGCAATGTGACTGGTGCTGGACAGCTCACTTCTAAGAGGGCTCACTCACATAGCTGATGGCTTGAACCTTCAAAGATGGCACAAGGCAGTTTCAAATGGGTGCTGTTCAGACTGGTGGTGGCCAAGGGGCAGGGGGTTAGGGGAGGGATCAAGTGGGAAATGGGGATTAGCAGACGTAAGCTTTTATATAGAGAACGGGTAAACAATAAGGTCCTGCTGTATAGCACAAGGAACTATATTCAATATCCTGTAATAAACCCTAGTGGAAAAGAATATAAAAAGAATGTATATATGTATGTATAACTGAATTACTTTGCTTTCCAGCAGTAATTAATACAATATTGTAAATCAACTAAGCTTCCACTAAAAAAAAACAATTATATGTAACAATAACAACTATATAACCTAATATTAAAAGTTACAACCGCAGGGAATTCCCTGATGGTCCAGTGGTTAGGACTCCACACTTTCACTTCTGAGGGTGCAAGTTCAATCCCTGGTCAGGGAACTAAGATCCCACAAGCCATGCAGTACAGCAAAAAAAAAAAAAGTTATAAACACAAATGTACCCCTAAGCTGGTCATTAAAAAATGTGAAAACATTTTATATGGAAGTTTTATACAAATTAAATATTTAGTATCTTTCCTTATTTTAAAAAATGGGCACTGTTGACAGTAAGTAACTCAGAAATGATGGAGTGGGGCTGGAGGATTCAGGGAAAGCTTTGCCCTAAAGGTGAGACTTGCCTGGTGTGGCATTCTAGCCAGGGCTGATGCTAACACCAGTGCAGAGTGAAAACTTCAGGTGGAGTGGGAAGCAGAATGAGACCCTGCTCTCAGACACGTCCCTGCTCCCTGGGACCCTGCTCCCAGACAGCGGGGCAGGAAGGGTTCTGAGGACTGGATTGCATCAGGGAAGGCAGCTTTAATGGCTCCTAACAGGAGGGGCCTCAGCTCCCCAGACTGAGATCTTTAGATGTGGTCATTAATGTTTGAAATATAGCAGCATCCAAAAACTTCTTTTCCTAGGTACACAGACATTTTTATTCACACACTCATTGTATTCCTTTGAGGTTGAAATATTGTGGATGGTTCTCTATTCTTTAAAGCTTCTTTCTATTGAAAGCGATTTTTTTTCCCCCCTCGAAGCACATCTTTCTAAATTTTTTAAAAAATTATTTCTTTGGCTGTGCCAGTTCTTAGCTGCAGCATGGGATCGAGTTCCTTGACCAGGGATGGAACCTGGGCCCCCTGCATTGGGATCACAGAGTCGTAACCACTGGACCACCAGGGAAGTCCCTCCTAATTTTTACATGTGTATTCCTGTTCCTGACCCCAGAACAGGGCCACAGGGGATAACAGGGAAGCATTCTCTGGGAATGCTTGGCTCCCTTAAACCAGGAGGATGATAGCTACTGCTCCTCTATCATAGGTGAAGCCCCCACCCAGGACACTGGCGGGGAGGCACAGACGAGGGGGGTGCCTCCTGAGTGCTGTGGGGGGCGGTTTGTGGAGGGTTTTGGGGCCCTCACCCAGTGGTTGAAGGAGAGCTCACCCCGGCCTGGGCGAGGTCAGCTGCCCTCTGAGTGACTGCCAACCCCCCTCTGCCTTCCTGGGAGGGGAGCCCCTTTCTTGGACACGCACCCAGGACCTGCCCCTCTCCTGGCAGCTTCCTGGTGGTCGGTGGGCTGCAGTGGGAGCTCTTCCAGAGCAGTTGGAGTGGAGAGTGGCCTTCCTGAACCAGGTGGAGAACATCTCAGTGTCCTCTTGATTCAAATGGGAGGATCCTACTTTATGGTCAAAGAATAAAGAGTACAAACAATGAAAAATACCTTATCAGGCCAAGTCAGTGACCCATGAATCAAAGAATTCCAAGTCTCGAGTGCTGGAGAATGTTGGCAATCACCCTGTACAGCCCCTCTTGTAAAGATAAGAAAGAAACCTGGAAGCCAAGGAATGAGCCAGCTGATTTGAATCCTAGCCAAGTAGGTCCTGGGGCTCCTGGTTCTCTGCTCATAAAGGCCACTGTTCATTTTGTACCCACTTTTGTGTGTGTTGGCTTCTGTGCTGGTACTTCACACAGTGTGGATTCATGAAGAATATTATCCCCCAAAAGAAAAGCATTGCCTTAAGAATTATTTTTCTGAAATAATAGTTACAAGTTGTGTAGTATTTATGTAGTGCTTATGTATAGTACTTACTTGCCAGGTTCTAAATTCCTTCCAGATGAAAATTCTTATTTATTCTTCTAACCATCCTAGGAGGTAAATATGATTGTTGTTGCTGTTGTTGAGTCACTAAGTTGTGTCCAACTCTTGGGATCCCATGAACTGTAGCCTGCCAGGCTCCTCTGTCCATGGGATTTCCCAGGCAAGAATACTGGAATGGGTTGTCATTTACTTCTCCAGGGAACTGAGGAATCGAACCCACGTCTCCTGCATTGCCGGCTGATTCTCTACCACTGAGTCACCAGGGAATCTGATAAATACGATAACTATCCCCATTTTCTGGATGAGAAAACTGAGGCATGAAGAGATCACGGTGACCTCTCCAAGATGAGGTGGCTGTACAACCCATGCTGTTAACCCCACCTGGCCCTGATTCCCTGTGCAAACATCAGTGCTGTTGACTGAATCTTCAAAGCTTTCTGTTTTCTAGGCATGTGATAGGCTTGTGCCTCCCACCTCCTTGTGTCTTTGGGGCCATGTGACTACTTTTGGCCACTGAGTTATGAAAAGTGTGTTGTGTCACTTCTGAGCTAAATTGTGTTATCACTATTGTATGATCCTCCAGATCTGTTTTTCTCTATGCCCTGGAGACTGGTGGTTTCTCTGTGAGCCTGGGAAAGTCAAAGAGGAAACAGAGCCCCAGCCAACCCTAGGTGGACAGAGCTGGTGTGTGAAAGAAACTGAGATGTGGGGGCTGTTTGTCACTGAGTCCATCCTGACTGATGTAATCTCTGATGTGCCTAGTATTTCAAGAAGTGCCTTAATAATAGGCTTCCCTGGTGGCTCAGACAGTAAAGAATCTGCCTGCAATGTGGGAGACCTGGGCTCCACCCCTGGATTGGGAAGATCACCTGGAGAAGGGCATGGCAACCCATTCCAGTATTCTAGCCTGGAGAATTCTCCAAACAGAAATGGTTCTTTGGGTCATTTGATACTTTGTGTGTGGGTCACTGACTTTCTTAGTTAGAACATTGGAAAAGAGGTTGGGCAAATGAACTCAAGCTATGAGAGTAAGAAAATGTGGTACCTCTTCTCGTTTTCCTGAAAGTCCTTCAGCTTCTTCTACCTGTCCAATCGGTTGCATAGCCCACCTGTCCTATCTGTTGCATAGCCCACGTAAACATCAGGCACAGATGCGTGAACAGAGTGTGCTGTGTATGTTTGACTGCAAATCTATCAGCATTACAACAAATAGCAAAGACTCAAAAATATCACAGCAGTTACCACAGCTATGAAAGATGAGACAGGTAGGGGTCCAAGGTCATATGAGAATGATCTTCTGTTGACAGTTCACTATTTCCTGGATTATTAGTGGTTTTTCTGAGCCATGTGGGACCAGATGGCCAGATAAGCTAAGAAGAATTGCCTTGGGATAATCCCTTGCAGTTTGGTGGTTAGGACTCAGTGCTTGAGAGCCTGGGTTCAATCCCTGGTTGGAGAAGTAAGATACCACATGCCTCGAGGTGCAACTAAAAAGTATTCCCCTAGACTTCAAATTCTAGGCTGCAGAGTGGAAGGGGTGAGCACACCCGGCTCTTCTTGTTTCATGTGAACAAGACTGGTGCTCGTTTTTAAAAGGCGGCCAGTTACATTAGCTTTGATTATGATAGTGTTGCTGTTTGTTTTGTCTTAGGAGAGAACAGTAGGTATGTAGCTACAAGAAAAATTTGCAAAAAATAAAAGTCTGTCCTCCCACATTCTCTTCTTTAAGATGCGATTTCTTAAGTATCACAGTTACAGCATACTGAGAAATACAGAGATTTTATTTAACGTTACTCCGGTTTTCAGAACTTCATTTTTGAAAAAGTAAGTATTCAAATTCAGGGTTTTTGGTGGGGGACTGCGTCGTGCAGCATGAGGGATCTTAGTTCCCTGACTAGGAATGAAACCCAGGCCCTTGGCAGTGAGAGCACAGCGTCCTAACCACTGGACTGCCGTGGAATCCCCCAGATTGAGTACTTTTTGAGTATCTACTGTGTGCCTAGATGGGGCTCTAGTGGTCCTTGCCATCCTGGGGCTCACAGTCCATCCCAGGAGACAGAAGTTAAACCAGTAATGACAAGTCCCCTCAGAGTCATGGAGAGTAACCCACAGCGGATTTCCCTGGATGTGCGGGTCAGGGAGGGTCTCCCTGGGAAAGTGACACCCAGCATCAGGCTTCAGAGATGAGTGGAGATTAGACCAACGAAGGAGGGAGGGAGAGTTCCAGATGAGGGACGCGCACGTGGCCAAGGCAGGACTTGAGAGCGTGGCAAGCCCCAGGAGGTGAGGCTGGGCTCAAGGGGCCAGTCCCTCCTGTTAAGAGTTGTAAGTTGAATCCTAAGGGCAGCCAACATGCTGTGAAAGGCCTTAAGAACAGAAATGACAGAATCAGATTTCTGTTTTTTAAAAGAGCACTCCGGCCTCAGTGAGAAGAAACCAGAGAAGGTGAAACCAGCCTGGTTGACAAGCTCTGGTACCGATCCAGGTGAGTGGCAAGAGACGACGGGAGCCTGGGCCTGGGTAATTGCAGTGGGGCTGGAGAAAATTGGATGGATCAGGTCTAGTTCCCTTTGTAAAAATAATGTGTTTTTTTTCGCATTACGTAAATGTTTTTCTGATTAATTTCTGGCTGTGCTGGTCCTTCTTTGCCGTGTGGTCTTTTCTCTGGGTGAGGCCAGTGGGAGCTGCTCTGTAGCTGTGGTGCACAGGCTTCTCATTGCGGTGGCCCCTCTTGTTGCAGAGCAGGGGCTCTAGGGTGCTCAGGCTGCAGTAGTTACGTCTCCTGGGCTCCAGAGCACAGGCTTAGGAGCTGTGGTGCATGGACTTGGTTGCTTCTTGGCATGTGGGATCTTCCCAGACCAGGGCTTTGAACCCATGTCTCCTGCATTGACAGATTCTTTACCACTGAGCCACTGGAGAAGGAAGCCCTTCAATGTTTTTCTTACAGAAAATCTTGAGAAAATGTATAAGCATGAAAAGAAAATCACCTAATCCCATCTCCCAAGGAGCAGCATTATTTCTTCAGTATAAACCCTTCCAACCTCTCTTCTAGGCATTTACAATACACATTAATTGTAAAAGCAAAATTTGTATATTAGGTATACATTGTTTTATATAACCTATACTTTAAAAAAACTTAACATACTTATTTTTTAGGCATGCCCCACTGCTTGTGGTGTCTTAGTTCCCAGACCAGGGATTGAACTCAGGCCCTTGGCAGTGAGAGCACAGAGTTCTAACCACCGGACCTCCAGGGAATTCCCTAATCTATATTTTTAATAAAATCCTTTCTAGCTTCTCATGTAAATTCTTTGGATTGTGTTGGCAGTCGAAATGCCTTGATGTGAGTTTGTACATTTCTCCAGAAAGAATCCCCTATCGGTGTATATAGATAAACTGAGCACCTTTTTTTTGAGCCTGATATATAGTCCTTGTTTTGTTCAGTCGCTCAGTCATGTCCGACTATTTGCGACGCCATGGACTGCAGCACGTCGGTGTTCCCTGTACATCACTTTCTCCCGGAGTTTGCTCAGACTCATATTGAGTTGGTGATGCCATCCAAATCTCATCCTCTGTCGTACCCTTCTCCTCCTGCCCTCAGTCTTTCCCAGCATCAGGGTCTTTTCCAGTGAGTCAGCTTTTCATAGCAGGTGGCCAAAGTATTGGAGCTTGAGCTTCAACATTAGAGCTTCCAGTGAATATTCAGGGTTGATTTCCTTGGTCCTGAATCTTGTTAATTGCTGGCCTGAAAGAATCTGTACGCAAGCATGGGAGAAGGGTCCCTGGGAGATGCTTTGTAGACGCTGCAGTCCCCGGAACTCTGGTGTAGGGCAGGCAGCCACCATTCAGGGTTTCTTGAGGCTGTCGCCGGGGCAGGGGAGGTGCTGATGGCACTCAGCTGCATCTCTGAATGGTCAGAGGCAAAGGGCGTCAGAGCCTGAGAATGAGCTGCCAAACAGCTTCCTGCAGAGTGAGCTGAGGCCGGCACCTCTGCTGAAGGGGAAAGTAGGAAATGAAATACTGAAAATAGCACAGTGTTATGTATCAAATCTGTCTCAATTAAAAAGAGAAATGAGATAATTTGGGGGTGTCTCCTTGAAACAGTGTGTGTGATGACCCTTCTTAATAGGTCATTAAACAAGCTGATATCCTTCCAAATCAGGAATTGTTTGTCATCCCTGTTCGGTTTGTCACTCTCGCTTTGTCAGATATTTTTTTTGTTTGTTTCTGCCAAATCTGTAGAAGGAATTCTAGCTTCCTGGGTCAGCAGTATCCACCGTGGCCTGGGAGATTTTTATAGGGCAGCCCCTGAAGATTGAGGGACTAGCGTCTCTTGGTTCTAGGAACATTTCTCGTAGAATTTCTCCCTCCTTCTCTTCCAGAAGAGATTAGAGGAAAAGTCTCATGACCTTGAGCTGCACTTATTTAGATTGCATCCTCCTGGCCTCAGTATCTGGCCCCAGCACTGCATAAGGAGGAAGGGGTCACTTCTGGTGCCCCAAAGCCTGGTCCTGACCCTCCTGAGATGCAGCCTTCAGCACATCAGGGGGATCAAAGATGCAGGGATTGCTCTAGGTCACCAGCATCCCTAGGCAGCGAAGCTGGGATGACCTTCTGTGTCCAGGGTCCATCTTGGTCATATGGAAATGGCAGGTTTCCTCCTGAGAGCTGGAGCAGCCTCTTCAGCCTGTTGTTTTATTCTCCCACAATTAACCATGGTAATCTGTGCCAGGGTGCTTGAGGGTAGGCCTCAGGAGAGGATGATGTTTAAGGAGCTGCGGCACCTTGGGCAGTCAGTCTTGCACTGGACAAAATTAACATCTTCCTTCTTTTTTGAAGCAAAATAGATAACGTATAAGAAATGAACAGGAGTTTGAGCAAACTCTGGGAGATAGTGGACAGGGAAACCTGGCATATGCGTGGGGTTGCAAAGAGTGGGACATGAACTTAGCGACTGAACAACAAATTATAAGAAATGATGAAATTCACATGTGGTGGTAATTATCACATTACCGAAAAGAGTTTTTTAACTTTTAGGTACACATGTGTCCCAGGTGACCTCTGTTTCTCTTTCCACACTCCCTGGGAATTCAGGCAGGAGGGAAAGTGGTGGCAGCTTTGAGAGGCAGTTTGCTTTTTCGCTTTCGTGAGTGGTTGTCTTCGTGGGATCAGCTGGGGAGGGCTAGCTCTTGGTAAATATAAAGAGGGAATTTGCCTTCAAAGATTGTCCTTCAGAGGATCTAAGGAGATATTTCAAGAAGCCTTTTTCTTTATTTTTTATTGAAATATAGTTGATTTACAGTGTTGTGTTAATTTCTGCTGTATGGCAAAGTGACTCAGTTACACACCGAGTCTCATACATGCTACTGCTACTGCTAAGTCACTTCAGTTGTGTCCGACTCTGTGCGACCCCAAAGACAGCAGCCCACCAGGCTCCCCGGTCCCTGGGATTCTCCAGGCAAGAACACTGGAGTGGGTTGCCATTTCCTTCTCCAATGCATGAAAACGAAAAGTGGAAGTGAAGTCGCTCAGTCGTGTCCGACCCTCAGTGACCCCATGGACTACAGCCCTCTAGGCTTCTCCGTCCATGGGATTTTCCAGGCAAGAGTACTGGAGTGGGGTGCCATTGCCTTCTCCGTCATACATACATACATATATATATATATATATGAGTAAAGTCGCTCAGTCATGTCCAACTCTTTGTGACCCCATGGACTGTAGCCCTCCAGGCTCCTCCATCCATGAGATTTTCCAGGCAGGAATACTAGAGTGGGTTGCCATTTCCTTCTCCAGGAGATCTTCCCGACCCAGGAATTGAACCCGGGTCTCATGCATTGTAGGCAGATGCTTTACTGTCTGAGCCACCAGGGAAGCCCATATATATATATTATTTTTTATATTCTTATCCTGGGTGGTTTCTCCCAGGATATTGAACACAGTTCCCTGGGCTATATAGTAGGACCTTGTTATTTAAAGAAAGTTTTTTTAAAGAATTATTTTATTTTTAAATTGGAGGATAATTGCTTTACAATATTTTGTTAGTTTCTGCCATATATCAACATGAATCGGCCGTAAGTATACATATGTCCCCTCCCTCATGACCCTCCCTCACACCTCCCACCCCATCCCACCCTCTAGTTCGTCACAGAGCACTGGATTTGAGTTCCCTGCGTCGTACAGCAAGTTTCCGCTGGCTATCTCATCTTACATATGGTTTTGTGCATGTTTCGACGACTGTCTCTCAGTCAGTCCCACCTTCTCTTCCCTCCCTTGTGTCCACAAGTCTCTTCTCTGTCTCTGCATCTCCATTACTGCCCTGCAAAGTGGTTCATCAGCACCGTCTTTCTAGATCCCACATATATGTGTTAATATATGATATTTATCTTTCTCTTTCTGACTTATTTCATTCTGTGTAGTAGGCTCTAGGTCCATCCATCTCATTAGAACTGAGTCAAATGCGTTCCTTTTTGTGGGAGTAATATTCCATTGTGTATCTGTACCATAGCTTCTTTATCCATTCCTCTGTTGATGGACATACAGATTGCTTCCGTGTCCTGGCTATTGTAAATAGTGCTGCTGTGTATGTTGGGGTACATGTGTCTTTTTCAATTACGGTTTTCTCAGGGTATATACTGCGTAGTGGGATTGCTGGGTCATATGGTTCCTTTTTTTTTTTAGGACTCTCCATACTGTTCTCCATAGTGGTTGTGTCAATTTGCATTCCCACCAACAGTGCAAGAGCGTTCCCTTTTCTCCACACCCTCTCTCTGCATTCTTTGTTTATAGATTTTTTTTTGATGATGGCCATTCTGACTGGTATGAGGTGATATCTCCTTGTTTTGATTTGCATTTCTCTAATAATGAGTGACGTTGAACATCTTTTCATGTGCTTATTAGCCAGCTGTGTGTCTTCTTTGGAGAAGTGTCTGTTTACGTCTTCTACTTTTTGATTATGTTGTTTGTTTTTCTGGTGTTGAGCTGAATGAGCTGCTTGTATATTTTGGTGATTAATCCTTTGTCAGTTGTTTCATTTTGCTGGAAGAGTTTTTTTCTATTACTGGACCAGCTTATGGTTAGAGGGCTTCAGGGTCTTTCAGGGATACACATACTTAGGGTATGGACTTCCCAGCTGGTGCTAGTGGTAAAGAATCTGCCTGCCAATGCAGGAGACATAAGAGATACAGGCTTGATCCCTGGGTTGGGAAGATCCCCTGGAGGGGGGCTTGGCAACCCACTCTAGGATTCTTACTTGTAAAGTTCCATGGACAGAGGTGCCTGGTGGGCTACAGTCTGTAGGATTGTGGAGAGTTGGACATGACTGAGCACGCACACACACACACACTTAGGTGTGTCATAAGAAGTGACAAAGGCAAGCGCTGAACTTTTCAAGAGAGCTGAGATGTAGTGCTCTATGGCCACAAGGGGACTGTTCTTTTTTTATATTTATCATCCTGATAACTCATTCCTATCCTGCCCAGAGAAGAGTTTCCACTCCCTTCTGGATCTAGAATTCTCCCGTATTACCATAAGTGAAGCTGTGGAAGGTTTGATGTCACAGGGTCTGTGGTGTGCCAAAGTTGCCAGATCCACACCTCTCTCGCGCAGTTTTCTCAGAGGCTGGAGTAGCTAGTATCATTTATTCATTTGACAACCACTTGTTCGGTGCTAAGCTTGTTGAAATAAATACATTGAAGTCACTACTCTTGAGGGGTTTGCTGCGTGAATCAGTCTCTTGGGCTGGGTTGGTGTCTAATGTCAGATACTGGTTCTAATGCTACATGCTCTTACCTCTAGTGTCTAATAATGGTGCAGTCGGTTCAGCTATACAACACGTGTCTGTAATGAAATGAGCTCATATGCAATTTAAAAGCGAATAACTTCAGTTCATATGCTTCTTACCCTATGGAAGAAGAGCCAGAGTAGCAGGTTAGAATTATAACCTTTATAATTCTCCAGCAGGGAAGGGAAATGCCTTCAGCCGAACTTCTTATCCACAGGAAGGAGCTCTTTCTGCTCTGTTTTAAGAAAATTAAAAATGGGTGCCTGTGCCCAGAGCTCCATTCCTGGAGACGTGGACCCCTAGCCTTGAGGGCTCCAAGCTGGCAGCAGGCTGTACATCCTCCTATCTGGTCTGGACTGGAAAACCAGCATCTCCATCCTGTCGGGTCTTTTTGTACCTTTAATATTTTCTGCAGTCACGTCTTGCTGCCACAGGCTGCTGGTTTGCTTCTGAGGTACTAATTGTGTGTCTGTATGTGTGCATGCACACACGTGTGTGTGTGGTCTTGTTACCATTGATATTTTTAAAATTTAAGTATAGTTTACAGTGTTGTATTAGTTTCTGGTATAAGCAAAGTGATTCAGATATATATATGTGTGTGTGTGTGTGTGTATTCTCTTTCAGATTACTTTCCATTGTAGGTTATTACAAGATATTGAATACAGTTCCCTGTGCTATACAGTAGGTCCTTATTGTTTATCTATTTTATATATAATAGTGTGTATCTGCTAATGCCAAACTTCTAATTGGTTACCATAGGTTTTGTTAGTATATGTGCTGCTGAAGCAAGCCTGGCTACTGTTGGTTTTGAGTGATCTTGGAGTGGTCCGATCAATCCTGTATTTCCCCAGTGCCCTGGTGCTGACTTCTGGAAGGCCTAGAAAGGTAAACATTCTTACACTGAAGTGGGGGTTCTGAGCCTCCAGTCCCTCCACTCAGCCTGGCCCAGCACCCTTCCATCTGTGAACCCTCAAGGAATAGAGCCCTGAAAGCCCTGTGTCTGGCTCTGCAGTGTGGCCGCAGCTGGAGACAGGAACTGGGGGCGCCTGACCGGCTCTCAGTAGTTCACAGTCAGCAGGGGATTTTACAGTCCGTTTACCGTTTCCTGAATTGGGCACAGAGTGGTGAGGTGTGTAAACTATCTTAATACTGTTCGGAATCCCTTTGTGTGTGACCTGATTCTGGGGTGACCTTAAGTGAGTCATAAAACCCTTCAGTGGCAGCAGGGAGTTAAGGAGCCTAGTTCCTCCTCAAAGAGACAGAGCATCAGTGGTCCTCACTTGGCACAGTGCCCAGACTGCATCAGGCCTTCCACTTGCAGCATTCCAGCTTGGGGCCAGGCCAGCCCAGCAGGAAGGGCCCAGGTTGGAGTAATAAATAAAGGATGCAGGAAACGCGGTCAGGAGGACTTGCTTTGAAAATGTTCCCAAGATACATGTGTAACCTGATGCTGAAAGTCAGACCTTATGCTGGGTGGAGAGGTTCCACCAGCAGCCGCACGGAGCTCTCCTGGTCCCTTCACTTCTCATGCTGTGCAGTGGAAGACCATTTAGAAAGCACAGAGGGTGCTTTGAAGAGCACATCTATTTGTTCATCTTCTGCATTTGAACGTCAGGGGTTAGAAAGATGGTTGAGATTATTTGCCCCACACAGATCTAAAAATGCCGTCATGGGCATTCATAGGAGGCTTTGTTAACCTGTCAGTATTAGGAGTCGTAAGCGCGGGAGGCCTGATCTCTGTTGCTCTGTGACCCAGAGAGCTTGTCTGTGGAGACAAGAGGTGGCTCAGGGTGCCTATGGCCATGCACCCCCCCAGCCCGCCCAGTGGATGGAGAGGTGTGCTCCTGTCTGGGAATTCAGCCAACACTGTGATCTGTTCTTTCTCTTGGCTTCTGTTTTCACGGTTATGTCACTGTTAGATAGAGGAATCAATAGAATGGAAGGTATGGGCAAATAGATATGTTCCAGTTGGAAGAAGCAGTGACTCCACTGTACTAGCAAGTACTTTCCTTGAAGGAGAATTATAGGATGCTTTATCTCACTTTTCTAAGAGAAAAGACATTATTATCCAATCACATGGATGGAAACTGCTTGATATTTCTCAGATCCTTCTATTTCAGCATCTCCCTATCCTTATCCCAGTCCAGGCCTCTGCATCTGTGATGCTGCAGCAACAGTAGTCCCGCTGATAACCCTGGGCCCTACCATCGCCCTATCCCTCCGCTCTTCATGCTGCACCATGCAGACCATTTCAATGTCGCTGATCTGGCCGTGGGACTTCCTCTTAAATGCCTTCCCAGGGCTCACCATCGCCCCATACACCTTCCTTGCCTTCTTGTCCCGTGACTGGATGCCTGGGATCACTGGACCTTTGAGTGGCCTCCACCCACAACACCACGTCATCCCTCCTTATTCCCTGCATTAGTCAGGTTCTCCAGAGAGACAGACCAATGGGATGTGTGTGTGTATAAAGAGATGTATTAGAAGGGTTTTGCTCTTGTGATTATGGAGGCTCGCAAATTCAAAATTTGTAGACTGGGCCAGCAGGCTGGAGACCCAAGAGAGCTGACGTTTCAGTTCCAGTCTGAAAGCAATCTGCTGGAGAATTCTCTTTTTGTTCTAGCCAGACCTTCAACTAGATGAAGTCCACCCACATTATGGAGGGCAATCTGCTATACTCAGATCCCCTGACGAAATGCTCATCTCATCCCCAAACAGCCTTACAGAAACATCCTGAGTGTTTGGCTAAATATCTGTGTGCAGCAAGTTGACACATAAAATTCACTATCACACTTCTCTTTGCTTTTTGTTATCTGTCCACAGCTTATCTAATGTGCTACACTAATTCTAGACTCAGGGACTTTGTGCAAGCTGCTTATTCCACCTGGAGTGCTTTTGCATCTGGAATTCCACTTCCTTAAGGGGGCCTTCCCTGATCTCCCAGGCTGGGTTCATTCCCTCAGCTATATATATTGCTAGAGTACACTAAGTTTCCCTTTAGTATCACACTTAGAATCACTTGCTCAGTGCCAGCCTTTCCCACTAGACTTTAAGTTCCATGGAGGCAGGAAGCATTTCTGATTTGCTGTTAACATGCCTGACCTTTCCTGCCTTTTCAAAGGTCATCCAATGAATGAATGAATGAATGAAAGTACTAATAGTTTACACTGTATTAAGCGCTTACAAGTTATGAGACTCTTAACATACACACATGCAACCCTGT
Organism: Cephalophus harveyi; assembly: GCA_006410635.1. Taxonomy (NCBI): domain Eukaryota; kingdom Metazoa; phylum Chordata; class Mammalia; order Artiodactyla; family Bovidae; genus Cephalophus; species Cephalophus harveyi. The sequence goes on from SJYT01053956.1 coordinate 118,377, forward strand.
GAAGTACATATGATATCTTCACTTTTACAGAGGCCTGTGGAAGTTAGGGACTTGCCCAAAGTCATGTCACTAGTCGTATAGAATCTGGGCTTCAGATGGAATAATAATGAATGCTCTTGCTCATGCTTACAGCACTTAATAAGGGTCAGGTAATGGGCTCTGTATTTGGCAGCTTGTAGCAGCCCGACGTGGTAAGGAGCCCATACATGCCCCACAGTGTTCTCTCCTCTTGGATTCACTCTGGAAGACCCGCTTCCATACGTCTTAGGGACCCAGAATCTGGAATTTGAGGGGAGGCTGGTCCCTCTTAACCCTAGGGTCTTCTCTAGATCATCTTCAGTTGTCTTTCCTCTGCCCCAATAAACAGGGGCAAGCTAGCAAGTCTGTTGGCCAAGCCAACGTCCAGTTGAGGAACAGTTCTGCTCTGCCCTTCTTGAAGGTATTTCTAGTCTGTCCAAGAACCCCCTCGCCAGCACCTACCGTGAATACATGTGGGTGGAGAAAAGCTTCTCTTCGTGATCACCGTACTCTCCCCAAAGCAGCTCTCTCCCTGTCTGCCACTCTGAGTGACCTGGGCAAGGTGAGTCTAGGGATGTCACATAGTACCTGGTGCCAATAAGTAGTAAGGCTTGGTTTTCTGAAATCCAGTATATATTAATGCATGTATTTTTTGAGTCTGTGTGTCTTCTCAAGATGACTTGAAAATACATTTACACCCCCAGGATATGGGGGGATTGTTAGCTAAATGTCTATTTTGTTATGTTAAATTACAGACTGATGTCCTAGGAGACTGAATCCCCTGGAGGATGGGGCAGGTCTTTTTTTTTTTTTCCTGTGTCAACTTGCAATATTAATAATGCAACCACGTATGGCTCGGCTATAGAAGAATTTAATTTTCAAAGACAATTAGACGCTTTTATGGCTGACTTGAAGCATTTGTCCCCAACCACTGCGTTGGTATCGTGTTGCCTCCCTGACGGGTTCTTGCTGACAGTCAAAGGAGAGATAAGTCGGGGGAGGTACAAAGCTTTTCAATTAATTTATGATCCTGTTAGGTGTCAAGCCAGTAATTACTCTGTGACTGTTGCCTTTGCCAAAAGGGAAAAACAGTTCATTGAAAACCTGTTTTATGGAGAAGTCCTTTTCTGAACTTGAAAGATTTGTCTATCCCTCCAGAGCAGTGAGTGAGGAGGAATGAAGATTTTGGCCTAATCTTTTTCCTAACCAGTGAGTTTGTAAAGCACTTTTTGATGAATAGGAATTTGTTTAACAGAATCTTTAGATCCGCTTTTTTTTTTGGTCAGACCAAGTAAGTGACAGGCAAGATCTTAGTTCCCCAACCAGGGATCGAACCTATACCCCCTGCAGTGGAAGCATGCAGTCTTAACCACTGGACTGCCAGGTTACTCTCTTATTTTTACATTCTTGACTAGACATATCACAGACAACTCATTCATTCATTCAGCAAAGATCTGTAAGTGTTACTGTGCCCAGGGACTGTGGCAGGCTTGGGGATAAAGTGATGAACATGGGAGAAACCCGGAGCATGGGAGAAGCCCCAGCCCTCTTGGAGCTCCTGCGGGATGGGGGTGACTAGAGACAGACAATATGCAAGTAAGTAAATTAATGAAAATGAGTTCACAGGGTGTTGACTGTTGTAGAAAATAGAACTCAGTCATGTGATGAAGTGTGTGCACTTGGGGGAGGGGGTAGCTAGTCCATTCTGAACCACCCAAAACGTTGTAGACGTAGGGACCTGCTGCCTGAGGAATGTTCCCCGTTCCTGTCCCTGCTATCAGCACGACTGCAAAGTGGTGCTTCCCACCTGGCCGGTGGAAAAGGATACCTTTGTGAGAACCTGACAAACTTTTAGCGGGACTCTCTTTGGATTCCTCTTTCAGCTAAATAGAGCACAGAGCTTCTTTAGGGAAAAGAGAAGAAGGTATTGCAGTTTTAAACAAGAGTAAGGTTCCCCAATCGCTGCCTCAATCAAGTTCATTAAAACTGAATGTATATTTAAAACTTCCTTATGATTAACTGTGTTATAATGTAAGTAGTAATACTTGAATGTCTCCACTATGTTGAAAGGCATCTTGATTTAGGAGAAAGGGAGTCATGTACCCTCTAAACCTTTGGCTTTCATTAAGTGTAAGTAGTAAATCTCAAATGCCTGTGGTATAAATAAGGTAACATTTCTAAGAATTAGCCACTCTAGGAAATAAATATTTGGCTTGAAAAGCTTTACTACTGTATACTGTTTGCATGTTTCCCCAGCTGCTGTGTTTCGATAGCTGGGGCAATAAGATTAAAACAGACACGAGTTAAAAACACACACATCCACACACGGAAAGATCAGGGCAAAGATCTGAGTTTGTGCTTTTGGTTTCACTGATAAATACAGAACGTGATGTGCATATGGTGTCTGGCTGCATTCCTCCCGTGTGCCAGGTCCAAGCGTACCCAGCAGGATGCCCTTCAGCAGGATGCCCTTCAGCAGGATGCTCTACAGAGAACCCCTGGCAGTAGTGACAAGTATGATTTAGGACCTTGTTCTGTGTGGAGAGCAAATTTAAGTAAAAAAATGCATGTATTCTGAAGGAATGCCATATATTTGGCCTAATGTGAAAAGATGATGCCTTCTTTTTTTTAAATATTTATCTGTTTATTTGGCTGCATTGGGTCTTAGTGGCAGGATTCTTCATTGTGGCACTGAGGCTCAGCTGCTCTGCGGCATGGGGGAGATTACTTCCCCAACTAGGGATCGAACCCGAGTCCCCTGCATTGCAAGGCGGATTCTTAACCACTGGACCACCAGGGAAATCTCAGTGGATGCCATCATGAAGTTAATTAGGCGGCACCCAGCAGTTGAGAACAGTTGCCCTAGAGTTTGACAAGCAGGTCACATCCTGACCTGACCTCTGGCTAGCTGTGCCCGGTTAAGTGGCCTGACCTCTTTTTGGTTTATTTCCCCACCTATGGAAGGTGGGTATTCACAGGGCCAGCCCCTGTGCTGTCCAGAGGTCTTAAGTGAAGACCTTATCATGATGTGTGGTCCAGGGTTAAAAGGTCTGGCACTGTTATCTCTCTTATCATTCCTACCATCTACTGGATTCCACCTGGTGTCTAGATGGGGCTGCTTTTGCTCTTTGGTGTTTGCTCCGCTGCTGTGTCTCTGTAAAGCAGCTTAAAAGCTACATCTCCAGAAATGGAGGTGCTCCTTGGAGGAAGGTTATGTACTGCTGTGAACTTGCCTCTCAGTCTTAGAGCAGTGGAATGCACTCTTGGTGAGATGCACCCCGACAGTCCTCTCTGTGGCCCTGATATGCAGAGAAAGACACGTCTGGGAATTTTTAAAGGAATGTAGCTGATCCAGTTGGAGAAGGCAATGGCACCCCACTCTAGTACTCTTGCCTGGAAAATCCCATGGATGGTGGAGCCTGGTGGGCTGCTGTCTGTGGGGTTGCACGGAGTCGGACACAAAGTGACTTAGCAGCAGCAGCAGCTGATCCAGTAGGAGTTGTTGCAAAGGCTAACTTGAATGTATGTGCATTTATACACACACACACACACACACACACACAGTTGTATTGTAGGGGTTCCCTTGTGGCTCAGACAGTAAAGAATCTGCCTGCAGTGCAGGAGACCTGGATTCAATACCTGGGTCAGGAAGATCCCATGGAGGAAGAAATGGTTACCCACTCCAATACTCTTGCCTGGAGAATCCCATGGACAGAGGCGCCTGGTGGGCTATGGTCCTTGGGGTCACAAAGAGTCAGACATGACTGAACAACTAACACTTTCAGTTTCATAACTGTATTATATTTATAAAGTTAAAAAGATATATTTTAGTATATATATATATATATTTAATTAAGTAAAATGAATGACCTTATATTACATAGGGAAAACCTTGGAAAGTAAGCCAGTAGGCTGGTGAGCTTTCTCTGTTTTTCTCTAGTCCATACTGCAAAGCTGGGCAAGATGGGCACATTTTTTCCCTTTGTTCCATCTGAAAATGTGTGATGGATGCAAAGAGATATTTGTTCATTGCCACATTATTTGTGACAAAAATAAAAAAAGACTTGTAAACAGCCTAAATGATTATCAATAAAGGAATGTCTAAATAAACTAGTATTCCACAGAATCCTACTACAGCAGTTTTTTAAAAAAAAAATCAAGTTGCGAAGAATTAATATGATTATTAAAATGCACACACACACAACTGTATACCATTGAGAGAATATGTGTTTGTGTTTGTGTGTGTGTGTGTGTGTATACATGCCCACAGAAATAATTTGAAAGGAATGTCATCAAACTGGGAATATAGTTTCCTACAGGAAGGAAATTGGGATGAAGAGAAGGTGAAATTCAAGGGGAATTTTTCTTTCACTGTCATATTTGAATTTTAATGTAAAATGAGAAATTACATATGTATTACTTGTATGGTTAAATTTAAAATAATTTCTAAAATAGATGTGAGGACAACTATCTTAGTTCAGGCTGCTATAATGAAAACCGTAGACTGGGCGGCGTAAGTAGCAATCATTTCTTTCTCACAGTTTTGGAGGCCAGGAAGTCCAAGGTCAAGATGCTGGGTGATTCTGGTTTTGGCAAGGACTCTCTTCCTAGCTTGTGGACAGCCACCTCTTTGCTGTATCCTCAGATGGCAGGGAGAGAGGGGACTCTGGTCTCATTCTCTTCTTGCTGCTAAGTCACTTCAGTCGTGTCCGACTCTATGTGACCCCATAGACGGCAGCCCACCAGGCTCCCCCGTCCCTGGGATTCTCTAGGCAAGAACGCTGGAGTGGGTTGCCATTTCCTTCTCCAATGCATGAAAGTGAAAAGTGAAAGGGAAGGTGCTGAGTCGGGTCCCACTTTTTGCGACCCCATGGACTGCAGCCCACTAGGCACCTCCATCCATTGGGATTTTCCAGGCAAGAGTACTGGAGTGGGGTTCCATCACCTTCCCACCCTTATGACCTCATCTAAACCTAACTACCTCCCAAAGCAGTTTCCCAATTCCATCCCACTGGGGATTAGGCTTCAATACATGAATTTGGGAAGACACAAGTATAGTGAATAACACCAATCTGCAAAGCTTTTGAAAAGCTCCATTGCAGAATGTAAAGCCATGTACTTGTGAAGATACCACTTTATATTCTCACTCCAGGACCCTGGTATTTTTCAGATATAACAGCCAGTGACATTTCAGCCAGAATTCATGTTCCATTTAGATTCTAAATGTTAGGATGACTAAACAAAATGAACAGTGTACCCATAGTTAGACTGGTCTGCAAAGGGCTGCTTTTCTAGTGGTCTTTTGTCATAGACAAATGGCTCTCACTAACTACATAATGAGTATCTACTTTTTGCAAAGCACTGTGAAGGCAAATAAGGGAAGAATGAGGTGAGGTGAAGTCACTCAGTCGTGTCCGACTCTTTGCGACCCCGTGGACTGTAACCTACTAGGCTTCTCTGTCCATGGGATTCTCCAGGCAAGAATACTGGAGTGGATTGCCATTTCCTTCTCCAGGGGATCTTCCCAACCCAGGGATCGAACCCAGGTCTCCCTCATTGGAGGCAAACGCTTTAACCTCTGAGCCACCAGGGAAGTCCATAGAATATTACTCCTTAGCTGTGAGAATTTTTCTGTGTCACTATTTGGATGAACTGTGACATGTGAAATTATTTAAGATAATCAGTATCAGTAATTCAGTGTTAGATCACTTCGCAACATATTCTTCTTAAGGCAGAAATTAGCTGAAGGTACTCCTAATTATAGCCTGTTAATTTCAATTTCAGAAACTGGTGTCATTTTTCCCCCCCTTTCTATTTGTCTAACAAAGTTCTATTTCTGGTCATTAAGAGGAAGGTAGCTCTGTGGGAAGAGTAGGGATTTCATTTGCCTAAATGAGTAACTTTTAACTACTCAATTTCAAGTTGCCAAATGTCTATTTGTTCTTGGGTTTTTGTGGTATTTTAGGAGAAGGGGACGACCGAGGATGAGATGGCTGGATGGCATCACGGACTCGATGGACGTGAGTCTGAGTGAACTCCGAGAGATGGTAATGAACAGGGAGGCCTGGCGTGCTGCGATTCATGGGGTCGCAAAGAGTCGGACACGACTGGGCGACTGAACTGAACTGAAATACCGTGGAAATGCAAGGAATGTCAGACATGACAAAAAGCTGTTGTAGTTCCTTCGTCTGTGTGCTTGCGAAGTTGCTCAGTCGTGTCTGACTCTTTGCAACCTCATGGACTTTAGCCAGGCTCCTCTGTCCATGGGATTCTCCAGGCAAGAATACTGGAGTGGGTTGCCATGTCTTCCTCAGGGGATCTTCCCACCCAAGGATCAAACTTTCATCTCTTTCATCTCCTGCATTGACAGGCAGATTCTTTTACCAATAACACCACCTGGGAAGCCCATAAATGTTCCTTCATACCATCTTCTAAAGGCAAATATTCTACTTTTTATTTTACCTTTTTAGACTGCCAACTATTATGTCAGGGACAGAGCAGTAATTTGTTTTACAGATGTAAGAAAAATAGCATCTGTAGATCTTCCTTTTCTCGAGATGGTGTCCTGAGTCTTCCTAGGGAGCCATTGTGAGGGTTCTGTTCGTGTCTAAGTTTATCTCTGTGTACTTTACAGCTGGAGGCTGGGGAAATACCCACAGATGCTTGTGTGGACCTGCTCGACTCCCAGTGAAACAGATGTGGTCACAACTCCATTTGTCACTGGGTTTCCGTAAGCCTCCACTCCAACTGGAGAACTACCTTTTAGGTCCTACTGGTTCAGACCCAGTCCAACACAAAAGATTTGGCATCCACTTTCCCCAGTGCCAAAGATCCTCGTAAGCAGTTACAGATCTTTGTAGCAGGACCAGTGAATTCTTTATCATATGAACTCTCTGGCCGGGTTCCTCTCCAAGGAGACCTAGCCTCTTCTCTTCCAGTGGCCTGTGAACCTGTGGATTATAGCAGCTGATGGCAGTCTTCTGTTCTCCAGCTCACTCTCTCACTTTTTAATTTTGTTGTCTTTTGTTTACTTTTTCTTTTTTAATTTTATTTATTTGTCTGTGCCAGATCATGGTTGTGGCATGCAGGATCTTTAGTGGGATCTAGTTCCCTGATCGGGGATTGAACCTAGGCCCCCTGTGGTGGAAGCATGGTGTCTTAGCCACTGGGCCACTAGGGAAGTCCCTCCAGCTCACTGTTGATTTTTTTTTTTATACAAGTCAAATAACACCCCTAGTCAGTCCACCCATCTTGCCTGCAGCCTATCCGTCACGGCTACAGGTTCCTAATTGTCAGTAATGCCTAACGCGGGAGCTGCGTTAGGCCTTACTAACACCTAATTATCAAAGCACCCCATTTGTCACTCTGGCCTTGCTTTGAATTATGGTGTTTACATTCATCTAGCCTCTGATGCTTAGTTGTCATCACTTGGCCTCTGGTCTTTTGGAATCCTGTCATCCTCCAAAAGAGCCCACTACCAGGAAGCATCTCCCATGTCAACTCCAGCCAGCAGAGACCAGAACCATTGGACATCTCACCAGTGCTCTTACCCTTTAGAGAAGGGAGCAACCTCTTGGTTTTTCTAGAATCATGGTCAGCTGTGCATGTTGTGTGCTAGGTTGCTTTGCTGCTGCTGCCGCTAAGTCGCATCAGTCGTGTCTGACTCTGTGCGACCCCATAGATGGCAGCCCACCAGGCTCCCCCGTCCCTGGGGTTCTCCAGGCAAGAGCACTGGAGTGGGTTGCCATGTCCTTCTTCAATGCATGAGTGTGAAAAATGAAAGTGAGGTCACTCAGTCGTGTCTGACTCTTAGCAACCCCACGGGACTGTAGCCNTGTCTGACTCTGTGCGACCCCATAGATGGCAGCCCACCAGGCTCCCCCGTCCCTGGGGTTCTCCAGGCAAGAGCACTGGAGTGGGTTGCCATGTCCTTCTTCAATGCATGAGTGTGAAAAATGAAAGTGAGGTCACTCAGTCGTGTCTGACTCTTAGCAACCCCACGGGACTGTAGCCTACCAGGCTCCTCCGTCCATGGGATTCTCCAAGCAAGAGTACTGGAGTGGGGTGCCATTGCCTTCTCCGTAAGTTGCTTTAGTTGTGTCTAGTTGTGTCCAACTCTTTGCGACCCTGTGGACTGGAGCCCTCCAGGCTCCTCTGTGCATGGGATTCTCCAGGCAAGAATACTGGAGTGGGTTTCCATGCCTTCCTCCAGGGGATCTTCCTGATTTAGAGATGGAACCCACGTCTCTTATGTTTCCTACATTGTGGGTTCTTTACCACCAGTGGCTCCTGGGAAGTTCCCATGGTCAGATAGTGGGCTGTTCTTTATTTTCTTGTGATAAGTCCAATCTTAACCCTTCAACCTTCAAACCTTCAACTCATTTCTCAATATCATGCCAAAGTGGTTCCAGAATCTCCATTTAATTCACATTAAGCCATCCTTGTGCCTAGGCTTCCAGGAACCATCCCAACATTTGAGGACCACCTTCAGGTGTTTGTGCCAGGATACTAAGCCACCAGTTACAGGAGAGTGTTTCTTGGTTGATAAGGTCTCTTCAGTTCAGCCTGACACTCACCGTATCAACGCTTCCTCACCCACACGTTCTCCATCCCATCTGTACATGACAGTGGAACCTGAAAGTCCTTTAGTATAAAGCTGTTTTCTGCAAGAGCAGGGACTCTCTGTAGGAAATTTCCCTGCAGGCTGTGCTGAGACCTGGCCCTAATTATCAGCAGGGATGGAAGGATTTTGAGGAAGGGGAGCATCACCTTATGAGGCAGCTGACTCAGGTGAGCTCTTTGCAGGTCTCCAGGCAAGAAGGGGCAGCTCTCCTCCCCAAAGAAGGAGCTGCTTTGCTGGTCAGAAAGTTTAGGGGCATTTGGGAGTTCAGGATTGTGGGGCTTGTGTACTAGTGTCCCTTTGGCAAATCTCAGGGCCACTCCATACGGGTAAACTCCCCACACCTCTAGGAATCCCACCCTTGGGTGCCAGAGAAACTCCATCCCAGGTAGGTACTGTGTAATTCTCCTAGTCGGTAGTTCTGGTTGTAGCTAATAAGGCAGAGGTGAGAGAACTGTGAAGTAGTGCACTGCCAGGGTCCAACCCTGGTGGATCCAGGGAAATTCAAAGCGTGGACGGCGTAGGTGAGGAAAACTTATTTATTTATTAATATAAGATTAGATTAGGAAGAAATAATGTAGTAGGAAAATTAAGTGGAGAAAAGAGGCTGAATAACTTGGTTTACGTGGAAAGCCAATAAAGTTCCAGACAAGGAACTTGCACCATCTACATTAGGCCGCCAGCGCCCGTTTGAATATCGGAGAGTGCCCCGCCTTGGGCTCTCTCTCTTACGGATCTTAGAAGCCCAGATCTTAGAAGCCCGGGCAAGTAAGTAGACATGGCGAGCCTCCATGCCCCAGATGGGAATTCAGCCTGAAATTAGAGTAAAGAGGAGACACGGGGGAAACCAGTCCTTCCAAAGACTGCCCCAGCCTCTATTGTCTAGAAAGGCCTTTTATACCTTTTTGATTGTACATAGAGATCAATGGGTAATACAAAATTATGCAGCGTTAGCAGCCCAGACTCTTATCAAAACCAGGCTTTTCTCTCTGCATACCTAGTTGTATACACAAGTCTTAGGTGATTTACATCATCTTACGGCCAAAAGGGCCAATTAACATTTTACAGCCTTTTTTCTGATAAGGGTTTGTCAACTAGAAGACTTATTTGTGTTGATCTTCCCAAAGTCTGGTGCCACTCTCAGAAAGCACTAAATAAAGTTACATTCTTACATAGCAAATAGAGATCAATGGGTAATACAAAATTATGCAGCGTTAGCAGCCCAGACTCTTATCAAAACCAGGCTTTTCTCTCTGCATACCTAGTTGTATACACAAGTCTTAGGTGATTTACATCATCTTACGGCCAAAAGGGCCAATTAACATTTTACAGCCTTTTTTCTGATAAGGGTTTGTCAACTAGAAGACTTATTTGTGTTGATCTTCCCAAAGTCTGGTGCCACTCTCAGAAAACACTAAATAAAGTTACATTCTTACATAGCAAAGATCAGCAATTTATAACAAGTAAAAGGAGTACGGTGATTTATAACAAAAGAAAAGTAATTAACTTAAAAGTTTAGTGTTGCTAACATCAAAACTACTATATATCTTTTTCCATATCCCTTTTACATTGGTTAACATCCTCCCAGGTGCCTAAAAGATAAAGAATATGGAGGCCTGGCAGCAATCATTGAGTCAACAGTGAAAACCCTCTACCAATATAATTTTAACTCTTTAGAAAAGGCTCTGTATCTTTAAGATGCTTTTAAGCTTTGTGCCTCTCGCGGTTGGGGGGCTGTAAGCAATTCACAAGCTGTAAAAAGTCCAGGGGAACCTGTTAGGCAAGTTAGAGAGTTATCAGAGGGGATTTAACTGAAACATCCCTTTCAAATGCAGAAGAGTAAAGCTCTGAGTTAACTTTTTCCAGAGAGTGTCAGAAGAGTGGAAAAGCAGGCAGATTCTTATTTTGGGGGGTACATGCTCAGGAAATACCAGGGGGAAACCCTGAGATCTGACTCGCCTTGCCCATCAGATCTCTGCCACATGACCTTGTCACGGGTGGGATTCCTCACGCTGGCTCCTGGCAGTGCACAAAATGTGTCTGGAACAAGCATTTTCCATGGGACTTTATTGACAAGGTGAGGTCAGAGAAATACTTCATTTAAACCCAGAACTTCCTGTGTGACAGATATATTCACAGAAGTCACAGAAGGCCAGGTATCTTCAAGTGTCTCCAGCCCCCAAAGATGGATTAAGTCTTGAAGAAAGCAGTATTGAAATAGAGTCAAACATGGTTGTTTAGTCATATAGTTGCAATAATAATAGCGGTTATTGAAAGCTGGCATGTGTATGCATTCTGGATGATCGTTGTTGAGTCCTAAGTTGTGTCCAACTCTTTCAAGACCCTATGGACTGTAGCCCACGAGGCTCCTCTGTCCATGGGATTTCCTAGGCAAAAATATTGGAGTGGGTTGCCCCCATGCATTATAGATATATGCCTTATCTCATTTCTCTAAAATAGTGTTTTTATACATGATCTTATTTAATTTTCAAAAAATTTTATCAGGTTGATAATATATCCTGTTTACAGAAGAAGTAGCTGATACTCAGTGAAGTTAAGTAGCTTCTCTACAGTAAAATAACTAGTAAGGGATGGACCTAAATTTATCTGACTCTAAAATGTTAACCAGCTGATTTTTTTATTGGAGTAGAGTTGCAACCAGCTGATTTTTAACAGCTCTGTTGATATCCAACAAAACCCTGAAATTTTAGAATATACCAGTCAGAATTTTTTATACATATGTAGATAATTTCTGAAAAAGGAACAGTACAACAAACCAAAGATGTTTTAAAACATTATTTTTTAAAAACTTGAAAGCAATGTGATGCTTTTTAAAAATTGCAATAAACTACATTTAGGGAAAAAAAATAAGAGAAAAAAAGACAATAGAGGGAAGCTCTTGTTCCATAAGATCTTCTCACTGTGACTGGCATTCATGAAGATGGCCCCAGGACCATGGAGAAGGGCTCGTTCTGTAGGCAGTCTTTTCTTCAGTTCAGTTCAGTCGCTCAGTCGTATCCGACTCTTTGCGACCCCATGAATCACAGCATGCCAGGCCTCCCTGTCCATCACCAACTCCCAGAGTTCACCCAAACTCATGGGCATGGAGTCGGTGATGCCTTCCAGCCATCTCATCCTCTGTTGTCCCCTTCTCCTTCTGCCCCCAATCCCTCCCAGCATCAGTCTTTTCCAATGAGTCAGCTCTTCCCATCCGGTGGCCCAAGTATTGGAATTTCAGCCTCAGCATCAGTCCTTCCAATGAACACCCAGGACTGATCTCCTTTAGAATGGACTGGTTGGATCTCCTTGCAGTCCAAGGGACTCTCAAGAGTCTTCTCCAACACCACAGTTCAAAAGCATCAGTTCTTCGGCACTCAGCTTTCTTCACAGTCCAACTCTCACATCCATACATGACCACTGGAAAAACCATAGCTTGACTAGACGGACCTTTGTTGGCAAAGTAATGTCTCTGCTTTTTAATATGGTATCTATGTTGGTCATAACTTTCCTTCCAAGGAGTAAGTGTCTTTTAATTTCATGGTTGCAGTCACCATCTTCAGTGATTTTGGAGCCCAAAAAAACAAAGTCTGACACTGTTTCCACTGTTTCCCCATCTATTTGCCATGAAGTAATGGGACCAGATGCCATGATCTTCGTTTTCTGAATGTTGAACTTTAAGCCAACTTTTTCACTCTCCTCTTTCACTTTCATCAAGAGGCTTTTTAGTTCCTCTTCACTTTCTGCCATAAGGATGGTGTCATCTGCATATCTGAGGTTACTGATATTTCTCCCGGGAATCTTGATTCCAGCTTGTGCTTCCTCCAGCCCAGAGTTTCTCATGATGTACTTTGCATCTAAGTTAAGTAAGCAGAGTGACAATATACAGCCTTGACATACTCCTTTTCCTATTTGGAACCAGTCTATTGTTCCATGTCCATTCTAACTGTTGCTTCCTGACCTGCATATAGGTTTCTCAAGAAGCAGGTCAGCCTTAAGTAATTACAGGATAAATTTGAAACTACCATCCTGGAATATTACTATTAAGGAAAGTTCTGATTTATGGAGTACTACTGGCATTGCTGAGAGTGATAACTAAAAAGATACTATTACAACTTGTTATTTGGGGGATTGCATAGAATGTGTTTCAGTAACAAGGTGAGGCAGACGTAGGGGACAGTGGTTGATCTGGCAAGAGTTGGCTGTTGGACAGTAGAAACCATCATTATCATACTTGCTTCTGCCACCTCCAATAGGAGCAGCTTGCTCAGCAGTTTGAGAGGTATGGTGATGGGATGTGCTTTTTCTTGGGTCCACAGCCCTGGTGGTAAGATCCTTGCTTCTACTTGAGGAAGAAGGGGGAGGGTGGGAAGGCATTCAGCATGGTTTCTTGGGGAAAAGGAAGGAAAAGGGGGCAATTTGTCCAGCTGATTTTCAGCCAACAAGCACTCCCAGCGGTAGCTCCTTGATAGAGAGCTCATCCTCGCGGACCTTGGAGAGAGCTCTTCCCATCCGGTTCTCTGCTCGTTGATGTTTCTTCCTTTATGGCAGAATTTCCTCCTTTGACTGAATAGCAGCCTCACCAGTTTAACTCCTTATGTAATACAGAGAAACTTGTACCCTTTAGTGGATAAAAGGGTCTGAGAGATGTTGCTCAAGAGTATGTACCAGGAATGCCCAAAGTATGTTTGTGAAGAGCTAGTTTCTTCTATTTCTGTCACTTTATCATCAACACTCGCTTATTAGGCACTTTCTTTTTTCCTTTACTTATGTGTTTATTGACGTATAATTGATATACAGTGTTGTGCTAGTTTCAGATATACAGCAAATGCAGTTATGTACAAATACACACATACACACACATTCTTTTTCAGATTTTTTTTCCCTTTATAGGTTATTACAAAATATTGAGCATAGTTCTGTGTGCTATCAGTAGATCCTTATTGATTATCCATTTCTTATACAGTAGTGTGTATATGTTGGGGCTTCCTTGGTAGCTCAGCTGGTAAAGAATCCACCTGCAATGTGGACAATCTGGATTCGATCCCTGGGTCAGAAAGATCCCCTGGAGGAGGGCATGGCAACCCACTCCAGTATTCTTTCCTGGAGAATCCCAATGGACAAAAGAGCCTGGCGGGCTACAGTCAATGGGGTTGCAAAGAGTCAGATACGATTGAGCGACTAAGCCCAGCACAGTGCGTATATGTTAATTTAAGACTCCTAATTTATCCTTCCCACCTTTCCCTGTTGGTAACCATTACTTTTGTTTTCTATCTGTGAGTCTGTTTGTGATTTGTAAATAAGTTGATTTGTATCATTTTTTTTTAAGATTCTGCATTTAAGTGATATCATAGATATTTGTTTTTTTCTGTCTTACTTCACTCAGTATGACAATCTCTAGGTCCATGCATGTCACTGGAAATGGCATTATCTTGGCTTTTTATTTAATGACTGAGTAATATTCCATTGTATATATATGTACCACATATCTTCTTTATGTATTCATCCATCGATGAACATTTAGGTTACTTTCGTGTCTTGGCTATTGTGAATACTGCTTCAGTGAATATTAGAGTAGGTATATTTTTTCAATTATGGTTTTCTCCAGATATTTGCCTGGAGTAGGACTGCAGGATCATATGGTAGCTCTATTTTCAGTTTCTTAAAGAACCTCTCTACTGTCCTCCATGCTGGCTACACCAGTTTGCCTTCCCCCCAACAATGTAGAAGGGCTCCCTTTTCTCCACACCCTCTCCACCATTTATTATCTGTAGACTTTTTGATGATGACCATTCTGACTGGTGGGGCTTCTCTGATGACTCAGATGGTAAAGAATCTGCCTGCAATGCAGGAGAGACCTGGGTTCTATCACTGGGTTGGGACGATCCCCTGGAGAAGGGAATGGCAACCCTCTCCAGCATTCTTGCCTGGAGAATTCCATGGACAGAGGAGCCTGGCGGGCTACAGTCTATGAGGTTGCAAAGAGTCTGACCCACCTGAGCGACCGAACATTCACACACACGTTCTGACTGGTATGAGGTGATACCTCATTGTAGTTTTGATTTGAATCTCTCTAATAATTAGCCATGTTGACCATTTTTTCATGTGCCTTTTGGCCATCTGCATTCTTCTTCGGAGAAATATCTATTTAGGTCTTCTGCCCATTTTTATTGGGGTGTTTGTTTGTTTTATATTGTGCTATATGAGCTGTTTCTATATTTTGGAGCTTAATCCCTTGTCAGTTGCATCATTTGCAAATATTTTCTCCCATTTTGTAAGTTGTCTTTTCATTTTGTTTATGGTTTCCTTTTGCTATGCAAAAGCTTTTAAGCTTAATTAGATCTCATTTGTTTGTTTTTGTTTCCATTACTGTAGGAGACAGAGCCAAAGAGATATTGCCGCAGTTTATGTCAGAGAAGGTCCTATTGTTCATTTTGTATGTGTCGTCACTGTACCAAATTTTTATCACCTTGTTTTCTGAAGGTTATGCTATTTTTTAATTGATGTGTAGTTGATGCACAATATTATCTGTTACGAGTGTACAATATAGTGATTTCATCATTTTTAAAGGTTGTACTCCATTTATAGTTATTGTAAAATATTGCCTCTGTTCCCTGTGCTGTAGAATATATCCTTGTTGCTTATCTATTTAATATATAGTAGCCCTGAAGAAGGGAATTGTTACCTACTTCATTGTTCTTTCCTGGAAAATTCCATGTACAGAGGAGCCTGGTGGGGTACAGTCCATGGGGTTGCAGAGAGTTGGACACAACTAAATGACTAACATTTTTTTTCCATTTACTTAGCTTAATGTTTTCAAAGTCCATCTATGTTATATCAGGTGTCCGTGGTTCATTCCTTTTTTTGCCTGAACAGCATTTCATTGTATGGTTATGCACTGCATTTGATTTGTCCACTCACCAGCTGATTGACATTTGAGTTGTTTTCACTTTTGGTGATGAAGAATGCTCACGTGGCACCTGTATGACTTCACTGGGCTTTTACTTGAAAACTTGTCTTCTTCTCAAAATATGAAATAAAATACAGTAGTTTCTGAGGCAGTGTTCAGAAGACTTCATAATATGGAGAGGCAGGCTCCCTGAGGGGCCTTGTCCTTCGGAGCTTTGTTACTGTTTTGATGACCTTGTCCAGTGGAAAGCAGTGTTGTGAAACACCGAGTCTCAGCGTGCGGCTGGAGAGCACGTGGTTACATGGCAATCATCGTTATGTTTCCATTTCCCTTTCATCTCCCATCACTGGAATACATTCAAGTGCTTTTTAAGTCTAATTTGAGAAAAACAAGTCATGAGCTAAATGAGATGCTGTTCTCAGGGTCCTCTGTTTTCCATCATTTGGCTATTTGCTGTGGGCCCAGTAGATGGATGGGCTTCCCAGGTGGCACTAGTGGTAAAGAAACTGCCTGCCAGTGCAGGAGACATGAGACATGGATCAATCCCTGAGTCAGGGAGATCTCCTGGAGGAGGGCATGCCAACCCACTCCAACATTCTTGCTTGGGAAAATCCCATGGATAGAGGAGCCTGGTGGGCTACAGTCCATGGGGTCGTAAAAGAGTCAAGACATGACTGAAGCGACTTGGCACGCAAGCACGCAGTAGGTGGGTAGTTTGTTTCTCTGTGGACTGGGCAAGGCTGCTGTGGGCCTAAACAGGAGGGCTGTGCTGTGTTGGGTCAGCCTCCTCTGCTGGCCATTTTGTAGTTACTGATACTCTGGCAGTGATTATTCTTTCTCAACATACTTATTAAAAAAAATAGCAGAAACAAATTAGAGTTAAAGGTTTATTCTTTTTTGCATGACTTGTTGACGCCATGGACTGCTTCTCAGTGGTGATAGAAATGCAGTGCCCAGCAGTCCTGCCTCTGGGACTCACATAGACCAAGAAGGTACATTTGAACGTGAGAAAGATGAATAGAAACATCTGTTACAGTGGAACATATGTTTGTGTACATAGGACCCAACAATTCCACGCTAGGTAAACACGTGTATTTGTGAAGTCTCCTGAAGAGATGAATGTAAAAATGTTTATAGCGGCACTGTTTTCAATACACAAAACACAAAACTATGCAAAAGCTCGTCAATAGAAGAATGGATACATGAACGGTGGAATGTGCATTCACACGGTGGAATATGATATGTATCAGTGAGAATGAAAGGAGTATAACTACAAGCAGCAATGTAGAAGAAGCTCACAAATGTAGAGTGAAAGAAGCCAGGCAAAAAAGAATATGTGAGCAGAATATGAGGTTCGAAAATAGGCAGAACTAAGCTTCACATTGGGCTTCCCTTGTGGCTCAGCTGGTAAAGAATCCGCCTGCAAAGCGGGAGACCTGGGTTCAATCCCTGGGTTGGGAAGATCCCCTGGGGAAGGGAAAGGCTCCCCACTCCAGTATTCTGGCCTGGAGAATTCCATGGACTGTGTAGTCCATGGGGTCACAAAGAGTCGGACACGACTGAGTGGCTTTTCATTCATTCATTCATTTAAGCTTCACATTAAAATTCAGGACAGTGGTTACCCTTGGGGTGGGGAGTGGTTAGTGGTCAGAAGCGGCATGAGTAGGGCTCTGGGAGGCTTTGCTAATTTATTTTCTTGACTAAGCTGCTATTCACACAGGTCTGTTCTGTTCCTCCTCCGCCCCCCTACACTGATCAGGACTTTATTTAAAAATTAGTAAACAGTACTGTAGAGTCATTGATATGTAAATTTCTAAAGTCCTGCATCTTAAATTTAGTTGGCACAGACCAGTTAGTTAGTGACTCAGTGGTAAAGAACCCACCTGCCAATGCAGGAGACACAGGAGACCTGAGTTCAATCCCTGGGTCAGGAAGATGCCGTGGAGAAGGAAATGGCAACCCACTCCAGTATTCTTGTCTGGAAAATCCCATAGATAGAGGAGCTTGGTGGGCTGCAGTCCACAGGGTTGCAGAATCAGACACGACTAAGCATGCACGTACAACTTAGCCTACACAGTTAGCTATAGGCATGAGTTTAGTCTTCCATGTGGAAACCAGATACTAAAGTGTAAAGAAAATAGCTTCCTACTGTTTGAAAATACTGGTTTAATTAGAGGACTATAAAAATGCATAGTTGTTTAATAAAAGAATTGACTGTACAGGAGTACTCCCCTTTCACATTATTCCTTTTTACTTCACATGCGAGTTATTGGTTATGCTGTAGAATTTAACTGTCACAATACTAAAAGGCAACTATTTAGGGAAGAGGCAGAAAAAGGAATGCATGTAAGGCAATATTTCCATTAGGTACAATGAACATAATAGTGTTTTTGGAAGGCAAGATAAAAATTACTCAAGGCTAGCTTGTTTCTCACTGAATAAAAGCAATAAGCTAAACACAGAGCTCCTCTGTGAATCTACTAATCAATGCCTTGGTCACCACATTGGTAATCTCTGGGTCGTCATCTTAGTACTCACTATGAATATTCATCCGGGTATTCTGCCTGATAATCACTGTCACTCATCGGTTCCTGTTCCTTGGCTTCCACTGTGAATGACAGGTTCTGTGGGAGCAGCATGTACTCTTGCCGCCCAAGTCCATACACTCATTCCTTTTTGGAAGCGACTTTGTTGGTACCTACAGGTAGAAAAATTGTGGAGCTGCCCACAGGTTGTAATGTTAGCTTCTGGATGTCCCTTTGGGTACCCAGTGCTAACATTCCTGTCTGCCTGGCTCCTTTGTTGGTGCCCATTTGCAGACTAATTGTGGTCTGATCCAAAGGTTTGTCAGTTTGCATTTAGGGATCACAAAGATGCCTCCTCGTCTCATAGGCTGTCTTCCCTACTCGCCTGGTTCATTTGTTGGCTCCCATCTACAAACCAGTTACTCTTTGGCCAGCTTTTAATTTTCCTTCATCAAAACATCTTGTTTTTCTGCGTAGTTAGCTCTAATGACAATGGTTGTATGGAATCCGTTTGTTTTGGTCAGACCTTCTGGGGCCATGAACATTGTCTGAACTTGGGTTGTGTTCCCATTCTCTGAAAGAGCATTTGCTTGAAATATGTCATGTGGCCTCATGATGTAAGTTTGATGGTTTTAATCAAGTTGCAGTATTCTCCAACTGAGGCCAGTTTAATGAGGACTCATTGACCTTGCCTGAGTCTGGCTATAGCTTGCTCATGAGTTCACAGAGGATTATGCCATCTTTTAAGTCCAGCTGATGCCAGTGCTCATGCCTGTCACCTCTTCTGTCCAATAGCGAAGGTCTTCTTCTGCCCGATGGTCACACTTGGAAGCAGTCCTGTTCTTGACCTTGGCCTAGAGCCGGTAGGAAGGGTGCTTGTTGAAGTGGGTCGTGATGATTCGGGCGACGGGAAGAGGCTGAGTTCGGGTCTGGGGTTTCTCGCTCTCGGCTTCCCTGCTTCTGGCCCTGAGGAGTGGCTGCAGCACGAGGTGCTCGGAACTCGCTCCTCTGGCTGGCGAAGGAGTCGCTGGGACTTGGGCGGCAGGATGCGGGCCGTGCCTTGGCTTCTCAGTTGAACAAGGTCCTGCAGAGCCTCCCGGTTGGCTCTGGAGTCTCACACAAGCTAGGTTTGTTCTGTTTTTGAAAGTTCAACATGCTGTACACCTAAGATTTATACACTTTTTTGGCAAATTATACATTTTAAAATATAGAATGTAATATATGCATGCGTGCGTGCTAAGTCAATTCAGTCCAGTCCAACTCTTTGTGACCCTATGAATGGTAGCCCACCAGGCTTCTCTGTCCATGGGATTCTCCAGGCAAGAATACTGGAGTGGGTTGCCATGCCCTCCTCCAGGGGATCTTCCTGACCCGAGGATCAAACTCACATTTCTTACATCTCCTGCATTGGCAGGCAGGTTCTTTACCACTAGACCACCTGGAAAGCCCATAAAGTGTAATGCGTGTGTATATGATTACATATGGATATATTCATATACATAATTGTTATCAGATTTTCTCCACCTCTAGCTGTCATTCTAAAATAAAATGTTCTAGGGACTTCCCCAGAGGTTCAGTGGTTAAGACTCCTCACTTCCAACGTATGGGGCATGGGTTCAATTCCTGGTTCAATCCCAAATGCCATGCGGAACACCAAAAAATAAAACATTGTCAAACATGATACAGACTATGGAAGTGTGATAAGTACATCCAATCAGAAAGAAACCCTGCGCTCACTCAACAAATTCTGATGAGCAGAGACTGGGCCGGGTGGATGGCTCCTAGCTTGGGAAGGAGTGGGAGGTGGGCGGGACCGGGCAGCGCCCCCACGTCCCCAGCAGTGGCTGCCTCCTCACGGGGTGCTCTGTCTCTTCATGCGGTCCCTGCTCCTTTGTTCCTCCCTCCCACCTCCCCACCTTTACCCTTCTTTTCCCCTCTATTGCCTTCCCCCCACCATGCTCCTTGTTTTGACTTTGGATGTGAATGATCATCGAAGAGGCCATCTGCCTGAAATTGGAGACTGCGCAGTACTCGCCTCACCCAGGTTTTGGGAGAACCCCTGGAGAAGGGCTGTTAGGACAGGAACTGTTACTCCGGAGAGAGTCTGTGGATTCTCTCCAGGGACTGGGTCCCAGGCCCTGAGAGCAAGGAAGAGCCAAGCCCGAGAGTGAAAACTCCACCACCAAGCGTAGTGAGGCCAGACTCAGGCTTTGCTGGAGGGAGAGCCCGGCCTCATGCTCTTAGAGACCGTCAGAAGGGAGGGGGCCCAGGCTTCACCTGGACCCTGACACAGAGGGGCTCACAGAGTGTCATTCTTCAGGTCACCCATCTCCTGAAGACTGCTGAGGCTCGACTAATTAAATATAGTTCCATTATGGAAATAATCTGACAATAATAATGAGAAAATCCTGCGAGACGTAACTATTTTAAGATTGTTTTAAACTCTTGGAAATGAATATCTCTGGGGCCAATTCTCGGCATATAATAAGCAAGTCAAGGTCACTGTCGTTTCCGCTGCCTTCACTGTAGGAACCTCTTCTCCTTGTAAAGAGGAGACGCAATTTAAAATTTCGAATAATGCACCATGACTGATGATGATGACAATGTGGTATGCTTATCGTGGGCTGTAATTATGGGCGAGAGACTTTCATGGAGCAGGCTTGCTCATGGTTCATTTGTGGCTAAAACTTAACAATATGAACAGTCACCAATTTAGAGAGAGTCTCAGCTGGGAAATAACCAGAAATAACCAGGCTGAGGGAGAGGTTGGCGTGAGGGAAGCTGACTTCCAGCGCGACCTTCCTGGGTAGCCCGCCTCTTCCTCAGTGGTCCTCGCCTCCCTGGGGGTCGGAGTCCCCAGGTGGGACGTGTCTTCTTGAGCCATGAACCGTGCATATTCATGTCTGTGATCATCGGTGTGTGAGGACGTGAGGACAGGGAGAGAGCTGCAGAGCCTCCCAGGCACCGGCTCCACTTAAAGTCCTGATTTCCCCTCGTCTACGGAGAGGGACGCTTTGCTCCCAGCAAAGCTCTGTGCCCAGGCCAAATGCTGCATCATGCTGTGTGCTGAGCAAGGCTATGGGATCTCCCTGGGGCAGCCCCTGGGAACTCTAAGGAAAGGTGAAGGCGTAAGAGATGCAGGAAGGACTCAAATCTAATTAGAAAGTTTATCCTCCAGTAGACTTCATACACGCACACAAGCACACCTGCCTGAGTGCTTACTCTGTGTAAGTACTGTGCTGAGTGCTTGCCGTCCACTCCTACAGCAAGCCCTTCTAGCTGCCCCTTGAAG
This sequence comes from Cephalophus harveyi, assembly GCA_006410635.1. Taxonomy (NCBI): domain Eukaryota; kingdom Metazoa; phylum Chordata; class Mammalia; order Artiodactyla; family Bovidae; genus Cephalophus; species Cephalophus harveyi. Next base: position 139,739 of record SJYT01053956.1, read on the forward strand.
TCAGTTGTTGCTATTGTTTAGTTGCTAAGTTGTGTCGACTCTTTTGCAACCCCATGGACTATAGCCTGCCAGGCTCTTCCGTCCATGGGATTTTTCAGGCAAGAATACTAGAGTGGGCTGCTATTTCCTCCTCCAGGGGACTTTCTCAACCCAGGGATCCAACCTGCGTCTCTTGCATTGGCAGGTATATTCTTTACCACTGAGCCACCTGGGAAGCCCGTGAAGTCAGCAGCTACCATTTTCTCCCCCATCTTACAGTCGAGGACATTAAAGCCCAAGGAAGTTCTAGAACTTCTCCAGAGTCATGTAGTTTGCTCTGTGGGTGGAGGGTTTCAACAGACCCTGTTCTCCTCTTGCTTCTTCCCAGTCCTGCCCCCACCAGGAGGAATCAGAAGGAAATTGAGATGAGGGGGCCAGGTGTGGAGTGTCTGCAGGCAGTGGTGTGTATGCTGTGCCGGCCTTTCCAAATCAGTGGTGATGGGCAGTGTTACCATCAAATCACATCTAACCATGACATGCTGCTGAGAGCTGCACCTTTTAAGAAGAGTTTTGGACATTAGTATATATAAAGAAGAAAACCAACAAGGATCTACCGTATAGCACAGGGAACTATACTCAATGTTTCTTTTGTGTGTGTATATATATATATATATATATATTCAATATCTTGTGTTTGTGTGTGTGTATAACTGAATCACTGTGCTGGGTACCTGAAACTTACTCTACGTTGTAAATCAACTAGACTTCAATGAAAAAGTAAGTAAAGATAAAAAGTTATTTGAGAAAGCTGTGTGGGTTAAAGGTGATAGGGGTGGGGGAGGATGCCATGCATCATAGCATCTGGAGTTTCTAGGTCAGATGGACATTATGATCAGAAATCTTTCAGTGGGGGGTCTTCTCTGGCTGTCCAGTGGCTAAGACTCCATGCTCCCAGTGCGGGAGGCTTGAGTTTGATCCCTGGTCGGGGAGCTAGATCCCACTTGCCACAACTAAGATCCAGATCAGTCAAATAAATGTTTTTTTTTTTAAATGAAATACTTCATTGGCAATGTCATTGCCTAAACCGGGACCCCTGCGATGAAAACCAGGTTTAGCCAAGATAAAAGCAACCATTTCTGGAGGTTCACTTAGCGGACATTGATAGACAAGATCAATCTGCGTGTGGCTGGTGGAGTTTAAATGGTCTCTCCCTGAAGGGTCATGAGGCCTATGTCCTCCAAGGAATACAGTAGAAGAAATCCGCTGGAATTACACATTACAGTGGTAAATCACAGTTGGTGTTTACTGCTGAGTAGATGACACTCCTGTTAATCCCAGATTTCCCTTTGCCTTATTTGGGGTTGTGTTTGCCGGGTTACATTTGGACACTTCATTCCTAGCTAGTGGAGCAGCTTTGTGTTTTGTTTTTTGTGTGTGCAAAATTGGAATCTGACAGCCCGATGTGGCTTTCTCTCTGTGTCTCCTGTAGGGAGGCTGCGAGGATGCAGGCTGAGTCGGCTGCTGGCTGGAGCGACCCCAGTGAGGGCAGTTCCATCCTCGTGCGTGAGCCATTGCTTCCTGGCATTCCCAGCGTCTCCTTCCTGAAAGGATGGGTGAAGGGTGTTTTATAGGAATATGTCATCAGTAGAACACTCTTAGCCCCTGGAACCTCATTGTCCCTCAGAGAGCAGTGAGGGACCCCTTGGCTACAGTATCATTTATACATGTTGAAGTGACATAATGGAGTCCTGGCTTTTGGCCAAGAAGGTATGGATGTGTGTGAGTGACTTTAAAAAAAGAAGCACAGCCTGTGATGTTGATTGACCCAGACAGGCCATTGGTAAAGAGTTACTAAGCATCCATTATGTATAAGGCATTTGTACTCGTTTCCTGCGGCCACTGTAACAAATCACCACAAACTAACTGGCTTCCGACAACAGAATTTATTCTCCCACATTCCGGAACCCTGAAGTCTGAAATCAAGGCAAAATCTTCTGAGAAGGATACCTAGAATCAGGTTTGAAGGATAAGGAGGAGTTTGGGAAAGATCTAAAGGTCATTCTAAGCAAAAAGAACAGGATGGTGCTTTCAAGGTGACCTGAGCACCCTTGTGGCCAAGTGAGGGTACAGGATGGGTGGGTGGATGGGTCAGAAGAAGAGGTGGTGCAGACGGGCTGAGACCAGACCATGCATGGGTTTGTGTATCCCTGAACTTTGTGCGGGGACTGTGAGTCACTGAGGATTATAGCAGAGGAAAAAATGATCACATTTGTGCCGTGTAAAGAGCATTCTGACACCGGTGATCACATACACTGAGGCAGGGGAGGGAATTGAGGCAGGGAGACCAACATGGCAGAACAGCTTCCACCTGCAAACTTTAGCCCTACAAACTCCAAGCCCCCTGGATGGTTTGTTTACACGAAATTATCTTTGTCAAGAGGAGAGGTCTGCAGACAAGGCAAAATAATTGACACCAAAGGCCCAGACTCTAATCACCCAGCAGACCCCCACCACCCAGCAACCTCTATCACCCAGCAAACCCCCACCAGCCAGCAAACCTCCACCAGCCAGCAACCCCCACCATTCAGCAAACCGCCATCACTCAGCAGACCCCTGCCCAGCAGACCCCACCACACAGCAGACCCCACCACC